>CM053772.1:136586905-136668021 GCA_028658325.1 Potorous gilbertii
GAATAGAAAGTTATCTGGCCCTACAGGACAAAAGAGAAGATGTGGTAAGGGAAGGGATGATAGAAGAGAGGGCAGATTGGTGATATGGGTAATTAGAATGTCCAGTGTATTGGGGAGGGGGGAGGGGACAAATGGGGAGAAAATTTTGGAACCCAAAATCTTGTGAAAATGATTGTAGAAAGTTAAATAAATTTATTAAAAAAAAAAAAAGACTTATGATGAAAAATGCTATCCACTTCCAGAGATAAAACTGATGGAATCTGAATATAGACTAAAGTATACTTTTTTTAAATTTTCTTTAATTTCCTTGAGGTTGGTTTTTGTTGGGCTGTGTTTTCTTTCACAACTTGTCTAATAGGGAAATATGTTTTGCACATCTATATACGTATAATTATATTAAATTGCTTGCCTTCTCAATAGGATGTGAGAACAGGGAAGGAGAGAATTTAGAGCTCAAAATTTTTAACAATGAATGTTTAAAAATTGTTCATACTTGTAACTGGAAAAAAAAATTTAATTTATTTAGAAAATCAAGAAAGCAAAAGAACCCAGGATTCTAAGGAGAGAGTCAAATGGAGAAGAGAAAGACCAAGATATCCTATAACTGTGCAAAAAGCTCATAACAAGCTAACCTTACTACCTTGTATTTAGATCCCTTCCTAATCTACCTGGTGAGGGAAGGTAGAGGAAGGTAGAGGCCGTGATAACTTGATATTATGATGTAATGGGAAAAGCATGGAATTTGGTGCCACAAGACCTGGCCAATGCCACTACAAACTACCTGTGTAAACTTGGGTAAGGCTTCAGTTTCCTACTCCATAAAATAAGGTAGGCAGACCAGACAGTCTTAAGATCACTTCAAGTTCAAATCCTATGATCCTACTGCTACCCTATTCCTCAACAGGAAGCCCTACAAGTATTTCAGTGACAACAATTAGTCAGTTGGCCCGGTAGAAAGCGTAAAAGCAGAAAAGTAGATGCTTTATTTATCAGAGTCATTTCCTGAAAGAGCCTAACAATTTTTGTTTGAAATGATGGCCATGAGTCATAAAACAGGTAGGTTGTGTTCAAAATGTCCTATTTAAGTAATCAAGGAATCATATAAAGTATTTGGGAAGATTTCTATCAAAAATAACTTCAAAATAATTTGGTGACTAAAACAGTCTCAATTAGCTAGAACAGCAGTTTAGAATTTTTTTTTTTTTTTACAGAACACAAAAAGAAGATTCTTTACTAAACCATGGATGACTATTCTATATAACTTGCTTATTTTAAAAAGTATAATAATAAATTCTACACCTTACTTTTAAAATCATCTGGCTTGTCTATAATTCCTTCCAAACTTCCTTCTGTTCTCTCTTCAGTGCATTTTAAAAAATATCACAACGTCCCCCCTTTTTGCTATCACTACAGCTAACCTCTTCTTCTCTATCTCCCCCAACTCTGGGTGTTGTTCCTTCTCTGTCTTTGAAGAGGGCCAGTGACATTATGGGGTGATGAATCGTATGTGAATTGGGTTTAAATGAGGCAGAGCTGCAAAGGTCCTCAGCCCCACTCTGTCTTCCACAATTATCAAAGCCCAGTGACAGCACAAAAGTCAAGAGGATCTCAGGATTGCTTATATTCTTAAAACTCACTGAAAAGAGCCCCCACCCTCACCCCCAGCAAAGAACATGTGTTTATGTGGGTTTTATCTATCGATCTTAACTGTATTAGAAATTAAGACATCTTAGTATTATGATCTTAGGTCACAGAGCAGGACAGACTGAAACACTTAACGACAAGCATTGTGATGAAAGGTTTTAACATCATGGACCCCCTGAGAGGGTCTTGGGAACCCCCAGGACCCCTGGACAACACTGTGAAAGCCACTGATACAGAACATTAGCTTTTGCAGAAGCCGTCACCCTCCAACAGATGACAAATAAAAACTATTATACTGTTAAAATCATTGCACTTTTTTCTTTGTTTTTCTACTTACTCGGACTTCTTTTCACAGGTCTTAGAAGACTCTTCAATACTCTTTTCTAGTTCCAAGACAACTTCCTCCTTGTTTAAAAGCATCTGCTGTGTCTGCATCAATTCTTCTTCAACAGTTTTCAACCTAGAATGAATATACGCTATTCAGTCAATTAATGCATGGACTTCATACATGATGTACAGGGATAAACAATATGTAGATAGATATTTTCAAATATCTGAATGTGTAGTGGTCAATTTCTATTTCTTAGTCTCTGAATATATCCAATTTTCCTCTTCTACATAGATTTTATAGACACTTAAACATAAGCTAAAGATCACAAGAAAAATCTGTGGTAGAAAAAATAATTCCTATTAATTAAAAATCTTATATTACCAAAATTGAAAATACTACCATTTGTAAGGCTGAAATTTTTGTTTTGAATCTTCTGTAGCACAGTATCAAAGAATGCTAATTTCTTTGTACTTTGCAGGTCCAGTAGAAGAGTGAAATCTGAGAAAGGGGCATAGGCTATAACAACAGTGCCCAGGGTAAGTGAGGTAACACCAAACTAGTCTATGCTCAAAATATCTTCACATATTCCACCAACAGGAGAGTAATTCTGATTAATTAGCTCCTCCAATTTGAATATTCCAAGAGCAACTCAGGGAAGGAGGGAAAAAGAGGAAGAAGAAATGGTTTAGCTGCCTGACATGGGGAAAAAATTAGTTAAAATCTATTTTCAGTGCATGCTTCATATTCAACTTCAATCCAAGAATTCTGGTTTATTTGCTCTAGGGAACCCCTAAAACTCCCAAAAATGTGATGGATCTTTACTATAATTACTGAACACAGTAATCTACATCCCGTAGATGTTCAATGAATGTTGACTAAAGCTAAGAAAAAATGTTTAACCAAATTTATTGGTCAGTATTTCAGAATTTATAAAATCTTTATACCTATAAAGGTCTTCATATTTCTATTATTGTTTATTCCCTACAACAATATCATAAAGAAATATCACTTTAGTACAATTCTAACTTGTTACAATAATTTCACAATCAACACTTAAGATGTTTAGTGGTTTCCTTTTCCTTCTAAGACAAAATACAAACTCTTCTGTTTGCAATTGAAAGCCCTTCACAGTCTGGCTCCAACCTGGACTGCTTACATATGAAACTCTGATCCAGGCAACTGGACTCCGTCTTAGTCCCCACTGTGGGGACCATGCTCTCAGCCATGTCTGGAAGGCTTTCCTTCCTCATCTACCCCACCTGGAACCCTCTGGTCCTTTCAAGGGACAGATCAACGGCTGCTTCCTAAAAGTGACCTTTCTTGATTCTCCCAATTATTAATACCACTCTCATATGGCAGTGCTCTTTACAACCAAAAATTATTTTCCATTTATTTTGTATTTACTGATCTGTGTACATGTTCTAGTCTCTTTATGTTCTATTTGCTTCTCTTTAGAGTATCTTAATTGGTAAATTCATACAGACAATTTTCTGCTTTTTGGCTTAAATTCCTGTTCATCTCAAAATGGAAAAATGAAAGTCAGGAGGAGAGTAGGTTTAGGAAGAAAATAAATTCTCAAGGCATTATGATGGAATGTTACAGTTAGAAAGGATATTAGGGATCATCTCATCTAGCTCTTTCACTGATAGAGCCATTGAGAAAGGGCAAATTTAAATCTCACATTATTTGAAGGCTGAGTTGAAAAGGGATATAATGGCACCTCATTCTCATAAACTCATACATGTCAGAATTAGAAGGGACCTTTGAGGGCTCTTTTCCCACCCACTTTATTTTACAGAGAAAGAAACAAGCTTTTAGACAGAGTTGAGACTAGAGTTCAGATTTCTATATTGCCCAGGAGTCTTTGATTTACACTGCTAAAGTCTCATCTTCCACAATTCAGCTGAAGTTGCCCGCCCTTCCTAGGACCAGACCCAGGGATCAGCATCAGCCACCTGGCCTCCCTCACACCAGCAGAACAGAGCTCCAATCCTGACAGCCTACTCTACAAACTTCATCCTTCTCTTCCACCTCCAGGGAAAGAAAACAACTAGATGTGGAGTTTTAGCTATAAAGCTGCCCTAATCAGACCACAGATCTCTCTATCCCATCAGTCCTGGAATACACTACAGCTACAATATCCCCTGCAACCTTCTTCCTTATAAATGTAGAAGTGCTCAATAAGCTTTTTTAACTGACTTACTGAATGATGTTAATGTCCTCTAAAATTTATCAACCTGGAGTAAAGTCAAAGCTATGGTTTTTCCAGTAACAATGTATGGTTGTAGGAGTTAGACCATAAGGAAAACTGAATGCCACAGAATCAATGCCTTTGAAGCAAAGAGGCTATATCAGTCAGTACTTAAATTAATTCAGGCTATTCGCTGAAAGGTCAAATACTGAAGCCAAAGCTTAGATACTATGGCCAAACAATGAGATGATAGGACTCACTAAGAAGACCCTGATGCTGGGAAAAACTGAAGGCAGAAAGAAAAGGAGACAGCAGAGGAAGAGATGGATAGATATTACCATGGAAATAACAAAGGAGAAATTAAACAGACTTCAAGAGAGAGTAAAGTACTAAAGGGTCCGGCATGCTATGGTCCATGGGGTCACAAAGAGTTGGACATGACTGAATGACTGAACAAGAAATGCTTACTAAATTAAAGAGGTGCACTGTGCTTGGAATCAGTGGACCTGAGTTCAAATCCTACAACTGATACTTAAGTGTGAGACCTTAGGTAAGTTCTTTAACCTTTCCTCATCTGATCTATAGATTAATGGAAGTAAACATAAGTATCATCAACAAGGTGGTTAATGACTCCCTGCTGAGGAGAACCAGGATAGCCATCTCCTGACAATCGAAGTCTGGTATCTTTGTGGGGTATCCACACAAGGTAAAATAAAGAATTTCAAGACTTGCTCTTTAGAACAAGTTCTTTTGCATGATTCCTTACAGTTTGTGTCTACTATAATAGCATTTAATAAATGACTACTGATTGGTTATCTTAAAGGAGAAGTGATACTGTCAAAAGAAAACAGAAACAATTTCTGAAGATTAGAAAGGCTTGGTCAAAAAAATTGAAGATGATAGGGGCAAAGAATGGTTATAAAGATGCTTGAGACTGGGGACTTGGATTTCTGGACTATAGCTGAAAACATGGAAATGAAAGGATTCTTCAAGGGATAGAGTTCACCTAATAAGGGCTGCTCAGGATGCATTTGCCTGGTATTTTGCAAATCTAATGAAAAGAAATTTAATACCATAAAGGACCGAGGAGAGAAAAAATTGCCTAAGTATACCTACCAAGAGAGAAACTACAAAAAAGGAAGATAGTTCAAACACAAAGAAGCTCACTGGAGACAAAAATCCAAGAAAGTAATCAATGATAAAACCTACCATCTCCAAGATCTGTACAAAAAAAACCCCAAAACAGCCATCAAGATGAACTACAGGGCCATGGGCAAGATGAACATCAACTTAATTACTACACCTTGGTTCAAATGTCACCTCTAAACTGCCTTGATCCCCACTGCTGCCCCCATTTCCCAAAATAACTTAGATTTATTTGTACATATTTCGTATAAATTTATACGTATTTTGTATAAATTTACTGTCTCCCCTGAAAGAATGCAAGCTCCTTGAGGTTAGCGTTTGGCAAATGATGAGTGCCTGTTGATTGTTTGATTGAAGGAACTGGAAATAATTAGCATAGAGAAGAGAAGGTTCATGGGAAATGTAGTAGGTAGTCCACAGCTAGAAGCAGTGGGTTACAGAAGTTACAAGAGGGCAAATTTAGGCTTGATATCAGTCAGTCCACCAACCAACAAGTACTTATTAAGCACCTACTATGTCCCAGGCACCGTGCTAAGTGCTGAGAATACAAGTACAAAGAATGAAATGATGCATATAAAATTATATGCAACGTAAATAAATAATAAAGTGAATAAAGACAAACATATACAAAGCAGTAAATACAGTTATCCTTCCATATCACAACTTTCCCCACAGAGGTTTCAATTTACCATACGTTGGCATAAGAAATTAAATGGGAATTTTGTGGAAGCTATAGATGAGACACAAAGGCCAGCAAAGAACACATAGCCCTTGACCAAATAGTTAATCCAAATTTTGCAAAAAGATAACTGTAAACACCCCATAAACAAAAAAATTCAGACTTCTCAAGTATGAAGGGAGGACCAAACAATTTTTAAACTTTAAAATCACCAAGGCACTCCTGTACCCTTAGCCCTCCACCTCCTTCCCACAATGTGAAATGGATAACTGTATAGATTGATCCTCAACCTGCATAAATGACTATGCCAAGAACCTTTCAGTTCCTCCGGCTCCTTTTGGCCAGGCCAAACAAAAGGACACCCATTCCTAAGAACCGGCCACAGGGTTTTATAACTGCTGTACTGAGAATGATCCATCAACAAGAAACTACCATGTGACAAGTGGTGGCCTCAGCACTGCGGATACAAAGTAAAAAATGAGCTTACATCCTACTGGAGGAGATAGAATGTACTGATGTTAGTATACTCTAAATCTATACAAAATAAATACAAGTTAATTTGGGGCATGAGAGGGGGGAAGATCGGGGGGGGAGGGGGAGATCAGCAAAGGGCTCCTGCAGAAGCTGTAACTTCAGCTTGGTTCCAGGAAAATTAAGGATGCTCAAAACAAAAAAAGGAAAGTGTCCCAAGCTTGGGGACCAGCCTTTACTTTCTTCCTTTCTTCTTTCCTTCTCTCCATACCCTTAACTGTGAGTCCCCTGCTCAAAAGGAACGTAAATTTTAATCTCTGAAACTATTTTTGTTTTTCTTTAAAGACCGTTCACCCCACATCACTAGCCAGCAAAAGGTCCCGTCTGACTCAGAATGAATGTAAATAATTGTTTCTGTTCTGGCATGAAACCCTGAGAGTCTTCCCCTCCCAGATCGAATTTTCTTTTAATTTGTTTTTTTAAGAGGTCATTCTCCACCTCATTTCTTATTAAGCGTTAATCACTGAATGGGCGCTGCCTCAGTCAAACTGAGACCTGTTACAAATCTTAGTTTGAAAAGACCAAGGTCTCCCCACTCATTGGGGCCAGATCCAGTTGTTCTGATTCATTTCTGGACACAAGACCTAGATGACTCCAAAGGAGAAAGTAAGGCTGGTGGCTCTGCACAGCCCTCCCTCACTTAAATCCAATTAACTTGCAAGTCTTGGCATCACCTTCCTGATGGCATGGTCCTCTTAGAGAATGACATAAAGCAAGTATTGAGATAAGAGACAAAGGCTCAAGTGTAAGAGCAGCAAAAACAAAGGAAATTCTTTAATCCTATCCTATAGAGCCAAAATAAATAATAATTAAACTTGACCTTCTGAAGAGTCTGCAGAAGAAGCCCAACAAAATTTCAAGTTTAAAGAAATAACATAAAATGAGAACAGGTTCATTAGCAGCAATGGTACAACAAAGGGATAGATCCATATATTTATCCACAAACTTTCTTTGTAATGGTTATAGTCAATCAAGAGTGGATAAATAATTTTTTAAAAGACTTTTCTATTACAAATATAAAAGTTAATTATTAACTGCTTAATGAAAGAAAGCAGAGACAGTACATTAAGAAAGATCTGGTACTCAGTGTTTCCAAGATCTCCATAAGCACAACTGAAATGTCTGGAATGCATTTTCATTCTACCTTCATCTTACAGAATCCATAGCTTCTTCCAAAGCAGCTTAGTTGTCACCTCTTCAATGAGGATTTTCCTGACTCCCTAAGCCTTCAACATATTCTCTCCCTTGAAATTATTTTAGATTTATTTCTGAGTTAATTTTTATATAAGTTATATTTACTTATATCTCCCCCCAAAAGATGCAATAAGCTCCTTGAGGGCAGAGGCATTTTCTGTTTTTTTTGGCATCAAGATCCAACATGGTTATCTGAACATATCACAAACATGATCAACATTTGTTAAACTAAATTGAATTTATTAGAACCTCTTAAGTTTAATAAAAATGGAATTCATACAACTTAGTAGTGAATCTGATTTTAAAGAAAATAAGAGACAGAATTCTATGACAAGAGGTCATCTGATCAAGAGTCAGAAGACTTGAATTATAGTCCCAGCTCAGCTCTAGTTGGCCATGTGAACACTATTAAAAGCACGCCACCACTCTGAGTTTATTCTTCTCATCTCTAAAATTACGGAGTTAAACAAGTCCTCCCAAGGTCCCGTGAAAGCTCAAATACTGTCTCCCTGGGAATAGTGATAATAACCCGCCCCTACAGAACTATTTTGGAAGATAAACGTAACAATACAGGTAAAAACTCAAGGTCATCCTACTTCTTCTTCTTCATTTAAAAATGAAGCGGTGAAATAGAAAGTGCTTCCTCAGATAAAGGTGGAATACTGACCTAAAGAACTTTAGAGGAAAACCAAAACTGACTACTCAACATTACTGTTATTATGTAAGTGAAATATATATGAAATAGAAGAATGGATATAACAGTAGGATAAAATAAGCATTTAGAATTTAGTCAATCACTTAAATCTAATAAAAAAATTAAATCTAACCTATTAATCTATGAATAGTTTGAATATTCTACTTACATTATTTGCAAACTCTCTGCTGTTAAATTATTCCACATGATCTCATTAGCCTGAAGACTTTCATTTTCTTCAAGTAAAGATGCATCAAACTCAATTTCTTGCTCCTCAATAGCTGGTGATCTGGTAAAACATGGAAAATAGATGTGACTCAGATTGCATATACTATTATATACCAAGACAAATATACAACATGGTATGACAGCTAGAAGGAACCACAGGGGCAACTTTTCCAAACCTCTCATTTTACAAATGAGGAAAGTGAAACTAATATATTAAATGATTTGCCCACACATAGAGGTGATGGTTGAACTTAGGTCCTTGGATGCAAAATCCATCAAGCTCTGTCCTACCACAGCTTGCACAAACTCTTGGGACAGAACAAGAGTACATTTGCTCTACTCAGATGATATTAATAAAAATATGTGTTTTTACCAGATAAATTTACACACAAATACTAAGAACAAATTAAACCATTCTGTTAACTTTCTTCTAAAGAAACTGAAAATATAAATTGTGAAAGAGAAGATACATTTTCATACATAAGGCAAGGTATTGTTCTAAGTGATGTTATGGTAAAAACTGAAAAAGCACTACTTCAAAATGGCTAACAGCAAATATATAATTGACATATGTGTATATAAATATTACCATTCTCTCCCTTTTCAAGTTAGTTGTTATCTACTTATACATGTACATATTGTACAAACCTCTACACAGTATAATCCAAGATCTTAGAAGGTTTCATTTTTGTCTTTGCACTCTCAAAGCCTAGCACGATGCCTTATACATAGTGTGCACATTAGTTGAACTGCATTATTTTGAGATTAAAAAATGACTTTCAAAATAAATAAAATTCAAGAATTAAAATATTTTTTTTTGCCTTACAACGCTTTTACACTTGTTCAACTATATTTCTATCATCTGACATAAATGCTGAAAATAGAATGAAAACCTCATACCTGTAAACATCTATGAAATTGTTATATTCCGTGCTAGGGTCAATCTGCTCAACTGACGTTTGAATCTCTTTATGGACATGAACTATCTCCTCCGTAACAAGACTGGTAATCTGGCTGTATTCATCAAATATACTTTTTCTAAGAACAAAAACATAAATTATCAAGATTTTTCAATTTTGAAAGAGACTGAAATGAAAGCAGAATAACAAAGTTAGATTTTACTAGGCCAGTTGTATCTCAACGACTTATTTATGAAACTCCTTATTGCAAATACCTGAAGAAGCAAGCAAAGGATTTTGTAACGGAAAAGAATAAAACAGACTTTGAAATCTTCAGCCAATGGCACAAAAATGGTTAAAATAACTACCTATTATGGTTGCACCACCTATTATAGATGTAAATTAACCATAACAGGAGGAAAAAATACAATTGACTAGAATAGTCAGAGAAGGCTTTAAGGAGCAGATAGGAAGAATTTACTAGGCAACACAAAGAATGAAGACAAAAATTGGAGAATAATCTGAAAGACAGGGAGGAAACTGACTTAGGCTTAAGTAGAGTAGGGTATGCCATTTGGAGAATAGTGAGAAATGAGGTTGTACAAGAAGATTAGATGCAGCTTTCCCTTGCTATTCTGGAATATTAAGTGTTTATAAGCCTGGGAATAATGAAACAAGGGTGGGAGAAGTGAAAGTATTAGCAGGGAAAACTTGCTTATTTAATTTTAAATTGTATGGTATTAGGACACTGAAGAGAAAATATCCTGTAGGCAGCAGGAAATGTGAAATTAGAAAGGAGCTAAAAGACTTAGGTTTAGTGCATCGATGAAAGGGAAGCAGCATGTTCTAGGAGGAGTAAGGAATATTGGCGTGTGGGTCAAGAGGCCTCAATTCTAAAGCTGGCCCTGCCACCAGCCCCTTGCGTGGTTTTAGGCAAATCATTTTATCTCTCTAGTTATCTCCCAGTTTTTTCATCTATAAAATTAGGGTCTTAGACAATATTCTTCCCTCTTCCTAGGTCATGGACTCACTCTTTTGGCTGACTGACAAAGCTTATGTACTCTATCTTAGAATAATATTTTTATATTCCTAAAACAAAATACATAGGACTATGAAGGAAATCTATTATATTGAAATAGTTATAAAAAAAATTTAAGTACACGGGCCCCAAGTTAATAACGTATAGACAAGATGATTCTAAGATCCCCTTTGGTTTTATGTCTCTATAGCATTCTATGTATTATCCTGTGATCCTCAATGACTATATGAAAATAAACCAACTCATACTTTAATTGAGAAAATGGAAAGAGTACTGGGATTTGGAGTCGGAGGACCTAGATTCAAATACTACTCTTCTACTTATCACATCATTACTTCATGAGGTAGGTATTAATATTTGTTATTTTATTAATAATTAAACTTACTGAAGTGTTTCCCCCACTGTTTTTTAGTTTGTACTTTCTATATTCCAATATATGCTATGTTACCCCAAAACTTCCTAATGAGAAAGCACTAGAAAGTAGCATTTCTGATATTCTACAATTCAAATTATCAACCTAATGATTCACCAAAATTACTAATTGAATAATATTATATGAATTTTACATTGTTCTTAATTATATGTTATATAATTAACTATATAATATGCAAGTATATTATGTGTGACAACATATTATGTAATGAAATTACAATATAAATGATACAAAATAACTGAAAATGAAATATTATAGTAATGGCTGAATAACAGCATAATTATAAATAAATAATACTATTGGGCCAAATACTGGGTCAGCAGATCAGCTTCTTAGAATAGAAGTATCATAGTCTCTACTAACAGGGAAATATGTAACAAAAGTTTTAAAAATACAATAAAACATGGATAATGCCAAGCTGTGGTTTTCTAAGGCAATATGTGGCTTCCGGGATCAATTTTTATTTGAATTTGATGCCACTTGTGATGTTTTGTGAGTGAAGAGTTTCTGAGTTTGTGGGAAGAAGTCATGAGGAACAAAAAACTTTCAAAAACAAAAGGAACTAGCCTCTGTAAATTCTTTTAATTATTTAAAAGTTTAACGATGGGAAATTAAGGGGAATAATTTTTAAAATTTCTGGAAAAACATGTGTTAAGCAACCTACTAGAACTCTTGACTCATCAGGTACTCCATCATTCCCCAACATACCAGATAATAAAGCTGTTATTATATATTATAATTGGCAAATGAAATACACATTAAGTTGTAATACATGCATGCATGCACACACACACAGCCATAATCACAGAAATCATTCACTAAACTGGGACTATATCCAAAATTACAAACATATTTGAAACAAACATTCAGAAACAATAAAGCAAAAGAAAAATCTTCAAAAACTCAACTGTACTAATCACCAACATTTACCATTCAAAAACCACATGAGAAAAGGTACATAATCTGGCTTAGATGTACAACTATAATTTGCATAACCAATTTCCTTCAGTGTCAAAAAATAAAACAGATTACAGAAGAAGTGCAAAAGCAAACTGCTTAATTTATCCATAGTTTTTAAATGTGTCAATAAAGATCTGTCTGCATAGGTGGTTGAAATATTAAAACAGCAATATACTGAAATATCTTTACAAGATTTTCTGTGATGTCCAGAGATTATAAGCCTAAACAGTCAGAGGGGCTACCAGACATTCTGGAATAGAATACACAAAACATCTAAACAACCAATATGTATAAAGGCTGTAAGGCACCAGTTTGTGAGGAATAAGACAGCACAGGACACATAACTTCATGTGACTGACACCTACTAATCACCACATTTTTAGAAATTCCTTAACATACCTGAATTCTGGCTGTGTGGGTTCCAGCCATGGAATCCCTCCTAGGTTCATTCAAATCTAGTCCTGACAACAGAGGCTGATGCAATCATAGGATTTGTTCTAAAAGGTACCCAGGAAGCTAAGTTAATTCTAAAGGAATCTTCAGATTCCTAACAGTCTTGTCATTGAGGAGAGGCATGGTGGAAAAAGGAACAGAAGTGGGGAGGAGCCAAGATGGCGGAGTAGAAAGACACACTTATGCTAGCTCCGAAACCACAGCCTATAAAATATCTGTAAAGAAGAACTCCTAACAAATTCTGGAGCAGTGGAAGCCACAGAACAACAGAGTGGAGGAGATTTCTGTTCCAGAAAGACCTGAAAAACCCTCACCAAAGGTCCGTCGTGCACAGGACCAGAGCAGAACCCAGCCCTACCTTGGCCACGCAGCAGCCCCGGGAGGAGCATATCAGAGCAGGCTTCAGGGACAGAATCTCCGGTGGCCGCAGGGGTCCCTCCACCCACAGGCGCTGTAGGTCGGTGAGAGAGACTTCTGGGCTGGCCAAGAGGGAAGCAGGGTGTCTCCATAACTCAGGCCCCCTCTGGAGGCAGCAGCAGAGGCAGTGGGCAGCCAGAGGCTCCCGGAGCAGGCAGGACCTCAGATCCATTACGGAAGGTCTCTGCATAAACCCCCTGAGGGAACTGAGCCTGGGAGGTGACCCTGTCCCCACCTGAGACCCTGATTTACTCTTACCCTGAATAGCAGCCCCATCTGCTGCTGAAAGCCCTGAGGCTGGGGAGCAGCATTTGAATCTCAGACCCCAAGCACTAGCTGGGTGGATCTAGGCCAGGGTGGAGAGGAATCTCAGAAGTCAAGTAACTGGCTGGGAAAATGCCCAGAAAAGAGAAAAAAAATAAGACCATAGAAAGTTACTTTCTTGGTGAATAGATGTGAGCTCCTTTCCTTTCTGATGAGGAAGAACAATGCTTACCATCAGGTAAAGACATAGGAGTCAAGGCCTCTGTATCCCAAACATCTGAAATAGATATCCAATGGGCTCAGGCCATGGAAGAGCTCAAAAAGGATTTTGAGAAAGGAACAGAAGAAATGCAGGGAACAGAACAAGTCAGAATTACAGAACTAGACAGGAATTCCAATGGAAAGTTTCTCAGAAACGATTCAGGCTACCATGGATTCTTAGGGGCAGCGCAGGATAATGACTCTTGGAATGAGGAAGACCTGGTACTGACACTAGCTACAAGACCATAGGCAGGCCACAGAAGATCTGTGTCCTAAACAACCCTATAATTAATTGATGAAATCACAGAAATGAAAGGTAAGAGAGGTAATAAGATATTATGTGAATAAAATACAAAGACCTGTCTAAGCCTAGTAATTCTTTTACAAAGTGGAAAGAAAGTATTTTGAACTGAAGAGAGAACTTGGCATTGCATAAGCCACAACTGACCAAACCCTAGCTGGCTTTCAAAAAAGCAGGCTAGAAAAAGCCTGAGAGAGTCTGACGTGCAGTTAAGCAGTACCTAGGAAGAAGCAAAGAAATATACTTTCTTTGGAAGCCCAGGCACAAAGGGGCAGCATTCCATTCAAAAAGCAGTTCAAAGGAACAAGATCTCTGACAACCAACTATGGATTCTAAGTGATAACTAGCCTTATTAACAGAGAGCTGAGCTACAGTAAGAAAAATCCAGATGAGCACTTGTAATATTAATGGAATAGGAAGATTTTTCCCACCCCTTAACAGGTCTATGTGACCGGCTTTGAGCTCAGGCCCAGCTGACTGCTGTGATGGAATCTGAATCACATGGAGGCCATGGTTAGTAGGAGCTTGCCAAATGGGTGGAGCATGAAGGGTAAAGTAAGAAGTGAGAGTGAGGTCCAGCTCAGACTAAAGAAATACACAGATGGGATTATAGACCCCAAATTTAACCACATAATGGAAAAGTGAATCAACTACTGTAACTAGGGTACTGATAAATACTGGGGCAGAGGCCTCTCATATATGGAAGCCCTGACAAATTTAAACATGGAACTCTTATTGCCATCACAGCACTGGGAGGGGCTGAAATATCTGCCAGACAAGTTAAACTAACAATGAAAATTGGATAATTATCTAAGGAAAAATATTCCATGATAACTGTACCCATTCATGAATACATCACTGGAATGGATATGTGGAGAGGTATGACTTTAAATTTGCCTGAGGCAAGCTAAAGTATGTATTCACCCTGCTTCTAGTCATTTTCTCCTTGCTTTTTTTGGCTTTTGTCTGTTCATATTGTTTGCTAGATTTGCCTTCTACGGCTTGGTGCCCTCCACTTACAGATGAATGACAGTTTAAGCTGGATGTCACCCTCTGTCTAAGACTATGGTGCGTCACTACTGAACCTGGCATCGACCAAGCTCCAGCTAAATAACTGATCCCTCGAATGTGACCTCTTGACGCAGGGACAGCTCTATGTCCAATCTCAGCAGGAAGTGGTTATAGAAGAAATCCCCAGGAATTTTGAGTTCCATTCGTTTGAAGGGAGAATGATGGGATGCTTATGCTCAAGCCCCCACCCCAAGATACTGCTTTATGTATTTATTTTGTGTTATCCCTGTTACACTGTTATGAAGTTATGTTGATACCAGTTAACCCTAAACTCCCTTTGACCTATATAATGGACACAAAAGATCTTGAGGCCAAATGTAATGTTAATGGAATGGGAAGATCTTTCCCACCCATTAATAGGCCTAAGTGATCTGCTTTGAACTCAGGCCCAGCTAACTGCTGAGATGGAACCTGAGTCACATGGAGACCATGGTGGAAGGAGCTTGCCAAATGGGTGAGCAGGAAGTGAGCGTGAGACAGAGCTGGGAAAGAGCAAGGCAGAGCTGAGACAGAGAATCTAGTGCAAGTGAGAGAGGCAGGAATTTTGCCTTGAGAGAGGCAGGAATTTTGCCTAGGGAAGCTTGTTTGTGGGGAGGTCTAACGGAGGAAAGGCTTGGGGATGTCAATGCTTGGTGATGTGTATAAACTTCTTTGTTACCATAGTGGAATTGGTTTTCTGGTATCTGAATATATATATTAGTTTTGCCTTTGAGGAAGAAAGTTTGTTATATTTTGTAATTCAACCCCGTAAATACTTCTGCATGCTCATAGCGGCTGCTGTCAGTATCACATTGGTAATATAGCATTCACAAAGAGAACAAGAAAAATGGATCTCTGCAACCATCAAGTTTATTCTCAGATATCACACAGATGTTGTATATATTTGTGGAAGAGTGTATACTAGATTTATAGGGAAGCAGGGGTTATCATTTGTGACTACTATCTTGGACTAAGATATCTTAGTTAATGCCTTTGCTTGAAGGTAATTATATCTAGTGGCTACTAAAGATAATTTCACTGGTGGAAGTTAATGAGTTAAAGTTTCAGGGACCTTGGTATCTATTAGAATAGTCACTCCACTCAAGGACATAACCTGAAAGCCTATAATATAGATTGTTCAGTGGAGTCAATACATAAGAGTACATCTGGTTCTTAGAATTTTATAATTGTAATTATACAAAATGATCAATATTGCTTGCTACAGAATATATACGTGTGTGTATATATTTTGTAGCATATAAGTAATTTTTTTTCCTCTTCACAAGATTTTTGTGTTAGAAAGTTATTCCCGACCTCCTATGGAATCTTAATTAGCATTCGAAGGTAGAATTCCAAGTGAAAATACCATAAGACTCTCATAAACACTTTAATTTTCATCTCTTTGGGTCCAGGCATTTTTTTCTTGCTGTCCCCCATGCTTGGAACACTCTCCCTCCCCTGTTCCTCTGCTCCAACTACTGACCTCCCTAGCTTCCTTAAAGTATCAACTAAAATCCCACCTTTACAGGAAGAATTCCCCAACCATTCTTAATTATACTGCCTACCTTCTACTATCTCCTATTTATCCTGTATACAGATTGTTTTACATGTATTTGTTTGCATACTGTCTCCCCCATTAGACTGTAGACTTCTCAAGGACATACACTGTTTGCCTCTTCTCATTTTCCTATCCCCAGTGATTAGCAACAGTGCCTGGTATGTTTAATACATGTGTGATAGATTAACTGATCAGAGATACAAGACTATATTTCTGATACTTCTCCTGAATTTGCTGGGAAGATTCATGTCTGTGTCATTTTAATACACACACACACACACACACACACACACACACGTATGTGTGTACATAGATGTATACATGCACATATCTTGTAAGATGTGGCAGTTTCTTGCTTTTACCCCTAAAAACCAATTTTGAATATCTCTCTTTTGGAGACATAATATAGCTAACTTTCTCTTTTTTTCCTTTACTTAGCAGCCACATAACTGCATTATCTAAAGGGTTATTTGCTGCCAAATATAGAAATTTAAATGAATAGAAGAAACTGACCAAATTCCCTCATTTTAAAACTCCTTGGAAGACTTTCTTTCCAAAAGCTACATCAATTGGCCCTAATTTACCTCCATAATTAACATTTCTATAGGCAAAGTCTACCCATATCACTGCCTGAGACATTAAATCCCAATTGCCTGAAAGACAGAACTTAAACTCCTCTGTGTGGCATTTAAAGCCATTTATAATCCAGATCTTTCTACAGTGATGACAGAATATCTTCTCTCATATGCTTTTCACTCCAGTCATACTGGTCTACTTGTTATTTTCTGAATATGGCTTTCTTTTTCCTGTTTCTGTGCCTTTGCCCAGGCTGCCCCCAAGTCTAGAAATGTCACCCTCAACCAGATCCCTTCCAATCTCTTCAAGGCTCAATTCAATTTGCCACTTCCTTCAAGTGACCCGTCCTGATTGCCTCAGTTGTACTTCATATCACAATCATCCCATCACTGTATTTTTCTTGTATTTATCCTTTAGCCTCCCAATATAGTATGTAAACCCCTTGAGAGCATCCTCAGAACCAAGCAGAGATAGTAGACCAACACATGAAATGATTTATTACTTTGATTAGTTGGCAAAAGTATTCAAAGATAAGGAGGGCTGAGGGGTAGCATTATTAGTGAAAAAAAATACCACTAACCTAGAATTGAAGTTAGTTATCTGAGTTTACTCCCAATTATGGGACCTTTTAGAAAGTCTGACCTTTAGAAAGTCACTTCAAATCTCTGGGTCTCAATTTCCTCACCTGCAAAATGAGAGGTGTGGTTGAAATGATATCTAAGTTGCTTTCCAGCTCTGAAATTCTGTGATTATAAATCATTTCCCTCAGGTGGATATGGGACCTAAGAGTAGACAAAGGAAAAAAGGGGCCTCTGGTTCCTGCTTGTGAAAACCTTTTATCTCTACTATCTTCTCCACTATAGGTTCCCAAAGCAGGCAATACCGCCCTCTAGAGGAAGCTGGAAAGATCCAGGGGGGGCAGGTGGTAGAAACCACAGGTGCAATTGAGGGACACTGAATAAAAATAAGGAGGCAATGGAAGCATAAGGAAAGAAGAGAAGAACATTTTGAAAAATCATTAGTATATGTTTCATGTGTTATATAACAGAGTTAAAGTCTTAGTGATTACATTATTTTCCAAATAAACACACAAAATGCAAGTTATAACCAATCAGTGGTCCCAACAGATCTTAACAAGCCAGGTGTGTCAAGTTGTCAGAAGTCCAGCATGCACTGGCAAGAATACATGTGTATAATGACTTGTTTACAATACGATACTGTATAGTATATGGTTACATGATGTAATATTGCATCATCAAAATTTCAATGCAGGAAAAAATCCACAAATTTATAATCCATTATTAAATTTAAGATCTGTCATTTTTTAAAAATATATTTTATATTTTTTGAAATGATGCTAATTTCAAAAAAAACTGTTACATGGTTAAAGAAAATAGTTTTTGAGGGTTAGGGTTAGGGTTCCATTGAGGAAGGGGAAGCACTGAGTAATTTTCTTCTAGGAAAAGGAAGAGCTGTAGGCCAAATAAGTTTGGGAACCTCTGGACCACCATACTTCCCTCCCTCCCACAGAATTTGAGCTCCTATAGGGTCAGGAGCTTTTTGTTTTTGTCTAGATATTTTCAATATAATAATAGATGCTTAATAAATGCTTGCTGAATTAATGCACCAAATAATAACAGCTTCCAACATACCCTTGAAGCATCAGAAAACCATCAATTTCCAAATGCCCCAAAACAAGCCAAGTCACATGACCCCTTTACTCTAAGCATATCACTGCATGGAAGTGACCTAGCACAGGTATGCTGAACGCACGATAAGATGGGGCATCATTCAGTAAAAGCTGAGGAGTTGAGCTCATGAAATAAATAGAGACCCATGCAATACAGAGTGCTTCTCTCTCTCTTCGTTCTTATATTCATTCAAATAAGTGTTAAACACACAATATGTGCAAGGTACAATGCAAAAAACTAAAAGAAATGAAGAAACAAGATATAGTTTTCCCCTCAATGACTTCATAAACTAGCATATCATCCTGATGTATTCCTTCCCTTTCTATCATATCCTCTCTTGTTCTTTACTTCTTCCCATTACATCATGACTATAAATTTTTTGCTAGTGATAATATTTAATACAAATTTTGAACATTAATAAGGGCCAAAGTTTGAATTAAGAAGAGCCTGGACCTAATAGTCCCTTTTGTTTAACTTAGAGGACACGTTTTGATGTCAGGCAAACAAATGGGACTTCCTTACCAGACCCTTCTTCTAGCAACCTAGTGATAAGAGAAAAACACAGATACCTTGGGTTGTAACTTCAGCTTTGTCAACTCTGTTAAGATACCACAGCTTCAAAGGCCTGTTTAGGACAGGATATGTAATCTGGGTGATGGAACTTTTCCTTATCTTAAATCACAAAGGCATGCTATGGAAGGAAGATGCCCATAGCCTGGGATCGTTAAATCCAATTGATGCCACTTTGTTTCCAATGTGTTTATCTAAGAGAACTCCTTTCTCAAGGCAAAATATATAAGTGAGAAGATTTCTGTATTGGGTAGCCAGAACATTTCTGGCTCCATAATGCATTATGTTACTGTTTTCTTTAATAGGGAATTGATCAATTAATTAATTAAATCATAAAATGTATGCCTTTAGCCTGTTGCCTTTTCTTTAACCAAGTTTTCAGATCAACACTAGCCAAGATTATTTCAGTTATTGTACCTGTATTCACAGTGCCTAATACATAATAGGTACTTGCTGACTGATTTCCACATGTTTTGTTTAGCTGTAGTAGTCCAGAATCAGCTCTAGTTACTTTTCAATCTGTCCAAGGCAAGCTATCACAACTCTTTGACAATTCTCTTAAGAAGAAAAGTAGCTACTTTTCACTTCCTGGCTTTGGCCATTATAGGTTAAGTCTTACATCATCTCAGATAATACATTATATGAGTGAATGGAGTCTAAGATTCTCGGTCTTATTCAGTTAACCCCAAGGCTGGTTCTTTCACAGACAGCTAACCCCAGGAAATTCACTGTACAGTTATTCTCAGAGATAGTGAAATACTTCTTTTGTAGAATCTTAGGGCAGGATAACCTTAAAGATTATCAAATCCTAATTTTACAGAACAGTAAACTAAGGCTCACAAAGGTAAAACTGTCACTTGCCCAAGGAAACTCAAGAAGTGAAAGAGCCAGGATTACAGCCTCATATAGCACTGCAGCCAGTGTTCCTTTTATCATTCTACAACATCATTCAGGTCCTTCCTTTCCCACTTTCTTATCTAGCCCCCTAAGATTCCCAGCAACAGAAACAAATGCCCTTAATCAACTCTATTCAATGGAACTAAAGCAAATACTAAATTTCACACAAAGGAAAATCAAGTCCTTCAAAAAGACTATCTAGCAGAAATTCAGAAACTAAAGCAAACTCAAGTGAGTGAACCTTCAAGTAATCTTTCCCAAGGCCACAGTGGTTTTACAATTTAAAGCTTCCTAATCCTTTTAGAATGGGCAGCTAATCAATTATTTAATTGCTAACTAACTAGAAGTGGGATTTTTGCTATTAATATTGTTTTAGGCAAAAAAGAGATACTTAAAATGGCACACAGGTTCTGTGTGTAGTTGGGCTGGGTAACCCAGGAGAAAGAGTGATGAGATTTATGAAATAGTCATAGTTTCTATACTACTAATAATAAGTGTAAGGTACTTTAAGATTTGCAAAGTTCATTTTATCCTCACAACTCTTAAGAGATACATGCTATTATTACCCCCACCCTACAGAGACAGGCAGAGAATAAATGACTTACCCAGGGTCACACAGCTAGTCAACAGTATCTGAGGCTATATTTGAACTCAGATCTTCCCCATTCCAAATCCCCATAGTGGCTCTGGCCACAGGAAGGGAAATAAAGGCAAAGAGAAGGAAATGTGTCAAATCAGCATAGTAATGCCCTCCTCCTTTTGTATGGAGAATTCAAATGAATCCAAAAAGCACTGATCAAACTATATGTCAGACAGGGATACAAAGAAACGAATATCTTTATAGCTCCTGCCCTCTAGGAGTTCAAATTCCACTATGTGGATAAAAGATGTACACCATCCATAATATGATCAAAATAAAAACAAAGTAATGGGGTTAGGGGGGTTGGCATAAAACAGGGTGCTACTAAGTGAGAGAAAACAGGAAAGGTCTCCAGAAGAAAGAATGTCGGTGGGGTTTGAAGGGATTATTGAAAGAACAGTTAAGGAAGTTAAGTTCTAATAATTCTTATCAACATTGGAAAGATAACTTGTTCACTGCTTTGTGTAATTTAAATAATAGAACAATGGGAGAAAGTATACCTCTAGCCAGGACGACCCCAAATCCGCAAATTAGAAAACAACACAAAAGGTCCCAAATATTGAGTATTGGACTGTGAGGCCAGATGTCTCAGCACCATGTCCAGGGACAGCTGGTTCGGCAAGATATGATTTAAATTATTTAGAGGACTTTTGGTTGGATAGGAAAAAAAAAGCAAGAAAAATCTCTACTGGTATATGTGTGAAAATCCCTAAAAATCATTTTGGACAAATATTACCTAAATCAGAATTACTAGCTTGAGGAATACATGTATTGGCTGGAGTGACAGATTCTAATTATCAAGGAGAAATGATTGTGCCATTCCAAAATTTAGGTGAAGAACTCATACAATTTTGTAAAAATGATAAAATAGTTGAAGTGATTATCATTCATTGTGAAACAATATGCCTCGTGAAAATTGACTGTCCTTCCAAAATAACTACCAGAAGAATTGAAGGGTTGGGTTCCACTGATTAAATAAAATTGGGAGGTAAAGTGCGGGCACAATGGAAGCCAGAAGATGTTCTCTATAGGCTACAGAAATTATAGCACACGGAAAAGATTATACCATAACCGTCATTTATTCAGAAGGTATCAGGTTCTGATTGTCTCCTTGTTTCTTTTTTGGTTTTTTGTCTGTTAAACTTGTTTGCTCTATTTGTTTCTGGCAGACTTAATACCCTCTACTTGAAGATGTCTGATTGCTTAAGCAGGATGTCACCCCCCCCGTCCATGACTGTGATGTGTCACCCCTAGACTTGGCATCGACCAAGCCCTGGTTGCCAGCTAAAGGACTGACCTCTCAATTGGTACCTCTTGGGGCAGGGACAGCTCTATGTCCAATTTCACCAGGAAGTAGCTATAGAAAAAGAGATCTTTTCTCCTTACCCCAAGATTTTAGGTCCCATTCATTGAAGGGGGAATGATGGGGTGCTTATGCTCAAGCACCACCCTAAGATATTGCTTCATGTGTTTATTCTGTGTGATACCTGTTATACTGCTGAAAAGTTCTGTTGATACCAATTGCTAAGATATTGTTTTATATGTTTATTTTCTGTTATCCTATAACAGATAATCTATTATCTTATAATTCTGTTATATTACAGTTCCATTGTTACCAGTTGCCCCACCAATCTATGTAATGAATATGAAAGATCTTGGGGCCGAATGTAATGGTAATTTAAATGGGAAGATCTTTCCATTCATTAATAGGTCCATGTGAGCTGTTTAAATCACAAGGAAGCCTAAGTCACTTGTGGTGGGAGGAGCTTGCTGAATGGGTGGAACAGGAAGGGTGGAACAGAACTCCAAAGAAGTTGGTGAGAGCAGCTAGAGTGGAGGGAGGAAAGGACACTTGCAAGCATCTAGCTAAGCTCATGAGTATTTGTTGTTTGTGGGAAGGCTCCAGCAGTAGGGAGAGAAGGCTTAGGAATGGCTTTGTCCCCTACAATGCTAATGTGTACTGACTTCTTGGTTATTATGATAGGTTTGGCTTGCTGGTGTTAGGATTTGGATTTCTGGTGTCTGAACAAATGTTTTTCTTCTGCCTTCTATATGGAGAGTCTGCTATAACTTGCAATTCAGAACTACGCTGGCATATTCCTAGTCAAGTTGGTGCTGTAAATATTGCCTTGGTGATACAGTGGGTCAGACTTCTGTTTTAGAATATCAGTTTGAACACTATTCCAGAGAGGAAAGGCTCCAATTATTGTTTTTCAGACATGTATCACTTTTTGTGATCCCATCTGGGATTTTTAAGCAGCAAAGATACTGAAGTGGTTTGCCATTTCCTTCTCAAGCTCATTTTACAGATTAGGAAAACTGAGGCAAAATAAGTTTAAGTGACTTGCTCAGGGTCATATAACTAGTAAGTTTCTGAGGCTAGATTTGAACTCAGGAAGATGAGTCTTTCTAATTTCAAGCCTGGTGCTCTATTTACTGTGCCACCTCTCTGCCCAAAGGCTCAAAGAGGGAACACAAATTAGGAACTAGTACAATACAAGCAAATGGGTAATAATTTCATGCCTCTGGCCATGTGAACTGGAAGAATAAGATGAATGCAAGATGGAATTGAGATATAATCAAAAAGTCTCTGCACATAATTGGACATAGGCAGTGAATGAGAGTAAAGTGTTAAGGTAAAAATACTAAGATTCCAAACCAAGGTGAATAAAAGAATTGTGGTGCCCTACGTGGAAATAACAAAGTTAGGTGAAAAGATATATATGTACATATGTGTGTGTGTGTGTGTGTGTGTGTGTGTGTGTGTGTGTGTAGATACACATTTGTGTATATGTTGGTATCGTATATGTATATATTGTGTCCCAAAAACATGAGTGCAGTTTAAAGGTCTGCTACCTTTAAATTGAATTCATACTTCTAGAACACTTTCTGTATTATGTGAGTGCATATGGAAGTTATTATATTGGAAATTATAATTAAATCAAGAACTGTTAAGCTCACTTTAAAGTCTTTCCTTAATTCTGCTTAGGCTATTTGCAGGACTAGTTTGCCAGTCTTGCTTCTGCTTTTCTTTGTTTTCATCTAAATTGTTCTTTTCCTTTTGCTGAGATGAAGCTTTTTCCACAGTGGGTTTGACTGACCCCTGAAATGCTTCACCAACATCAGAAAGATCCTGCAGTGTATCTGGAAATCACTGATACATACTATTTAAGAGCTACAACATTTGCAGGTTTCCTTTGAATAATTTACATTTTTTTAAAGCACAAAATTAAAAGCACAACAAAAGAGCACAATGAAACATGTACAGCACAAAATCCAGCACGAAAAAAGGTGAGGAAACAGCCCAGTCCAATCAATGTCAGACTTGGCAAGTAGATGTACTATCAGTAGAAGAAAATATGAATGACCACTCCTGTCACAAAAAACTCTATTGAAATTACTGAATGTACTACTCTAGGACAGAAATTTAGGGAACACCCAACATAAGGGACAGGATGTAAATGATAATCTTGCAAAGGAGTCTGAAAAGAACCAGTGTGACAGATGGGGAGAGAATCACAATAACCTAGAAAGGAATGACGAACCAAAAAATATTAGTGGTCAAGAGTGTTAAATGCACTCGAAAAGCATGTGATCTGAGAAAGACTGTGATTTCACAACTAAAAGATCACACATAGAGATTAGCTTCTATGGAGTGGTGGGAAAGAAACCAGATGGCTAGGGGCTAAAGTGGCGGAGGTGAGAAAGCTGGTGAGAACAGGGACTGGGAAAAGAAGAAAGAGAAAGTACAATATCTTAAGAGGATGGAGTAGAGCCAAATAGCATTTTTTAAGGATGTATGTTTGTGAGTAAAGAAAAGACTGAGAGCTGGTGAAGAGGATGGGGAATGACTGGAGTGATAAACTCCTGGAGAAACATAATGGGATGAGATCGAGGGCACAGGGAGAGTGGTCGGCTTTGGCAAATAGAAGGATGAGTTCTTGTCTAGTAACACAGAGAGGAGAGAAGGGGAGAACATTAAGATGAGCTGACATGTTGAACTGAAAACTCTTGAAGGATGGTTTCAATTATTTCAGTGAAATATGAAGTGAGATCTTCTGCTAAGAAGGAGAAATGGAACAAAGTGAGGTAAGAAGAGAAGAGGTTTGACACATATGTCAAGGAGAATTAAATAAAACGTCAATCAGGGAGGAGTAAAAGGAACACTAAGGGCCCAGCTGAATGGAACATAATTTTGTAGTGGTCTCAGTCACCAAAACTATGTGACTTCCTCCATTAGCATTCAGCAACATGCAAGAAAAGGTGTATGATTAACTACAGATAAGACAAGAGGAAAGAAATATCGTAAGAGAAAATAACTAATTGTACGATATAATAATAAAATAGCAAGATGACTTTAGAAGATAAATTCTAAACAAAAGGAAGCTTATCTTACAATGCATTTATCATTTCTTCTTGCATTTTTTGTAATGAGTCCAGGAGTTGAGGAAGCGTGGTATCATAATACTGGTGCTGATGAAGCTGCGCCCCTTTCAAAGCCAATACATATTGATTATGCAACATATGAAGTTTCATCGTAGCTTTGTCATAACGGTCTTTTGCCTTCTCTGTTTCCTTCCCTGAAGAAGAGTAGAGAAAAATTAGCAAATTTAATTATCATATCTTAAAAATTTTAATCATTACATCATAAGATTGATATCAAGTTATCATTCAGTATCATTTGAAGTTTTTCATAAATCAATCAGCAACTGTTAATAAGTCTGTGCTTAGTCCTCTCCTAGATACTTTTGAGGAATAAGAAAAACAGTTTAATGAATTAAAATTCCACCTCTGCTGAGAACTTCCTTTGTCACCTTGAACAGATCACTAAACCTCCCTGGACCTTAAGACCAAAAGGCCTCCTAATTCCCTTCTGGCTCTAAGTTTATTATCCTTTAATCACCAGCGTCATTAAATAAGGTGACAATGATAACAGTTAAAAGAAAAAACAGTAAGAATGAGACAGCAGGGATAATAAAAACAACACTTCACATTTTACAAAGCACTTCAAGGCTCACAAACTCCTTAAGTGACTTGCTGATGATCACACACAGCTAGCCAGGCAGTATCAGAACTGAGATTTGAGCTCGAGAATTCTGATTGCTCTTTGTTACAACCCACCTCACTGCCTTAAGATATAGTACCTGCCCCAAAGCCTAACTGAAAAAAAAAAGTCACATGAAATGAAAGCAAACAATACAAAACAATATCTGATTAAACGGTGAATTATACAGCATGGGCTGAAAGGGCTACAAAAGTATGGAGGAAAGAGCCAAATTTAGTAACAAGAATAGAAACCCTACAATTTTGGTGCTGGGAGAGACCCTAGAAATTGTCTAGGCTAATTCTCTCACCTTAGAGATGAAGAAAATAATGTGCAGGGCAGTTAAGCACCTTGTCAAAGGCATCACCAGCAGGTTAGTGGAAGAACTACAAAACAAAATGTCTTAATTCTTACTCTGCTGCTCTTTCCATTACACCACGAACAGTCAGAGAAGTCATCAGGAAGGATGCGGGATTCAATCTGGGTCTTTACAAATGAGTTAAAAAAATAGAAATGTTTTGCAGATGGACAGAAGCAGATGATATATGTGAGAGGAACACGGAGTGTAAAAACAGGAATAGTTACAGTAAGTCTACAAGGGAGTGTGGAAAGCAACTTAATGAAAATGATAAGGAGTCATGAGAAGCTGAGGATACAGACAGATCACAGGGAGCCTTGAAGAAACAGGGAGAGCAGTTACGTCTAGATACAAGAGAAAACAGCCAAGGAGCGGCACAGTGAAAAAGAAACCAAAACAACATTATTCTAAAGTTTCTGTAGTTCATTCACAACAGATTGTCCTATCTTTCGAGTGACCAATAAAAAACCAATTATCAAGCATAATCAGACTTTCTTATGCTTCACTTTTACTTTTTCAATTAAAAACTTAAAAATTAATCTATCCTTCCAACAACCACTCCCTGAGCAAATTTTAGAAAATTAAGTCCAGCAAAAGAAATTCCTCCATTTTCCACATCCAAATTTGTAGGGATCTTTTGTCATTTCAAGTTTGCCACGTTCTTGGTGTTGTGTTTTGTCTTCATTCTTTTGAGCTCCTGATTTATAATTAAACCACCAAGTTCTAAAGTCCTTCAAAGTGGCTTTCTCTGTAATGCTATTACCTCTATAATTACTCTCTGATTTCTTCTCAATTTGATCTGCATCCATTCATACAAATCTTCCCATTTTCATTGAAATTGTCTATTTCATAATTTCTTATGTGTACAACATTATTTCATTCCATTAACATCCAAAATAAATGGTTAGCTATTCCCTGATAAGAAGATACTCCCTTTGTTTCCAATTTTGGCTACGATGAAAAGAGTCACTAATTTTTTTTTTTTTTTACATTTATGCCCTTTTCCTCTTTTTCTGAATTAATTTAGAGTACAGGCCATGTAGAGGGATAGCTGGGTCAAAGAGAATGCACAGTTCTGGAACTTTCTGGGCAGAGTTCCAAACTGCTTTTCAGAATAGCTTGCCCACAACAGTGCTGTAGTACGCTGTTCTCCCACAGCCTCTTCAACATCTGTCATTTTCTTCTTTTATCATCTTAGTCAGGCTGATAGGTATGAGGTCAAACCTCTAAACTGCTTCCTTTGCAGTTCTCTAACTATTAGTGGGACAGCGAGGTGGCACAGTGGATAGAGTGCAGGGCCTAGAATGCTCTTCCAGAATTCAAGTCTGGCCTCAGACAATTAGTAGCTGTGTGACCCTGAACTAGTCACTTAACCCTGTTTGCCTCAGTTACCTCATCTGTAAAATGAGCAGAATGAAAGAGAAAATCACTCCAGTATCTTTGCCAAGAAAACCCCAAAGGGGCCATGAGAAGTTGGGCGCAACTGAAAAAACAATCAATTATTAGTGATTTAGAGCATTTTTCATGGGCTTGTTACTAGTTTGGATTTTATTCACTGAAAACTGACTTTTCATATCTTCCACTTATCTACTGGAGAATGATCCTTAGTTTTACTAATTTAGATTAGTTCCTTATATAACTTGGATATGCAAACTTTATCAGAGAAACTTGCTAAACACATAGTTAGCTGTTACCTGTTTCCCTTTTGAATTTTATTTCAGATTTGGAATACAAAAACTTAAAATTTTACATAACCAAAATTATTTACTTTATCTTCTGTGATATTATAATTTGTTTTAAGTCATGAACTCTTCTCTCATCCACGGAACAGAGGGGTAATTTCTTCCTTGCTCCTATAATTTATTTATGATGAGAACTTTTCTCTTGGTCACATATCCATTTGGAGCTGAACTTACAGCACAGTGCAAGGTACTGGTCTATGCCCAATTATTTCATGAATACTGTCCAAATTTCACACAAGTTTTTATAAGTGAGTACTCACTTCAGAAAGTAGGTCTTGGGGATTAAGCAAACATTATGCTACTGTTTTATTTATCTGCATTTATGCACTTAATCTGTTCCACCTTTTTTTTTTTAAATCAGAATAAAAACATTTGAAAAATTACTGCTTTGTAAGTTCTGGGACTGATCATTACCCTTTCTGTTTCTCTAAGTGAATTTATCTTTTCCTAGTGTATAAAATATTATTTTAGAAGCTTGATTACTAGAGAACTGAATAACTAGCATTGTCACTTTAAGTATGTTAGCTCAACTCACCCATCAGCAATTACTGTTTCTCTTATTACTTAAGTCTGTATTTCTGAAAAAAATATTTTATGGTTAGATTCACATAGTCCCATCCATAGATGGATGGATCTCGGCAAGCTCCCAAGTATTTCAGTTTCAATACTTAATATGAATGGAATTTTACCTTCTATCTTTCCGTACTCGGTTTTATGGGTTAAAGATAGGAATGCTAATAATTTATTTCCTGCATTGGTTGTAAACTATTCAATAAAACTAGTCAATTAATTTTAATTAGGATTATCTAAATGCCACTTGTATCATCTGCCAAAAAAACCCTAATCCTATGATTTTTGTTTCTTCTTTGTTAATACTTGTTCCCTCAGTTTCTTTTTCTTGCCTTAAATAGATAATATATAGATAATTACCAAAGAGATACTATTTGCAGCACTTTGCTAAACAGTAGTAAAAACAATGAGCATCCTTATTTTACACATGGATCTTGCCAGAAAACAACATAACTTTCCACCATTACATAAAATGTATGCTTCTGAATTTAAGTAAGTATTGTTTACCATGTTAAGAAAAAATTCACTTATTTCTATGACTTTTAGAGCTATGAATAGAAACAAGGGCTATAAATAGAATTTATTTTATCAGTCATCTTCCTTATCCTGGCTCAATCCTGCACTTACGTTAAAACCCAATCTGGTCATAAGGTATATTATTTTATTACGCTGGGACTGTTGGCCACATTTTATGAAAATTTGGGGGTCAAAGTTCTTTAGATATTAGTTCAAAATCTTCTTTCTCTACCTTACCTCTCCCTAGTTTTCACATAAAGACCATATCTGAATCACAGAAAGATTGGGTCGCTTCAAAAAATTCATGCATTTGTGAAATTAACAGTTCTGTGAAGGTTTTATAGAGCTTCTGGCAAATCCAGCTGGTCTGAGAGTTTTTTCCACCTGGTGTGGAGTCAATTATGGCTTTTAAAAATCCTTTGTCTGAGATTGGGCTATTTAAATAGTCAGTTTGTATATCTGCTAATGAGTCTTCTGTATTTTTGTAAATATTTATCCATTTATTCCAAGTTATCTAAGTTCTTTTTTCATTTTGATATAAACAATATGGTTTTCCTATCTTTTTAAAAACAAGTTGATTATTTATCAATATCATTAGATTTGCTTTTAAAAATGGCTCAGTTTATTTATAAATTCAATTATCTTTTTGGCTTTAATTTTATTGACCTTTAATTTTCATAATTTCCACTTTGCTATTTGATCATTTATTTGTTGTTGAAATTTTTAATTGCATGCTCAGTTCACTAATTTGCTCTTTTTCTCTTTTGACTGTGAAAACATTTAGAAATAAAAATATTCACCTCAGAACTGAATTATTTGTTGTGAATACATTTTGGTATGTTATCTTATTATCATTTTCCTTGAAGAAATTTTCTGTTGTTTCTATAATCTGTTCTTTGACTCGCCACTAGTTTTTTAGAGGTTAACTGTTATATAGCCTTCAATTAATTTTAATTCTTTCCTTATGGGTTTTTTATGTAATATAATTTTACTTGCATTATAATTAGTAATTAGTGCCTATCATTTCTGCTTTTCTGAACACTTTGTTAAGATCTTTTCTTCCTAAGAGATGGTCAATTTTTGCAAAAATGCTAAATACTTCCTGGTTGTATGTATATATCTATTCCTATTCAATAATCACCAAAGATCTATCACCTCTAATTTTTCAAAAGTTCTATTCAAGTCCTTAATTTCCTTCATTTATTTTTCAATTGTTTGCCTAGGAATAGATGAAGTTCAGCTTTTCCTTTAAGAATTTACAGGCTGTATTATTAAGTCCATGTATGTTAAGTGCTGATATTCTGACTTGTTACATCAACTGTGCCTTTAAGTAAATTTCCCTAATATAATTTAATGTAATTTATCTTTTCCATCTTCTGTACGTTAACTGCCGCTTTGTCTGAAGTAAAGGCTGCAACCTGTTTTTCTCAGTTCAGCTGAAGCGTGGCAGGTTTTGTTCTCCGTGAAGCTTCATATTTAAGTGTTTCTGTTAAGCACTCCCTGTCAAAGTCTATTCTCCACTGCTTTCTGCTACAGTCTTCCGTTTCATGGATGCTCACGCCATTCCCCTCGACAGTTCTGTGGTTAATCACACGTATTTCTTCACTCTGCTCTCTTCCATTTTCCTTCTGTTTGCTCCCACCCCTTCTTTACAAACAGGAGGAAACTGCCTGACAATACTTACCTTCTAAGTCAAACAGCAAGGAACCTCTTTTGTGGCTCTTTCTTCTCCTTGCCCAGACACTGCTCCCAGGCGTTTACTCTTCCTTCTTCCCTTTGAATACTTCCATCTAACTCCTGAGATCCTTGTGCTGATGTCCATTCTCTTACGTAGTCTGTCCATCCTCTGAGACCCTTCTCTACCTTCCTTTGATGTATTCAGTCTTATAGAACTGAATCTTCCTGTATCTAATTCAAATGAAAGTGAGGTTCCGGTTTCCCCAGTAAACATAAATTCTCGATCTTATGCACCTTGGTTAGGGAATAAAGATTTGTCTTACCTTTTATTTCCTCTTGAATGTGTCCCTCCTACTCTTATCCCATCCTGTCACCTTCAGTTCTAAGACTAGTTGTGGGCATCTGGCACTTGTAATTTTCTGAAATATGGTATCCAGACTTTTTTTCTGATCATGGTTTTCAGACAGTCAAATTATTCTTGCACTGTCTCTTCCTGATCTACTTTTCAGGTCAGTTTTTATAACACACAGTTATGTGTGCGTGTTTGTGTCTGTGTCCGTGTGTGTGATTTTCTTTTTCCCAAGATTTTCCTTTCATTTTAATATTTCTTGTTGTCTTACTGAGTTGTTGTTTTCTGTCAGCCCATTCTAATTTTCAGGGCATTAAGTTTTTGAATTTTCTAATGTGTTTACAATGTCAGTTTTCATTGTCATTGTTTCCTTTCTTAGCTTTTCCATTCTGTATCTCTTTTTATATTTACAAGAACTCTTACAATGCTTGTGACCAAGACATTTTTTTTTTCTTAAAGGCTTTACTTAGACTTGTAGTGGAGTCATTATTCTCCTTGGGGTTTCCCTTCTGAGAGTCTCTCAAATCAAGATATTTCATAATAGAATTTGGAATTTTCCTTGGTTTACTGAAGGAGGGCCAAAAGGTGGGATGAGGGAGAAAGGGGAAACAGATGAACTGAACATGCCTCAGATTGGATGTGGACAAGAGCTGCTTGATCCTGAGTAAAGTGGTCCAGACAAGCCTCTCTTTCAAGGAACTCAAGTGCTTATCTGGTACTGGGGTCTGCTTGGGGCTTCTTCTTGTCCAGGACCTCTCTCTGCCACTGGCTATAACTGGAGTCCTTTCTTCCTGGCAATGCACTCATAGGGTACTCCACTACTGGTGCTAGTTTTGAACTGGTCCAATCATTCTAAAAAGCAATTTACCTGTAAACCCCCAAAAACTGTGTAAAGCCTTTGATCAAGTGATGCTGCTACTTGGTCCATATCCCAAAGAGATCAAACAAGGAGGAAAGGGAGATGGAAAAAAGGAAAATATGTACAAAAATATTTACAGCAAGTTTTTTCTTTGTAGTGGCAAAGAATTAGACCTTGAAGAGGTACCTATCAATCGAGGAAAAGCTGAACAAGTTACAGTATATTAATTTGATGGAATACTATTATTCTATAAGAAATCAGGAAGGAGATAGTTTTAAAGAAATCTGGAAAAACTTGTAGGAACTAATGTAAAGTGAAGTAAGTAGAACCAGGAAAATAACTTATACAATAATAACACTACTAAAAAGATAAATCAACTTTGAAAGACTTAGTGTAACTCTCATTAATACAATGACCAAAGAACTCATGAAGAAACATGTTATCTAGCTGCACAGAGACAGCTAAGGGACTCAGTATAGATTAAAATAGAGTCTCATTCTCTCTCTCTCTCTCTCTCTCTCTCTCTCTCTCTCTCTCTCTTTCTGTGTGTGTGTGTGTGTCTTTCATTGAGGAAATTTGTTTTCATTAACTATGCATATTTTAAATGAGTTTTGCTTTTTTTGTCTTCTCAATAGATAGTAGATGAAGAATAATGAGGAAAAATTCAGAACTGAAAATAAAGCTGAAGAAGGAAGGACATATGGAAGGAGGGAGGGAAGAAAGGAAGGAAGGAAGGAAAGAAGGAAAGAAGGAAGGAAGGAAGGAAGGAAGGAAGGAAGGAAGGAAGATAACCACAGAAGTCAAGAGAAACCTAGAAAAGTAGGAAAGTCTGAGAAACTGAAAGTGGGTAAATAATAAAGTGGTTACACCCCACTGGAGAAGAAGGGAAAGTTATATCTTCAGAATCCAAATGTCTTTTGAACAATTACAATTCTCCATCTGATACAATGGATCACTCAGAGCTCAAGGGATCAAACAAACAGTATTTTTATTTTAAAAGTATATTCCAGTGACCTCAGATAAAAGCAGGTCCTAAGGTAAAATTAAAATTAAAAGCAACTCAATAAGATAAAAACAGATAAAAGTCACTGCCAAGGAGATGAAAGGAAATTCCTTGGGATCTTAACAATTCTACACCAAAGCACTAAAAGACCCAGCTGGATCCCAAGATGAATGGACAAAGTTAACCCACACCACACTATGTCTATACTAAAACACTGATGCTCTGGCTAGTCTTATGGAAATGTGTGAAGTTAACTCATGCTTTCCCAGTGCCACCAATTTTCTGGCCTACTATAGTCTTCAAGAGTCACAGAGCAAATTAAGTAAGATAAATACAAGGTCTCTTAGGTGTTTTGTTCTACTTTTTGTTTTTTTAAGAAAGGTAAATAAAGAAAGAAGGAACAAGAAATACATGAGAAAAGAAACAGGGAATTAAGGGGAGTAACATAATTTTGCATGAATGGGTTGCACAAGAAAAGCATGTAAATGTAAAGGAAGGGATGGGTCTGAAAGTATTTCATGAACAACTTGCCTAAATCAGATAAAAAGGGACTGCACGTACACACAAGCAAAGAGACTGGTACATGAGTGTGTGTGTTCGTCCTTTGTTGACATCAGAGACACGATGACATGACTTGCACTTGACTTTGTTTTGAATGAGGGAGGGCTGTGCAGGTCACCAGCCTCATTTCTCCAACAGAGCCATCTGAATCCAGTGACCAGATAGTCATCAGGATGACTGGAGATAACCCAGGAGGGAATGGTGGTACATGAGTACATTAAATACAAAGGGAGTAAAACTGGGGAAAAAAAGGTGTGAATGTGAGGAAGGGTAAATTCCAAAGGGAATAGGAAAAAACAAAGCAAACTTCCACACCAGAGGACTGGTAATAAAGGAAAATTAAAAAGAGAAAAAGTAAGCATGAGAACAAGAGATAACAGTGTGGGCTGGGTACAGAGAGGAGGGGCAGAGGAATAGAAATAGTGTACTTTAATTAGCGATAACGAGTCCTAATCAGATTCCATCTCTTTCTCCATTTCTTTCTTTGTAGAGAGGATGTCTGGGGCAGCTAGATGTCGAAATGAATAGAGCACCAGCCCTGGAATAGGGAGGAACTGAGTTCAAATCCAGCCTCAAACATTTTACATTTACTAGCTGTGTGACCCTGAGCAAGTCACTTAACCCTGACTCCAACATACACCAAAAAAGGGGAGGGGGGAAATAAAGAAAAAAACAGAAAAAAAACGCAAGAGGCTATCAGGAAAGGAAAAACAAAATCAAAATTCATAACCCTAAAGCTCAATGGAATAAACTCACCCAAACAACAGAGGATGGTCGCACAAAAGATAAACAATATCCTGTTTACATAATAAAAGATATAGACAAAGTTCAAATGTAAAGGACGCTAAAATAAAATTATGCATCATGTATATTCAAAAGATCAAAGAAAGCAATCCTGTTCTCAGACAAGGAAATAGTAAAATCATAATATTTAAAGGAGATAACCGAGGAAACTACACTTAAAGCACCATAGATAGGTAATAATACCAATACTTAAAATACATGAATCCAATGATAAAGAATCTAAGAACCAAGTGAGCTCTACAAAGAGAAATAGACAGCAAAACTACAAGAGCTGGGAATCTGAATGGTCAGTTTATGCAACTAGAAAAATATAACAAGATAATGAATAAGAAAGAAGTTAAGGACCTGAATATAATGTTAGAAAAGCTAGATATGATATATCGTTGTCAAGCACCTTCACAACAACTGACCACATGCTATGGGCATAGTAGCCTAATAAATACAAAAAAAAAAAAGCAAAAATATTAAATATATCCTTTATTGATAACAAAACAATAATAATTAAAACCAATAAAGGGCCTTTGAAGATTCAAATTTAAATGGAGACTAAATAGCCAGCATAAGAACCGGCAATAAAAAGAGCCAATCAAAGGAAGAATGGATAATTTCATGAAAGTAAATAACTATATGACAGCATGATTCTTCTTTGTAGTTTTTGATGTTCAGTGTTGCCTGCTCATGTTCATCACATACCTCTGTAAATGCCATCTCTGTGAGACCTACTTTAAATTTTTCTGAGACTAATGTTCTAGGGCTGGAAATGAAACTATAATATTGTTAAAATGGGACAGGGATGGGGTGTGAATCTTTAATTTCATTTGTGAAGGGAATTTCCAGATGAGGAAATTTCCTCCATCAGTGCAGGTCAGCATTGCCTAGGGACCTGAGACTGACTTGTCCAGGATCACTCAGTTAATGATCACTCAGTTAGGGGTGGGGCAGGCAGGTGGGGGGGGGGGGTGGAGAAGAGAAGGGGGAGAAGGAGAATGAAACATACAGCGGGGGTCAGTTTTGATTACCCAAAAGTTACTTATGGCAGACACCTAGCCTGGTAAACCATAAATTTCTCAGCATAGTAGGAAGCTGAGACGTTTAGATCTAGTCCCCAAGGAAATTCCAATCAGAGGGGATGAAGACAGAAAGACAGTGATAATGGTGGGGGGTGGGGGTGGGTGGAAAGGAAGACAGAAGTTACTGAAGATTTTAGGAACAGAGGGAAAAACTCAAAGACCTTGAATAAAACAGATAAATCAACAGAAAAAACAGTCACAATAGAAGGAAATAATGGCTTCCTAACTGAGTTCAGACATGTATGAATAAATACAGAAAATGATCTGTGAAATGCCACAACATGCTATTGCCTGATTCTCAAAAGAGAAATGAGAACTGTGAGATCAGAATTTATGACCTACACAGCAAAAATAATGGTCAGAATAGAAAAACTAGTATCTACAATGGCAAGTCTTATCAAAAAAAAAAAAGAGAAAAATAGATTGAAAATGCAAATATATAGAAGTAAAGAACAATTTAAAAGTAAAACAAAAAACAGTAACATTAAAAGAAAATATACTCATCATGTAAGCCAAACATATTGATGTCAAAGACAGGATGTGTAAAAACAACTTAAGGATCTTAGGTTTCCCAGAAGTATAAGATAGGGCAAAAAATTCTAACACTATAATGAAGATAAAAATAGAAATGCCCAGAACTTTTGAAAACAGAAAATGAAAATACCAATTAAAATAATTCAGATCGCCTCTAGAAAAAGAAATTTTAAAACCTCAAGATTCCAAACTCAAAGACACACACAGCAGCTAAAATTAATAATTCAATTCAAAAATAATAAGCTCTGCAAGTCATTAGGAGAGAGAGCTTCAAATACAAAGAAAGGATAGTTAAGCATTGTAAAGCTATTCTGAACCCACTAGGAAAGCACAGGAAGTCACAGAATAATGCATTCCAAAGAGCAATAAAGCACAAAATGCAGCTGGAAGTGACCTCTTCTGCAAATAAGAGTTGAATCATACAGGATGAAGAGTGTGTGTTTAGTAATAAAGATGAATTTGAAATATTATGAGTAAAAAAACAAGAACTAAAAAGACTATTGGCTTCTCAAAAAGCCCAAACAACAAAAATGTGGAAATGAATAAATACAGCACTCAATGACAACACAGCGATCAGCACACAAGGAAATAAGGGTGAAGACAGACATCTGGCATTACGGACAGAGCCTGGAGACACCCGACTTGCAGGGAAATTCAGACACTGCAACACAGCAGGAGAAGGCGAGGTTTGGGTAACTGGTTGGGACCAAATCAAGGGCCAGTCATAAGGAGCATGAATGCTATGGTCTCTGGCAGAAAAGCATGTGAAGAAGGGGGAAACATGGAAAAGAGGAAGAAAGGAAGAAGGCCTAATTTTGGATGTACAAGGGACAGAGATAGTAAAGGAGATAAAGACCTTAAACTGAATGAAGTCTGAAGCATTTAGGGCTTGAAAAATCTACAATGGAAGGGGAGTAGGTAAAACCCCTGGGGGCAACTGGAACCTGGAGGAGTGAAACTGAGCACAAGGAGGAAATGTAGCGGCAAATGTAAGGAAAACAGTAACAAAAGGAGGGGACAGATGGCCTTCCCAATCAGAGAGATGGTGAGGGATCTAGTATGGGGCAGTATCTTCTCTGACTTGGGCAAGAATGTCATTGCTCTGGAAGTAAGACACAATGGAAAAAGGAAATCCAGAGGGCAAGTCCTACCAAGAAATGGCAGAAATGAGACAGGAGAGAACCTAGCATACCATGGAAGCTTCAATGACTTGAAAAATTTAGTGAAAAGATATCAGATAATTATGGGGGCCATGAATCATATAACAAGGGTCTAAACAGACAGGACGAGAGAACAGATGATGAAGTGAATAAGGGAAATTCTTTTAGATAGGAGAACAAAAATAAAATTTTAAAAATTTTGAAAAAAATTTAAAAAGTTAATAAACAGTGCTATCTGAAGAGGGGAGGTGGATCCCACTTAACTAATTGAGAGGTAAAGAAAGAAAAGAAGGAAGAAATACATAGCCAGATAAAAGTGAAACAGAAAATGGAACTAATAAACAAAACCCTAAAAAGAAAGGTGATAACAAATGAAAAAGGGAATCAGGGTGAAGGGAAGAAAGCTAGTGGGAAAAGGGCCATCTTAAAATAAGATTAAAGCTAAGTAACAGAAAGAACATAACACTGTGTTCACAACAGAAGAGGGGAAAGAATATAATTTTTTACAAAACAATTTTAGAGACCAAAGAAAATACAGACCTAGTTCTCATAATTTTAAATATGAATGGATTAAACAACCCAACAAAATGAAAAAGTGATAGAGTATATAACAAAACACAAAACCCTACAATCTGGTGCTTACAAGAAACTTAATTTTAAAGAGACAAAGATATATACACAAAATAAAACTGAGGGGGATGGAAAAAATTTAGTATGCATCAACTAAACCAAAAAAACAGGAATTGCCATGCTAAATGACAAAACAAAAAACAAACTTTCAAAAATATAAAAGGATAAGTTGTTCAGTCATTTTTTCAGTTGTATCTGACTCTTCATGACCCCATTTGGGATTTTCTTCACAAAAATATTGGAATAGTTTGCCATCTCCTTCACAAGCTCATTTTACAGAGGAGGAGACTAAGGCAAACAGGGATGAGTGACTTGCCTAGAGTGACACAGCTAGTAAGTGTATGAGATCAGATTTGAACTCATGAAGAGGAGTCTTTCTGACTTTAGCCACTCTAAACACTGCCCCATCTAGCTATACTCCACCCCCTCAAAAAGGGATAAATAATGAAAATAAATTATGTTGAAAGGAATCATAGGAAACAAACCAATATCAGTAATGAATGTATACATTCCAAATATCTTAGTATCCAAATCTGAAATTCAAGGAGACATCGACAATAAGATAATGACAGAAGATATTAATTTCCTTCTGTTCTGGATAAGTCTAAGAGAAAGATATACTAAAGGGAGCACATGGAACTAAATAAATTTCTAAAGGATCTCAAGTTGCACAGTAAAAATATATTCATATTCAAGGTGAAATAGAATGAAACTAGAAGAAAATTTTTAAAATCTGAACAAATTATACACAGGTAAAGGCTAACAAAACTAAGAACACAAAAGAATTAAAGGAATGTCTTCAAAAATATCAAATACCCAAAGTATCAGAAAACCAAAAAGATCTTAACCTACTCTCGGAAAAACTCCATAAAATGACTTTATGGCTGTGTTTTGAAAACTTCAGGTAAAAAGAAAAAAATATAGTTCTCCAAAAAAATACATAATGCTCCATTTATTATTCATAAAAATCTACTGAATGTCATAAAGGATATTTTTTCACATTATATATTTGTATAATTCAACATACCAAGAAATGTGCAATAATGTTTTATGACAATAAAATACATAAAAATGATTCTGTATTTTATCTATTACTCCTTTTTTTATATTTTGTGTTCTGCACTCAAGTGAATTGGTAAAAGTAAATATATGATGCTACTTAAAAAGTTAACATTCAAATGGCAAGAATGCGAACAATTAAAATCAACATTTTAATTCACTAATGGGTACTTACCTTTAGCCAAAGCTTCCTTATATTTCTCTTTGGCATAATTCATTTCCTTTATTAACTGTCTATAGCTTGTTTTTAATTTCTCCAGTTCTGTTCTTGTGACCTATAAGGGAAGCAAATGCAGAAAAGTTATTTGGACAGATAACTTAAGCAAGTAATTAATTCTTTTATTTTTTTAATACAGATCTGTGAATTTCCTCTACCAATGCTGATCAAGAAATACTCTTCAATTTATAATATTAAAAAAGCTTCCTGGGGATACCAAGAGTTTAAGCAGTTTATTCAAAGTCATGGAACTGATATGTCCAAAGCAGGACCAGGGCCCTCGTCTTCCTGACTTGGCTCTCAGCTGCTTCTCAAACCTCAGAAATCAGATGCATAATTTTAATTGCTCTTCTTTAATATGCAGTGATAAACTATCTTGGTGGATAACTAACTTAAAATAACTTCAAGTCTCAATGAATTGAGATGTTTGTTGATAAATTCAAGAAAGTAAATCAAAAATTCCTTTCCACAATCTGAATGGCCTTTTATTTGCCTGTTGCAGAGATAATTCTTTTTACAATTAAAGCAAACAAATTCAAATAAATCATTCTTTTTAATTATATAAAGCAAATCTTCATCTAACACAACCACAAAGCTTAATTCATCTAAGAAAAACAACCAATTAAGTAAGTTACCACAAAGTGATAAAAACGTCCAGTAAGGATAAAAGACAAAGGAATGAAAGCCATGGCTAAAAGACATACCTTGAACATATCTGCCTCGATCTGCTGATGAACACCTATATAACTCTTCTTCACCTGCTGTTTGTCTTTGATCATCATAGTGAGCCTATGTAACGGTCCAGAATTAAGGTCTTCTGCATGTGTCTTCATTATTTTGCTAAGCTGTTCTGTTTGCTGAATCATGAGTAGCCAAGTCTAGACAAAAATAATGAGAAAGAAATATATCAGAGGTTCCATCTAATTTAAATGAACAATAAAATAGTTTGGGTATAGACAAGATTTTCAACAAAAATTTGTAGCTTTCTAGGATTGTTCTGTTAGTTATTAATGGTCTATCTCAAACACGCTTAGCTTCAAAGATAGATCATTGACACACTAAGAATTCAAAAAGGTGCTCTACCAAGAAGGGAGTAACTTAGAAACAAATAGAAAAAAAAACATATATATGTACATATACATATACATATACATATATATATGCATATATATATATGTACATATACATATATATCTATCTACAGTTACAAATTCATAGGTGTTGCTGGCTCACTGTAACCTAACACAAATTTCTACCATAGCTGAAATATCAGAAGCAGAGTCAGACTGACCATCGAAAGAGTCCTCCTACCCCTGGTTAAAGAGATATGGACTGGAACTGGACCTGAGGTCTCTTTCTACAGTAGAAGAGAACTGCAAGATGAGAAAACATCTCATGCCAATCCAGGCTGGCACCTCGTCTGCCACTTATATTCTTAGCATGCCAAAGTAATGAGAGGTCAGGTGGCTTATTCAATGTAACTGAGTCAGTATGTGTCAGAGACGGAATGTGAATCTGGACCTTCCTGGCTCCAAGGTCAGATCTCTCTCCCCTACAGTACAGATTACAGTACAGAGGTACAAAAAAATGAAAATGCCAATCTATGTAACTAAATAATCAAACAAAAATCATGAGAATTTTCTTTTCAGAAATCGGTCTTGACATCTAATAATAATCATTCCTGTTTATAGAAAAATGAAAGGTTTGCCCAAGCACGAAAATCCTATTGGGAGAGAGAAAAGGGAGTACAACGCAAATATTACTATCCTCCAGAATTGAAATATTGAACACCTTGTCTATGATAACAGAGTCTCCTGTGAACTCAAGTCTCCTGTCTCCACTCGCACTGGCACTCTTCACAATATATTACACTGCTTTAGAGTATCTCCAATTTAATTAAATTCAATTAGTATTCATGGTAAGTAGGTTCAAATTCAATCTCCTCTACCCACTACCTTTATTTGGTGGGACCAGATTATCTCTAAGATATTTTTTACTCTACAAATATGATCTTTGATCCTATGAAACATCTAATATGTGCCCAGCATAAAGAATATAATGAATCTATTGGAAAATAGCTTTATGATGCATAAACTTTTTAAAATGCAATGCTATGATTTTAAAAATCAGAAATGGAAGTAAGACTACTTGGTTCCTACTTACACTTGAGTTATTTTGCTCTACTTAGATCAAACCAAGAGCAACTTGATATCTGACTTTGAAATTTATGTCTTAAACAGAGATCTGGTCAGATACCCAGCCAAATGTAATTCATTACTAAGCCACTGAATTACTGGTCTTTACTACATTTAATTAGAATCAATGAAGTGATAAGCAAAGTTATCAAAAAGTACATCATTAAGGAGGAAATTACTTCCCTGCAAAGATGGTCTGGATTTTTTAATTTATTTTTTTATTTTGAATCTAACAAAAACTGAATAAAATGGGAATTTCCATATGCAAAGTAAAACAAAAAAAGACAACTGTACAAGAAATTCTGAATCTCTATTACATATACTTTGCTTATCCTTTTGCAAATGTAATGAATTAAAACATATTTTTCAAGGTTGTCCTATTGGTCTGAGTTTCCTTCTGTGCATTCCACTCTATCAAATGATTCTCTCATCTGTCTTTTCTGGTTTTTGGCAACGTTCTTATAGCTTCCCTTAATCCCTCTTCCACACATACACTGATACATCTAAAAAGGTTAAGGAAGTATAAAATATTTGTAATAAATATATACCATCAAGCAAAACTAATTTCCACACTGAACATGTCCAGAAATGTATGTTTCATAACGCACTTGGAGTCCATCAAAGTGCAAGTCTGTCAAGAAAAGGGAAGATGTTCCGGGTTCTCTGGATTCTCAGTTCACTGCACTCAACAAAGGTTTTTGTTTGGGTTTTTTAATGTTGTTAGTGCATAAACTGTTATCTTAATTCTCCTCATTTCACTTAACATCAGTTCTTACGAGTCGTTTCAAGCTTGCTCTGAAACGATCCCTTTTGTGATTTCTTACAGCACAGTAATATTCTCACACATTCCCATTCTACAACTTGTTCAGTCATTTTCTGACTGAGAAGTAACCCTTCAGTTTCCAGTGAGTTCGCTGCTATTACAAAAAGAACTGCTATAAACTTTCTTACTTACTTGAGTTGCTTCTATTTTTTGCTTTAACAAATGATTAATATCTTTTATTTTTATATTGAAAAATACCTGACATTATATACAGTGTTCCACACCTATGAGCTCTGACGTCTGCAAAGGAACAAGGGGATGTGTCTTCTAATATTTCTTTTTGGGGTCAGCTTGTTCTTTGTATTTTCACAATATGAGTTTCTATTGTTTTACTGCTGTTCTTTTCATTTAATTGTTGTCCTATTAAATTGCATTACTGGCTCTATTTTCTTCGATTTCCATCAGTCCTTATGAGTCTTTCATTTTTCCATGCTTCTCTGTTTTTATCATCCTCCATGTTTCTTACAGCAGAATAATATTCCATTGCCTTCACGTAACACAATTCATTTAACGATTCCCCAATCAATAGACATAACATCTACTTGCTTCCAGGTCTCTGGTACTACAAAAGAGCTGTTATAAATATTTTCGTGCACACAGTCTTTCTTTTTGTCAACAAGCTCTTGAGGGATATGCCTAGCAACGGAATCTCTAGGTCAAAAGATTTTCTTTATTTTATTTGTCTATCACCTTGCATTAGCCACTTTCTTCCCTTCCCCATCTTGACCCCTGTGTGAGCCAGTTGAAGTCTATGCTGGCCTCCTTCTCAAGTCCCTTACCCCCTCATCCTATCATCAATACTGCTCTACTAAGACTTAAGCTGTGATCATTCCCATCATCTACTGGCTTCACTCCTAACATGCTTTCACACTTCAGCATGCTATTGAAAGAAGCCAGAGAACATCACAAAACTTTCTGACTGAGTCAAACAGAAATGAATGGGTCCTCACCAAGGTAAGTCAGTCCTTTTTTTCAGCTCCCTAATGGATTCACCATCCTTTCTCATCCCTCTTTCAATTTCCCATGGCTCCTCCTCCTCTCACTTAGCTGAATATTCACGGAAAAACCTAAGGCCATTTTCCAAGAGCGCTCCCTCTTTCTCCTGTTCCCCATCTAACATCCCCTAGACCCCTGCTGCCATGATCTCCTCTTTCTCCTTGTAAAGTAAAGCCTGGTTTCTATCCTGGCTTCTCCAGCACATGGCCTCCTCTGTCAATCCCATTCTCCCATGTATCTTTATTCTTTTTTCTCCTGGCTGCTTCTCTATTGTATACAAACATGCCCATATCTCCCTTATCCTGGGGAGGGGGCAAGGATAGAACCAAACAACCCGCTATTTATCCATCTATCCCCACTAGCTAGCATTGCATATTTCTCCTAGTCGAGTTAACCAATATCAGCATAAGAATTACATTTATAAATTCATATTTACATATATTATACCTAGAGATAATTAAATAAGATAGATTATTTCTTGTACTAAGGCCCCAACTTTAAGCTACAAGTTATAAATTCACTGTTCACAAACCTATTATAAAGTTCACTTGCCTAACCACAAGAATGTTGACACCCTTTGGTGATGAGTACATGACCAAGAGCAACATGGGTAGGATCCTTCAATATATTATGGAAAGTCCCAACTTATTTTTTTACAGCTGGACCACCCTCTCCTGCCCACCATGAGGAGGGGACCACCTCATAACCACTTAGTTAGCAGAGATGACCCTTGCCTTGCCCATCCTGTTACCACCCATGCTGATGATGCATCACTTCTGGACCTCCTGGAAGGATAAAATCAAGGTCTATCAGGCAACAAGACTCAGTATTTCATTTTCATTCTTCTGTGTGTCTGGGTATCAAGTACTATAAAAGTAAGGCCCTACAGAAGGGGCCATCTCAGAGAGTAAGGAAGATCTTAGTCCCACTGCCAGAGGTCCAGTCCTTTTGGTAAATGATTATTGGCTCAGAGATATCTCAGTGTTTTTTCTTGCAGAATGAATAGTTTTGGACCCCACAAACTTAACAATTATTACCTCACTTAACCCTCACAAAAACCATAGGACCTAAGGCTATTATTATTCCTATTTTACAGATGATGGAAACTGCGGCCAAAAGAAGTTAAATGACTTGCCCAGGGTCATGCAGCTAGGAGTATCTAAGGCCAGGTTTGAACTCAGGTCTTCCTGACTCCAGGCCCAGCACTCTGTGCACTATGTCTCACCCAAATGCATCTCTCTAAACTTGTATCTTCATCAGTAAAACCAAGGGGCTTGATTAGATGTTATTGAAGGTTCTTAGTTGCTTGTTAAGGACTGTTAAGGGGTTCCTGTCTTAGTGCTAGCAGAGTTCTTCTTGCATTCTGTCTGGTGCTTCTTATGTGGACCCCTATTTCTTCATTCTGCTCTTAAGGGGTGCCCTGATTTTGTCTTTTTGAGTTGCCATGTTTTCCAGAAACACTAGACCCAGAATATGCAGAAGGCCCTGAGTGTGTTAAGGACAAAGCCCAACATAATGTGTTGCTTGCATCCCAAACTGGCTTCCCTTGGGAAGTCAAGACAGGCGTCAGTCAGTCTGTATTAGGCTGAGAAATTGCCTGTGCAGCTAGGACCTGTGTGAACAATAAGCGGACCATCCTACCTTCGCAGTCTAGCAATTCACAACATTAAAATATGCAGTTCTCGCCACTGCCTTGCTCCTCCCCATTGGAAGGATTCTGTCCTTTTCCCACCTTTACCGCACCTTTCCCTCTCCCATGCAACACCAATTTCCTTTGTCTTGTTGGTATAAAAATGTAAACTTCTACATGGGATGTGAACCCTTTGGGTTCCACCTATGTATTCATTTCTCTCCTAATAAACCTAGTTTTCATGTAAGTTTCATGAAGTTGTAATTGCCTGTTGATAATCACCAAATCCTATTTACACAAGTCAAGATGAAAGGACTTATCTGGGAGATTTCTGGTTTTTAAATCTCTTTTACTATTTGTTTTAAATGGCATAGTTGTAGTTTAGAAGAAGAAGGAAAATTAGCTTATGTAACAAAAGATATATAAATCAGTTATTTTTATAAAATGCATGAATGATTTTATTATAGCTAAAAAATGTACACAAAGAGGCTCTCAAGTACAGAATGACTGAACAAAATGTGGTACATGAATGTTACAGGACACTTTCTTGTCATGAGAAATAGAAAATGAGAATTTTAAGGAAATGTAGGAAGACTTGTGTGAACTGATGCAGCGTAAGATAAGCAGAGCTGGGGCAGTACTCTGCACAGGGTCTCCAATATGAAACACACACGTTACTAAAGGTAGGCTCAGTCAGAATAATTGTGGTGACAAATGTGGTCACACAGAACAGATGATGAAACACTCTCCTCCTCCTGAAAGAGGCAGAGGATGGCTAGAGGAGGAGGTCACGTACACTAACAAGCACAGTAAGTTTGTAAGTTTGGCTTGGCTTTAACATTTTTACAAGGAAAAGTTCAGCAACAAGTGATGTCTATCAGGAAAGGACTAAAAAAACGAAAGACTTCAATAAAACCACCTTTAAAATATTAAATGCATGAATACATATATTAAGTGAAATGACCCCCCTGCTTTCTTCATTAGCTATGCACGAAATATGTCTAAAGGTTGTACCAGTTTTTCTCTACACAATCATAACACTGGATGTCAGTTATTGGGGGAAAGCAAAGTCTTTCTGAAAAACTTTTTTAGATCTCTAAGGCAGGTTCAAACCCTTTAGAGGAATGGGAATGGCACAGTACCTCAGCCCAAAACACCCAAATCCCTTCACCTGATACTTACAGACCTCTTACCTGAAATACTTTCATAACTTTAATAATTAGGCAGAAACAATTGGGTCTGACCCATTGTATGCAGAATTCAGTACTTCCTAAATCCTAAGAAAAATGACTCGGGTATAATGGTCTGTTTCTATGTAGAAAATAATAAAAATCTCCCTCACATATATGAGTATGTAAAATGGTGGTTTCCACAGGTAGATTTATACAAGTTCTATCTGTATCCCAAGACAATGAATTTTCAAGTGTTCAAATGTATAAAAACTGATTTTTTAAAAATTTAAATCATTTTAAAACTATCACTAAACTTGACATCATAATAAATTGGAAAATGTAAAACTCAGGAAATCTGACATCAGATGCAGATTTCGTCTCTAATTTTATTTAATTGTAAAGCATATTTTAATAGTTCAAGCACATGTATGTATGGGTTGGCTCCTGCTTCTTATCTGACAACATGAGCTCAAGTTATAAAACTATTTTCTTTCTTAACTTATTTATCAATTTTGTATAGTTCATCAATATACTGTTATTGTGGATTAAAATTATAGTTGATATAGGCAGTACAACACTAAAATCATAATCAATATATCATATCTTTCAAAAAGCCAGAATCTAAAAGCAGAGGGGCTCAACAAACCAGAGAACAGATACATTATAAAAGATGAAATAACAAGACCCATTTGTTAAAGGGGGATGATTTTCCTCTAAGTACAATTATTACACTTAAGACAGTTTGACTTTTCTGTACTCTCAAATGATAAAACTATTTTCTTACCTGGGATACATTACTAACATAATTCATGTGAGCAGTACTTTCCTTATCAATCTGATTGCAGAGATTTTGTAAAGTAGATGCATATTCTTTGTCACTTTTAATTCTTAGTGCCATAAATTTCTTGACGGTCTCCAAGAGTCGCAATTCCCAATCTTGCAATTTTAACAGTGCATCATGCGAATTCTTCAGGTCACTTCCAAATCCCATCTTCGTAAAGCACTAACTGCTCCACAGGTTGTTAGAAATTCTTTTAATCAGCATGTGTCCATATCTGTAAAAAGAGATAGTACAGTGTTGTGAAAAGAACTATGAGTTTGTCACTGGGGAGTGATGACTTGTTTGCTCACTGTTTAAAAGTGCAATAAGAGACATAGATAGCAGTGTGTGGGTTACAAAAACCCTTGCAAATATCTGAGTTCAAGTCCTGCCTCTGACACATCCTGGCTGTGAGGCACCAGACAAGTCATTTAATCTCTCAGTGCCCAGGAAACTTTCTAAAATTATATTTCAGAGAAGTCACTAATATGCATGGATTAGCACAGGCCTGCACAATTTGCAGCCAGCTGACTCTTTAGGGCTCTCAGGCCACTTGCAGTATGCCAAAGAATTTCAGGCAGCCCACTAAAAATGTAGAGGAAAACATCCTTTGTATGTAAAGGATGCTTCAAGACCATAAACTGAGGGCTACAAATTGTGCAGGCCTGGATGAAAGGAAGCTCCTCAGGAGGAGCGTTCTACATTGATTAAATCACAGATCTACAAAAAAAGAGAGAAAATAAATACTAGCTCTGCCTGTTTCACATGTTATTTAGTGCTTTGTAAACTATGAAGTCTTTTAGACATATATGATAGCATTTTTAAAGCAAAGTGTCACTATCGTATAACTTCTGATTACACAAACTTCAACTAAAACTTCTCAATAACATGTCCTGCTACCAAAGTTAACCAAATTTCCTGAAGACTATGGTATACTTTACTTTGCTTTCTAATCTTCCAGCAGTTTTTTCAAAATAAGCTACCAAAACAGAAGGTAGAAACATCACTTTTGTAATCTGGTTCACAAGACATTTCAAAGTCAATTTCAGTTGACTTGCCTTAAATTAGATGTTTGCTTCTTTCCTTTCTCTCTAACATCAGTGATTTGATATAAAAATATGTTAGATGCTAAGATTTCACAAATGCAGAAAAAAGAATAGCTTTTTCCAAGCAAATGGCATACATGCGAACAATCATGAGTCAGGGCAAAATATGAGCACTGAGAAAAAGTCAGGAGACTTTCCATACTCTTGGGTCCATAAATTCCACTACTAGATGTACATGAATGGAGGTGACTGGAAAAGAAAAATAAAGAATGAAAAAAATGGTCCTCTAAAGCACCTCTCTAAACAGTTTAAGACATGATGAAAGGGTTGCAAGTGAAAAAAGTTTAAGAAGCCCTGTTCTTTATGACAAAAATGTCACAGCACTTCTTTTTGTGGTGGCAAAAAAACCCCAACAAAACTGGAAATAAATGGATTGGAGAAAAACTGAACAAATTGTGACATATGAACATGATGCAATATTATTAATCCATAAAAACAACAGAAGTGGGAAAAGGGAGTGACATTTGAAAAGAACAGGGAGAAAGCCACTTTGGTTGGACCTTAAAAGGGGAATAATATATAATTAGGCTGCAAAGAAAGATCAAACTATGTTGGGAAAGGCTTTAGGTTGAATCTTTCGATAGCTTTGCTAACAATTTATCATCGTCATTATGACTACTATATTTGTTAATAATTTATTATACATCTATTCACAAAGACTTCCCAAGTTTCCTTGAATTAACTTTTGTCATTTCTTATGGTATGGCAATATTTTATTATATCCATATACCATACTGTGTTTAGCTATTACTCTAATTTATGTCTAGCTTTTCAACTCCTTGGGATCTATGCTCTGCAATGGAACTTAGGTGTCAAAATGCATGAATTTTTCTATATAGTTCTAAATTGTTTTTCCAAAAGATCTTTTTTTTTGGGGGGCTACATAAACTTAGGAAGACTTTATGAACAAATGTGACAAACTTTTGTACTAACAAACCTTATAGCATTTATTTATTGTGGTTGAGAGAGATAAAATAATTTGTCAGGGTCACATAATTACAAAGTATTAAACTCAGCTTAACAAATGAGATATTTGTAAAAAGTGGCTAGCACAGTGCTTGGTACAGAGTGGGCACTATATAAATGCTTATTCCCTTCCTCCCTTTCGGGCTCTTAACAATGTTCTAACTGCTATGCTTCCAAAGAGTGACGGAAAAATTAAAACTTGTGGATTTTCTGAAACTACAAGCTTAAGTTCTGTAAAAAATTTTATATCTAACCACTAAGAATATATTTTTGCTACTTGTATTCTATAAATAGAGATGAAGCACATTCATGCCTCATCAAAAGAGTCTCATAATACCACATTTCTACTGAGGACTTTTTGTCCTTAAACTACTTTACTTCATCGATAACGAAAAAGTTGAAGAAACTGCCTGTTGTGGCCCCATCACCTCTTGAATTCTTACCTCAAATATTGCTACCTCTTCAAGAAACCCTTCCTGATCCTCCTTGTGAATGATAACAATACTTTTCCTGTCCCCAGACATTACACAATATTCTGTGCCTCTATCAAGCATTTAACATGTCCTATTTCATATTATTGTTTCTTGTATATGTACTGTATTTCCTACTAGATTTTAAAGTCCAGTGGGGTAGGAACTATAACTACATTTTGTCCCTTTCTCAGTACTTAACACAGTGTTCTAAACATAATGAATAATTAATGAACATTTGTTGAATTAAAGCAAATATAAAGTAACATAAATTTTGGAATTATCATAATTTTTCTCTCCCTGAATGAAGACATCTTTTAAAAGGCACTTTATAATGCAAATAAATAGGAGAAATTAATAAATTTTATAATGCCGTTTATTCATAAATTTTGTAATTCCATATGCTATGAGATTTTCAAAAGATAAGAAAAATAATAATAGACCTTGGGTTGCCATATCAGCATAACACAACCCCGCCTTGGGCTACCACTTCAAAATCCACATCAACATAATGCCTATTGGTTATTCCACTGCTTCCTTGTCCCCTATTCACAGGGTAGACTGTCCCGTTTAGATTGTGAGTCTGTCTCCCAGCCAATGAGAGCAAAAGGCCAGCACGGGGGTGGGATCTGCATTAGGGCTATGTAATCTCTATTTTTGCCTTCTGTAATTGCCTCACTCTCCTGACCACCTGTCAGAGAGGAGATGCCCTTTCTCATGAGATCATAATAAGATCTTGCTACTTTGCTTCCACCTTGAGAAGTCCCTGATTTTTACTTGAGTCGGTGGTCTCAGTCCTACACAACACGGTTCTCATTAAATGGCTTCAATTTTCTTTGCTCAATTATGAGCAAAGTCCTCAGCCTAAAGTGGGGTAAAAGGGGAGTGTCATCAAAGTCTTGAAGAGATCAAAAGTTTTAACAGTAGCTGTGAGGAGTGGGAGAGTGAATTGGGGAATATAAGAGGAACACTTTGTTGCAATAAGATTTCAGTTGAGATTAACAGGAAGTAAATTGGTTAGTGGACCCAACAAGTATGATTTTCTGACTTTCTACAGCAACAGCTGTAGAGGGTGGGAGTAATCTAAAGCTGGGCATAGCAAGACACGATCAGTGAAAGAAAAAGGGAATCAAGTATAGGACTTGTTCACCAAGAAATCGAGACAGAGAAGGGAGGAGAGTGGAACCAAGGGAGGAGAGTGGGACTAGTAAGTACATGGGGTTACATCCTAGAATAGAACTGAGCCTTCAAGGGACTTGAAGTCTCTGTGAAAAAAATGAAGAGGGTTAGGTATTATAAGAGAAGGAAAGATGGAATGATAAAAAATTTTGGTATAAAAATGTATTAATAAATTTTTTTAAAATACAGACAAGCAATTGTATTAAACAAAGTCAAGATCCCAAACGCAAAAATTTTTTAAAGAAACTGGAAACACTCAAGGATAAATAACACAACTGATTTTTCTCAGCTGTCCCAATGAATACATTAGAGGTTATTTGATATGTAAAGAAATTATTTGGGGGAACCAAAAGTCACAGAGTAGTAGGAAGAAATACAGCAAGCTCTCTATTAAAACCCCTCCAAAGAAGTTGAGAAAATGTATCAGACTGAATATTAACTGAGAAATCAAACAAGAAAACGCACACTGAATCATTTATCCAGCCCAGAATGAGGCACAGTAAGGTAGAGAGTTCTAGGGACACTGAGGAAAAGGTCTGGCAATACCCAGGGCCTGTACACAAGTATATATACTATACAGAATAAAATGAGGTCCCAAAATAAAAAATTCCTAGGTCTCAGAAACAGGTGTCAACTGGCAAATTCATCACTTACTATCCAGTTCTGAGTTACAGATCCTGGAAGGATAAAGGAAAGGACCTTTATCAAAGATTTAGAAGGCGCTAGAAAGGAAAAAGTTCACAAAGAAGCAGCAACAGAAGTAGTGTGAGGTCTCAGTTCTAACTTCTACCCCAAACCTAATCCTTCAGAGAAAAAGCCAGGACAGGAATGCCAGACCAAAGAGAAGTTTAGAGTTGTTATTCTGAATGAACAGAACTTTCCAGCTGATTAACAGTGGCTTAATCCAGGCAGAAGTCATGGTGTTCACACCCAAATGCAGGTTAGGAACTTGCAGAATTCAAACTAGATGGGGCAGTGATCAGTCTATACCTTCATTCAGACCAGTTTGGGAACATAGAAACTTTGCAGGAGTCCAACCTAAGCTTTCCCTAAGGGCCTGGAATTATACAAACACTTAATTCCTACAATAAAACAACAACATAGCCAGTCCAGACCTTCTCTCGAGAAGTAAACACTGCTTGGCTCTATATAAAATCTGAAATCACAAAGTAGGAAAGGAGAATAAGCAGACACACACACATACACACAAACAGCAGCATAATAAAAGGTTATTACGGTGATGAGGATGCTCAAGACACAAACCATGAAGAAGAAAAAGATGGAGGGAAATACAGTTAGCAATAGGAACTGAAAATAATTTTGAAGCAACAATTTTGATAGAGGCCTCGTTTCTCAAACATACAGAGAACTAAGTCAAATTTATAAAAATAAAAGTTATTCCTTAATTGATAAATGATCAAAAGACATGAACAGATTTTAGATGAAGTTATCAAAGTTATCCATAGCCATAGCAAAAAATGCTCTCCCTATTGATTGGAGAAAGACAAATTAAAACAATTCTATTAGCTTGGTTAATAGAACAGTGAAGGAAAATGACAAATGGTGGAGGGGATGTGGGAAAAATGAGACTTTAATGCACTGCTGGCAGAATTATGACTTGATTCAGCCATCCTGTAGAGCAGTGTGGAACTATGCCCAAAGAGCTATAAAACATGCATATCCTTTGACCTAGCAATACCACAACTAGGTATTGCTGTATCTCAAAGGAGAGAAAAAAACAAAAAAAAAAGAACCTATGTATACAAAAATATTTATATGTTTTTGCTGGCAAAGAATTAGAAACTGAGGGGATGCCCATCAACAGCAGAATGGCTGAACAAGTTGTGTAGTACGTGATTATGATAGAATAATACTATGCTATAAGAAATGATGGACAGGAAGACTTCAGAGAGGCCTGGAAGGAATTATATAAAGTGATGCTGAGTGAAACAAGCAGAACCAGGAAAGTACTGTACATAATTAACAGCCACAGTGTGCCAGGAATTTTTCTGGTAGACTTAGCCCTTCACAGCAATGCAAGGACCTAAAAGGACTCTTGAGGCAAAATGCCATCCACTTCCAGAGAAAGAACTTCGGAAATGGAACACAGAATGAAGCACAATATTTTCTCTTGTGTTATGTTTTGCCTTTGTTTATTTTTTCTCATGGTTTCCCCCATTCACTTTAAATCCTCCATACAACATGACTAATGTGAAAACGTGCTTAATAAGAATGAAACCATATAAGATTGCATGCTGTCTCAGAGGGGGAAGGGAAAGAGAGGGGGAGAAAATCTAAGACTTAGGGAAGTGACTGCAGAAAATTGAAAACAAATTAATAAAAGATAAGTTAGTTTTAAAAAAAAGAAATAAGCAGGATGCTCCCAGAAAATCTTGGAAAGACTTACACAGGCTGATGCAAAGTAAAATGCACTGTGTACAAAATACCATAAACATAATCAGCTACAAATGACTTAGCTATTCTCAACAATTCAATGATGTCAGACAACTCTGAAGGACTTAAGAGGAAAAGTGCTAACCATTGCGTGAGAAAGAACGGATGATGCCTGAAAACAGACTGAAGCATACAGTTTATTACTTGATTTTTCTTGAGGGTTTTTTTTAATCTGTGTTTTCTTTCACAACATGACTAATATGGAATGTTTTGCATGATTACACATGTATAACCTATATCGAATTGCTTGCCTTTTCAATGGGGGTGAGAGAGTGAAAAGGAAGGGAGAGAATTTGAAAATCAAACTTTTAAAAATGAATGCAGAAAACTGTTTTTAACATGTAAGTGGGGAAAAAATAAAATATCAAATAAATTCCATTTTTTTATTTTAAAAATTAAATTAGAGTAGGAGAGGAAAAACTGAGAAAAGAAATGAGAGTGATGCAAGAAAATTATGGAAAAAGAATGAACAGCTTGGTAAAAATTGGCACTAAAGAAAAGAACACCTAAAGAAATAAAAATTAGCCAAATGGTAAAAAAGGTACAGAACTTCACTGACTGAAAAAAACTTTTTTTTAATATATTCATTTTATTTATTTTTAATGTTCTACAATCACTACCATAAAACGTAATTTTTTTCCCACTACCTGCCCCCCCACCACTCCCCTCCCTCCCCAAGACAATATGCAATTCTATATAGGATCATACATCCCTATTGAATACATTTTCACTATAGTCATGCTGTGTAGAAGAACTAAAATAAATGGGAGAAATCATATAACAAACAAAACATAATACACACACACATAAAAAAATGATCTGCTACATTCTGTGACTGAATTCCATACTTCTTTCTCTGAATGTGGAAGGCATTTTGCCTTAGAAGACAATTGAGAATTTTTTTTTTTATGTCCTTGCATTGCTATGAAGATCCAAGTCTACCAGAAAAAGCTCTCGTACACTGTGGTCACTGCTGTGCACAAAGTTCTCCTGTTCTGCTCCTTTCACTCAGCATCAGATCATGTAAGTCCTTCCAGGCCTCCCTGAAATCTTCTTGTTCATCATTTCTTATGGCACAACAGTATTCCCTTGCATTCATATACCACATATACCACATATACCATATACCACAACTTATTTAGCCCTTCCCCAATTGATGAGCAGCCCCTTGATTTCCAGTTTTTGGCAACTACAAAGAGAGCTGCTATAAATATTTTTATACATGGACCCTTTTCCCATTTTTATGATCTCTTGGGGATACAGTCCTAGAAGCGATATTGCTGGGTCAAAGGGTATGCACATTTTTGTAGCCCTTTGGGCACAGTTCCAAACCACTCTCCAGAATGGTTGGATGAGCTCACAGCTCCACCAACAATGAATTAGTGTTCCAACTCTCCCACATCCTCTCCAGCATTTATCATTTTCTTGTTCTGTCATGTTTGCCAATCTAATAGGTGTGATGTGGTACCTCAGAGTTGTTTTTATTTGCATCTCTCTAATCAAATTTAGAGCATTGTTTCATATGATTATATGATTATAAATATTTTTAATTTCTTCCTCTGAAAATTGCCTGTTCATATCTTTTGACCATTTATCAATTGGGGAAGAAAAGAACTTCTTAAAAAGTAGATCTGGCCAAGTGGGAAAAGAAGTACAAAAGTTCACTTAAGAAAATAACTGTTAAAATTAGAACTGGTTAAAGAGAAGCTAATAAATTCATGAGACATTAAGAAACAATAAAATAAAACAAAGTAAAAAAGTGAAAACCAGAAGAAAATGTGAAACATCTCTTTGGAAAAAATATAAAGGAAAACAGACTTACAAAATAAATTTTAAAAAGTAAACAGAATTGGAAAACAGATAAAGGAGAGATAATTTAAGAATTACTGAACTACCTGAAAGCCATGATCAAAGAAAAAAGCTTAGACAACAATATTTCAAGAAATTATAAAGGAAAACCAGACCAGATATCCTAGAATGAGGGGGCAAAAATTAAAGTGAAAGAATCTCCTGAAAGAGATTCCAAAATGAAAACTTCTATACTACAAATATTTCAAAATATTTCAAGCAGCCAGAAAGAAACAAAATAAATATTATAGAGCTACAGTCAGGATCACATAATATTTAGTAGCTACAACATTAAAGGAACAAATAACAGACTGGATTAGAAACCAGAATCCAACAATATGTTGTTTACAAGAAGCACACTTGAAAACAGAAAAAATATCTCTTAAATACTACTCTTCTTTCATCTGACATCCAAACAAATTCTAGAGCAACAGAAGCCCAAGGTAGCCTGGAAGACAAAGAAGAAAGGTCTATCACACCGGGCGCCACATGGTACGGCAGGGACAGGACCTGGAACAGGCTTTAGGGAGCCACAGACAGCAGCAGTTCCCACACTGTTTGACCCCCAAATGTTACAGACAGCTTCAAAAGTCAGTGACAAGACCTTTTCAGCTGGGTGAGAAGGAAACATGGTCTGGCCCTGCCAGCAGCAGTCATTGCAGAAGCAGCATCCATTTTTATAACCAGCCAAAAGCCCCTGGAGAAACTGAGCAGTTGATCTGGATCTCAGCCCTGAGCTCTACCCTGGGAGCCCTTTGCATAAAGTCCCTGGGGGAACTGAGCAATTGATCTGAATCTCAGCATGAGTCAGGCCCTGGGGTGAGGAGGAGGAGTTCTGGTGTGGTGGAGCTAGAGGCAGCTGTGGAAAGGGAATTCTACTCATAGATTATGGGCAGAAGTGTTTTTAATTTCTCCCAGACCAGTGTACAGGCCAGGAGAGGAGTAAACTCCTCTACCTTGATTGTGCCACCTTGGAGGAACTCAGAACTTACAGGTCCCTAGAGTATACCCTCCTCTTGACAAAGGACTGAAAAGTCAAGTAACTGGCTGGGAAAATACCCAAAAAAGGGAAAAAAAAGTTAGACTATATAAGGTGGTGAACAGGTAATTATCTTCCATCCTTTCGGATGAGGAACAACAAAGCATAACATCACAGAAGTAAAGCTTCTGCGTCCAAAACGTCCAAAATAAATATGCAGTGGTCTCAGGCCATGGAAGAGCTCAAAAAGGATTTTGAAAATCAAGCAAGAGAGGTGGAGGAAAAATTGGGAAGAGAAATGAGATGCAAGAATCATGAAAAGTGAGTCAACAGCTTGCTAAACAGAAGTCAATAGACCCAAAAAAAAATGCTGAAGAAAATAATAACTTTAACTCAATTGGCAAAAGAGGCCCAAAAAGCCAATGAGGAGAAGAAAGCTTTAAAAAGCAGAATTAGCCAAACAGAAAAGGAAGTTCAACATCTCACCAAAGAAAATAGTTCTTTAAAAATTAGAATGAAGCAGATGGAAGCTAACGACTTTATGAGAAGCCAAGAAATTACAAAACAAAACCAAAAGAATGAAGAAATGGAAGATGATGGGAAATATCACACTGGAGAAACAACTGGCCTGGAAAAGAGATCCAGGAGAGACAATTTAAAAATTATGGGACTACCTGAAAGCCATGATCAAAAAAAGAGCCTAGACATTATCTTCTATGAATTTATGAAGGAAAACTTCCCTGATATTCTAGAACCAAATGCAAAACAAATATTGAAAGAATCCACAGATCACCCTTTGAAAGAGATCCAAAAAAAGAGAAACTCCTGGAAATATTGTAGCCAAATTCCAGAGTTCCCAGGTCAAGGAGAAAATATTGCAAGCAGCTAAAAAGAAGCAATTTGAGTATTGTTGAAATACAATCAGGATAACACAAGATCTAGCAGTTTCTACATTAAGGAATCAAAGGTCTTGGAATATAATATTCTGGAAGTCAAAGGAACTAGGATTAAAACCAAAAATCACCTACCCAGAAAAACTGAGTAGAATACTTCAGGGGAAAAAATTCAATTAAATAGAGGACTTTCAAGCATTCTTGATGAAAAGACCAGAACTGAATAGAAAATGTGACTTTCAAACACAAGAATCAAGAGAAGTATGAAAAGGTAAACAGGAAAGAGAAATCATAAGGGACTTTCTAAAGTTGAACTGTTTACCTTCCTGCATGGAGCGATAATATTTGTAACTCTTAAGACCTTTCTCAGCACTTGGGTAGTTGGAGGGATCGATCACACACACACACACACACACACACACACACACACAGATATCTACAAAAATAAAATGAAGGGGTGAGAGAGGAATATAATGGGAGGAGAAAGGGAGAAACAGAATGAGGCAAATTCTCATAAAAGAGGGAGGAAAAGCCTTTTCAATGGAGGGGATAAAGGGGAAGGTGACAAGAAAAAAGTGAAGGTTACTCTCATCATATTTGGCTCAAGGAAGGAATGAAATGCACACTCAATTTCTTATGAAAATCTATCATACACTACAGGAAAGTAGGGGAGGAGATAAGCAGGGCTGGGGGGCATGATGGAAGGGAGGGCAATGGGAGGAGGGAGTGATCAGAAGTCAACACTCTTGGGGAAGGATAAGGTCAAAAGAGAGAATAGAAGAAATGGGAGGCAGGATAGAATGGAGGGAAATATAGTTAGTCTCACACAACATGACTATTATGGAAGTCTTGTGTGAAACAACACATATATAGCCTATATTGAATTGCTTGCCTTCTCAGAAGGGATGGGTGGGGAGGGAAGAAGGAAGAGAAGTTGGAACTCAAAGTTTTAGGAATGAATGTTGAGAACTGTTTTTGTGTACAACTGGGAAATAAGAAATACAGGCAATGGGGTATAGAAATCTATCCTGCCCTACTATAAAAGAGAAAAGATGGGAATAAGGGAAGGGAGAGGTGTGATAGAAGGGAGGGCATATTGAGGGAAGGGGTAATCAGAATGCAAGACGTTATGGGGTGGTGGAGGGGAGAGATGGGGAGAAGATTTAGAACTCAAAATTCTGTGGAAATGAATGTTGAAAACCAAAAATAAATAAGTAAACATAAAAAAAAACATTTTACTACAATTCCCATAACCTCTATTCTAATCATATTACCCTAACACTGACACAATGTACATCACTACTTACGTATATGCATGTTACTATCAAGTTTAAGTCTCTATGATCTCTTCCACTTTAAGCTTCTTCCACTTCCACATTTCTTGCTCTACTTTTAATACTTCTCTACTGCAAGACCCAAAAATCATTCCAACATACGAACTGGTTAAAAAAAAAATCTGTTTACCAATTTCCCTACCAACTCTTAACTACTTTTGTTTTTTCTACTTTCAAAAGCACTAAAAAAAACTTAGTCATTTTCACATTCGCTCTCCTCACCCATTCCTGTCCACTCCATTGCCAGTATAGCAAGTAAATACATGCCTATTATACTCATGAAACACAGCTGTAGCCGGATATTTAGATGTCTGTGTTCTTGGACATTATTCATGTTTTTTTTTGCATACCTGTATTTGTCCAGTCTTATTTAAACTTAAATTGATAAATTTCTCAAGGATGACAGTTTCCTGCTTCTTTTGTAACATCTCACCATGTCTAACAGAACCCTCTCTATACACAGAGAGAATTTAATAAATACTTATGGTGGTTTCAAATAGGAAAGAATATAAGATAGAATAGATTAAGAGAAAATCAAACTCACCAGACTTGTAATTCTAATTCAGATTTCTAATTTCTTATTTATAAATTTGACTAGAGTCAATGAAGCAAAGATAACAATGAATTTGTAGTATTTTATTTAATATAACAGACTGCAAAAACCATGATTTAATGAAGGAAAGTCATAGAAGAAAAACTAGAGAATATTTAGCATCCTCAGAGAATTATTAGGGAAGAATCCATTAAGAATAAGTTTCCTTGGAACAGCAGTCTGCTAAAATACACAATCTCTAAATGAGATGCTAAGTGCTAGTCAACCCAAACTACTTGTTATTCCCTGAACTTACATATTGGCACATCCCAGCTCTCAGACATCCTTACCAGCCCTTACTGACAATGAATTCTTTGCCTTTCCATAGACTTGAAAGGTAATTTATTCCTTATTTTTCTAATTCATTTATGATGTGACCTTTTATAACTATGTCACATACACATCTAGAATTTATGACTGATTGGGGTGTTATTCTATACTTAATTTCTATCAGACTGCTATCCAGTTTTCCTACCAGTTTTTGTCAGATGTTGAGTTCTTCCCCCAGTAAGTAGGGTCTTTGGGTTTAATAAACACTGTTCTACTAATTTCCTTCTGAATATTAGATGTCAAATCTGTTCCACTGACTGAACTTAATTCCATTTTATAAACCGTTTATAAAAATAGCATAAGGGATCCTACCAAATTCCTTCAGTTCATACAGAGATGGTTATGATATACAAACCAGGAAGAGTTTACACAGAAAAAGAAAACTCGAGACCAATATCTCTAATTAATATCGGTGCAAAAATTTCAAATAAATTATTAGCAATGAGGCTAAAACAATATATCATATGGATCATACACTATGACCAGTATGGGTTTATATCAAGAATGCAGGAGTTGGCTTAGTACCAGGAAAACTATAAATTTAATTAACTATATTAAAAACAAAATCAACAAAAAACACGTGATTATATCAACAGACACAGAAAAAGGTTTTCACAAAATATGACATCCATTTCTGTTTAAAAAACACAGAAACTAGAAAACATAGGAATAAATGGATCTTTGCTTAAAATAATAAGTTGTATTCACCAAAAACCAAGTGGCACCATTACATGTTATGGAGATTTTTTAAATTCTTCTAATTCATTTATTTTCTAATTTATTCACATCTAAGAATTAATACCTTTTCTAGTAAAATCAGGGGCAAAACAATGATGCCTACTGTCACCTCTTCCATTTGACATAATACTAAAGAAATGCTAGCTATAGCAACAAGGTAAGAAATTTAAGGAATAGCATAGTAAAAGAAAAAACAAAATTATCATTTTTTGCAAATGGCATACTAGTATATTTAAAGAACCCTAAAGAATCAACTAAAAATCAGTAACAATAACTTTAATAAATAATAATAAATATTAACTTCAACAAACTTTCAGGATATAAAACAAATTCATACAAATCATTAGCACTTCTATACCATGCCAACAAAATCCAACAGGAGGAGACAGAAAGAAAAATTCTATTCAAAATTACTCCAGAATGTATAATACTTGGAAATCTATGTACCAAGATACACACAAGAACAATATACAAACAGTTCTTACTTTACCTAAGTGGCCATTCAGAAGACCTCCATATTTTAGATAATGTGGACCTAGGAAGGAAGGGAGGGAGGGAAGAAAGAGGTAGACAGGAAGGAACCCAGTGTTCCCATGAAGGGAGGGGGCTGGCACACACTTCAAAGGTACATGGGGGCTAGGCACAGAGAGGTGAAAGCAGAAAGGGAATACCAAAGGGTCCAGACCAGCCACATGGGAGCCTGGCCAGAACCAAGAGGCAAAACACACAAGGGGCAGAAACTTGGAGACCAGGACTAATGACATGAGGCCAAGGACAGATGGACAGAAAACACATGCAGGGACAGACACATCAGCAGGTGGCCAGAACAGGACAAAGGTCTCCTCTCAGCTCTGCAGTGCAGTGGTAGCAGTATCTCCCCAGGCCATTCTACTTTCAGGTTTTTGGAGGAGGTTTTTGGTTTTTTTTAATAGGAGTGTGGGGGTGGGAGGTTGTGGAACTCTGGATCAAGGGGCAGAAGCAGAGAGAAAGGGCACAGTACTGTACAATGAAGTTGGCATATTTTGTTGTTGTTGAGTTGTTTCAGTTGTGTCCAATGTTTTGTGACCCCATTTTAATGTTTTCTTGGAGCGGTTTATGGATGAGATACTGAGGCAAACAGGGTTAAGTGACTTGCCCAGGGTCACACAGCTAGCAATTGTCTGGGGCCAGTTTTGAACTCATGAAAATGAGTCTTCCTGAATCCAAGTCCAGTGCTCTATTATAATGGCAATTTAAATGAGAAGATCTTCCCAATCATTAATAGGCCCATGTGACCTGTCTGGGTCACAGGGAAGTCTGAGTCACATGGAGTCAGGGGTGGGAGCAGGAAGAGGCAGAGCCAGAGAAGAGCTGAGAGTAACTTAGTCAAGAAAGCAGCCAGAGGTAGGAAGGATGAGGGAAGCAGGCAGCAGGCTAGCATGAGTGAGAGAGCTTGTTTGTGATTTTAAGGGAGACTACTTGAGACTTATTTAATAGAGCTGGTTGGTGGGAAGCCTAGCAATGGGAAGGTTTGGGGATGGTGTTGTCCTCTACATTGCTATTGTCTATAGATTATGATGGATTTGGCTTTCTGGTGTCTGAATAAATGTTTTGTTTCTATTTCACAATTCAGAATCGCACCAGGATATCCATGGCTGCCGTAGGTGCTGTGAATATCGCATTAGCACTACATCTATCCACTGTGCCATGTAGCTACCTGTAGCTGTTTGTTTTTTTAAGAATGAGGATTTCTTTCAGAATTCTTTGCAAAAAGGCAAATTAGTGCAACATGAATTTACTTAAAGAAAGAACTGTCTGTAGCTACAACTATGAACAAATAAAGAGATCTAAATACTTTGGAAAATATTAATAAATCATGGGTAAGTCAGCATAATAAAAGATAACTACCTAAATTAATTTACTTATACAATACCATACCAATTGAACAATTAACAAACTAGAAAAAAATAAAATTCATAGACAAAAAGGAATTTTAAGGAAAAAAAAATAAAAAGCAATGGAAACAAAGGGAACCAAGCAGTGCTGGATCTCAAACAATACTAGAAAGCAATAATTCCCACCTCATCCCCACAAAAAATTGCATACTGGTTAACAAATAGAGAACAAGATCAGTGAAAAGGTTAGCTATGCAACATAAGTAAATGTCTGAATTAATCTAGTATTCAATAGACAAAAAATATAGCTTCTGAGATTAGGATTGACTATTTTATAAAAATACTCCAGGGAAAATTAGACAGTGGCAAAGAAGAAATTAGACCACCTCACACTTTATACTAAGATAATCTCAAAATGGATACCTGAACTAAATTAAAAAGGTCAAATCGTAAACAAATTGGAGAAACATGGGAAAAAATACCTATTCAGAGTTATGAATAGAAGAAAGGTTCATAATCAAATACATATTTTTTGCATAAATAAATGCAATAAAGCTAAAAGGAATACTTAGAGAAAAACTTTTGCAGCAGATTTCTCTAAAAACAGTCTCATTTCTAAGATATATAAAGAATTAATTTGCTTACAAGAAAAAAATCTATTTCCTAACTGATAAATGGTCAAAAGATAAAAAGTCAGTTCTCAAGGTTCTTCCTTGATACTTCCTTGATATAGATACTCAAAGTATCTATAGCTATATGTAAAAAATGCTTCAAATCACTGCTAATTAAAGAAATCTAAATTAAAGCAATTCTGAGATGCTATCTCATAGCTATCAAATTAGAAAAATGACAAAAAAGAATATGAATCTAGCCTGGGCATAATGTATAATCTTTCTGAATTGTTATAACCTACTTGTTAATATTTCATTTTTTTGTACTAACATTCATTAAAGGTCTAGTTCGCTAGTTTTTTCTTCACCCTTATCTCTCCCCAATTTAGAAAATAAGACTATATTGTATCATAAAAAGAGATTATAAGGGTACCTTTTTTTAATGATTGCAAACTGCTTCTGTAGCATTGGAATTAATTGTTCTATGAAGGTCTAATATCATTCTCTTGTGAAACCAGTTGGTCTTGGAATATTTTTCTTTAGGAGCACATTTTATGGCTTGTTCAATTTACTTTTCTGATACTGAATTATTTAAACAGTTGATATCTTCTTTTATTAATCTGAGTATTACATATTTTTGTTAAGCATTCATCTATCTTATCAAAGTTATCAGTTTATTAGCATAAAAAATTGTTGATAATTTTCTTTACTTCTTCTTTGTGGGTTCCTTTTCATTTTAGATTTGAACAGTTTGGTTTTCTGGTCTCTCTCACCCTTCCCATCCTCTCTCCCATCCCCCACCCTTATTTTTTCTCTAAGTAGCAAATTATTTTATTCAAAACCCAGCTCCTAGTTCATCAATTCAATGAACGTTTTTCTTTCAATTTTCTTAATTTCTTCTTTCATCTGCAAATTTTTACTTTGTTATTTAGCTGGGAGATACTGATTTGTAGTTCAATTTTTTTTTTAACTACTCTATATATTGATTCATTTTCTCGTCTCTTTTGTTGATGAAAGCATTTAGAGATATAAAATTTCCTCCCAGAACTATGTTAGTTGTCTCACATACTGCTTGGCATGGTGACTCATTATTGCCACATTCTTTGCTGAAATTTTCTATAATTTGTTCTTTGGTCTACCATCAGTGCTTTAGAATCATGTTACTAGTCTCCAATTACTTTTTATTTTTTTCTTTAAAGACCCTTTGCTGAATGTTACTATTACTGTGTTGTGATCATTGAAGGATATGCTTTAGTATTTTTGCTTCTTTATGTTTTTTGATCAGGTCTCTATGCCTTGACAAATGGTCAGTTTTTGTAAAGACAGCATGCATGGCCTGGCAGTACACAAACTGATTTATATTCCCTTTCAGCAATTGCCAGATACGCCTCTCTGATTTTTCTAAAGTTCTATTCAGGTCCTTAACTTCTTTCTTGTTTAGTTTTTGGTTAATTTTGTCTAAATCTGAAATGGATACATTAAGATTCTCCCACTATTACAGTCTAACTCTATTTCTCCCTCTAACTTAATTAATTTTTCCTTTAAGTATTTAGATACTATGTTTGTATGTATGTACATAAATGTATGTATGTGAGGTATTGATATTGATTTGTTATCTACGATGTCCTCTAAAAAGAGTATAATTTCCCTGTTTATCCCTTTTTATCATTTTTATATTTACTGTAGTTTTATCTGAAATCATACAGCTACTCTGGCTTTTTTGAGTACAGCTAAAACATGAGATTTTGTCCTAGCCTGCAAAGTAAAAACAAGTATCACAAAGAAAACACTGGAAAGGTAAGTGGCAGATATAAGCAGGCTGCAACACATACCAATGAAAAATTCCAAAAATGAGGATGTCATCAAGGAATTCTATGATATGAGGAGAAGGGTTGGTCAAGAGGTAAGACCAAAAGATGACTCCCGTTGGTCCTCTCGTGACATCAAGAAAAAGGAAGGCTACTAAACATACTGATCAGACCTCCTCTAGGAAGTTTTGGTAGAATATAGACAAAAGTCACACAAAATAGGCAAGGACTGATGGGTTTCAATTTGCACCACTGAAGGGAACTCCCATTACATAACATCTATTTGGAGATCTGAGGATACCCTGCCTATGAGAAAAAGGCAGGGTATCCTAGATAAAAGTCGAAACTCCTATTTGATTTTTAATCCCAAGTCCAATACTGACCTAGGACAAGAAATCTGACAATCTGAGCCTGATTCCTCCCTTGCTTATAATATTAATGTGTTGATAATGATAGCAGTTGACATTGCAGCCCTTGAAGGTTTACAGAATACTTATTTCATTTAAACTTTCCACAACCCCAGAAATAAGTTCCTACAAGTCACCTACTGTTCTCATTTCACAGGCAAGGGAGTCCAGTCTCACAGAGGTTGAGTTACTTCCCCACGGTCACACAGGTCACGTAGCACTAAATGCTGGAGGTGGGCCCGGTGGAGAAACCGGGACCAAAGTTTCTCGTGACAAAGCTCAAAGCCTTCGCTGCCACCAATAAAGAGTAAAAATACACTGTGCTACTGCGGCTTTTATTTGTTATTGTTGTAACTGACAATAACATAATAATGTTAGGGAAAGGACTGTTTGAGAGTCATAAGGCAGGAATGAGCATGATAAGGAACTTTAAAAAACATGAATAAAAAATGTCATTAGAAATGCACGAGTGAAAAAGATGGATTGGTGCCACAGGACCAGGGTTCATTTCCCAGAAATGAGTTAGTTTTCCCTAAAAGACAACAAAGCTGTCCTCCCACCCTTCCCTTGAAACAGCTTCTTAACAGTTACTTAATGGGCTTAAAAAGTCTCACCCAAAAACAGACGGGGGCCCTGCAATTAGGTGGATATCTGTGGAAAGCAGCAATCACCACACTCTGCCCAGGTGACCAGATGTATGGCAAGAGACAGAAGGAGAAAAGGAGCAAGTTAAGAGAAACGGTGGGCTACTATAATGTTACTGGATTAGGGCAAACTAAACCTCTGTTTCCTACTGGATGAGGGCAAACTAAACCTCCGTTTCTTACTGGATGAAGGCAAACGAAACCTTCATTTCTTAACTGTTTGATTATTTGCAGGTGCCTAATTCTGTCCCAAGATCAACCTGAACTGACAGCATGCTGATGTTAGGTTTACCCCAAGCATCTAGTCAGAGTACAAGAATAATGAATAACAGGTGAACAGTCTCTCTGCTAATATCACCAGCATGCTCTTACTAGCAGAGGGCTTAGGCTGTCCATCTGTTATCCATTGTTCTCAAAATGTGACCAGCTGTTTGGTGGACTAACATGTTGGTGAATTTATGGTGAGGACATGGACAAGAGCTGCACAAATGAGCAGATATGAATGAGTTAAAACTTGCATTATTGGAGACAATGTACAAATCAATGAGATCACAGATCAATTTGAATACCTGAATAATATTAATAAAATGCTAGTTTATGTGACAGAAGTATTTAAAACTCAAACAATATTGATAGGACAGAAGAATAATGCGACCTAAATGACATAAAAATCACTTAGCTGAATGGCAGTCACTGAAAGAACTAATACACAATTTTTAAAGTCACAGAGTCTAAACAAACTAGATAAAAAAACAGAAAATTTTGCTACATGGATTGAAAAATATGAAATAAACATGAATCAAAAATGTTTTGCAATTTCAAGCAAAATATAACTCTGAGGATATACTAATTAATATAAGTGAGATGGAGAAAAAAAGCCATCTTACCTTATACTCTTTTCCAGTCAGATCTCAATTAAAATGGCAGTTCCATTTGGGGGCATCACACTTTAAGATATTTTGAATAACTTGCAGAAGAGAATGATGAAAATGATCATAGGTCTATCTCAAGCTGCAAAAAAAAAATTTGTAAGTTGGACTTTGTCAACCTGAAGAAGGAGGTTAATGGCATACATAGGGGTAATAGCTTACTCACTTCAATATGTCAATAGTTCTGTGCCTTAGTAGATGGCATTCATGACTTGCTGTGGCCAAAATAAATTCATCCCCTGATGGTCAACCTTCTGGTGATGAGCATCTCCAAACATTGCTAGAATGGTCCTTGGACAACAGGAAAACAGGACATAACCATGCTCGTATTTGAAAGTTTTCTAGCTTAGTAGGTAGGACATGCCAGGGTATATACTATCCTAGCATAAACTGTGAGAACCCAAAGGACACCTCTATGCCATAAAGAGGCACTGGCACAGAACTTTAATTGAGAAGTCAGAATAATACTGATAGTTGAACGTGCATGTCCCCTGTGGAAAGGGTAAGGTGGCTACATCTACACTGGTTAGATAGCAGTCTATCTAAAAAGATTTCCGAGGATCAGTGAACTCCAGCAGAATCATCAAGATGATATAACAACCCAAAAAAGCTAACGTGAACTTGTGACATAGATCCCAGGGATAAGGAGGTAACAGTCATGTTGTACTCTATCAATTTACCATTTAAACAAGCATTTTGCTAAGTTATTACTATGTGAAAGAAACTTAGAATCCAAAGACAAAAATGAAATGAAACCCTCAAGGAATTTTTATCTTATTAGAGGTAACATTTACACTTATGTAAGTAACATATATATATATATATATATATATATATATATATATATACACACACACACATATATATGTTATACACACACACACACACACACACACACATGAAAAGGAGGAAGGGGAGCAAGTATATCATGATAGATATGAGTAGGTTGCAATACATTACCAACCAAGAATTGAGCAAGAGAAGCAGTATAGAGCATACCACAAGAAAGGAGGATGATAAGAGGAAATGGGTTGTGCATAAAGTGGGAACAAGAAATAACTAATGGGCAGCTAAAGGAAAGCCCCTAACATGCTGAGTGGGCCCTGGGGGGAAGGCCATGACAAGTTGAGAAGGTAAAGATGGACTGTGATCTGCATTTTTTGAGGGACTGCCCACATGGAGGAGATACAGATCCATCCACATAACCAAAAAAAACCAATTATATGAAGACAACAGAAGAGATGCTGTTTTACTCCTTAACTTCAACACAAAGACTTCATGAAAAGTTAAAAACTGACATAATGACTGTAAAAACATGATGCTGTGATTCGAGAGTAAAGAAGTAGTTTAGAGATAAGTAAAGTAAGGTGATAAGAGTACTCTACTTAAGTGTTTGTGGCCAGGTCCCAGGTATTCTACAGTCTGTAAAATTCACATATTTACTTCCATCACTCAAGTGAAAGAAAAAGAGATATGCAGTCAGATAAAAAAAAAGTTGTGGTCATGTAATGTTAATACAAGGTTAATAGTGGGGGGCGGGGGGAGGGGAGGTTAAAGATCTTCCCGGCCCATTAATAGGCCTCAGATACCTTTTGTTAATTTCTAATGAGGCACTAGGTCGCCAGGGTCATGCCCTGAAAAAAGTATAAATACTATGAGCTGAGCTTGTACTTTGAGGTTTATTTTTTGGAAGAAGGTTTGTGTGCCAGATGAGACTCTGGGTAGCCACTAAGAAGTCCCACCCTCCCTTGAAAACCCAGAGGTTGGAGCTTCTCTCTCTGGTAACAATATGTATTATCTATGGTCAGCCAGCTGGAAACCCTGTCTGCTGGTCTTTGTTTGTAATTTCTGCTTGTAACTTGAGTTTTTATTTTCTCTGAAGTTGAGGGTGCTGACTTTTCCCCCTGAACTAAGAGAATGATATATGTGCTTGATTAAAGTAGATTGTTGACCCCTCAAAAGTGGCTTTCCTTTTAGAAAAGCAGATCTAAACCTGTAGAGCAGGCCCTCCTGTATACTGGGGTTATTGCCATTACAGGCCATACTTTAGGGATGAAAATATATTTAAAGATATTTAAAGTTACAGTCAACCTCTTGCCACTCATGTATATTATTTCTATCATCCTAAAGAACAAGGAATAGCATGGAAAATCCTAAATGTCAAACTATTTGAACATAATCTCAATCAATTGGATGAATTTCTGCTAGCGATTTAATTTTATTTATTGAGTCAAATAAAGGAATTCTTCACTTTAAGCAAATGTGATATACAGAATACGATTTTTAAAAATTATTAACTTAGGAAGAAAAATAATTTATACATACCAGAGTATCAATGCTAAAAAATTTTCAGAATGGAACAGGTCTACTGGGAAAATGAGATCAGTTGTTTTTACTTTATTCAACTAATCTGCTTAGAAGAACAATGTTTATCACATGTCATCCTGAGTCAGATGCTGATAGATGATCTGATATTGCAGAATACCTATTTTCAAAGGGTAGAGTAATATCAGTGACAGTGGCACTGCAGCTCTTATCATACAAGATTACCATGTCTGGTCTTAAGGCCTCTCCTAGTCTTGGGATTGTTGAATTTGCTCAAGTCTCAGTTGTTGGTGGTGGGTTTTTTCCTGACACTTTGATGGTTTTAACAAATCTAAGATAATATCATTCTATCAGGTAATAAACTCACTCAGTTGAGTACAGTGGCACAGTACATGTGGAAGAATTTCATTTGATGCCCCACATCAATGACAGAGTTGAGCTCCAGAGTCAAATCTCCTGGCCCCATTCAATGAGACATAGTTCAGTCTGGCTCTGCGAATGGAGTGCCAGACCACAAATCAGATAAAAATTCCCATATAAAAAAAACTGAAGCCATAGCCATTGAGGTGATGGGACATATTTTACCCTGAAAAGGTTTGCTGACTAGATGCTGTTTAGAATAACATCTTAGTGCATATTTCAAATTCCTCTCCACTCCTCCTACAGCCAACAGCCGAGACACCATATTTTATTTTCCACTCAATTGAGATTTTAGCTGACAACTGTCAGTAGGCTACTCATAACTGGGACCAGATGTTTGGTGCTACTGTCTTCATATCCAGATTCTCCTTCCACGGAGCCATTTAAATATATGGTGAGGTCTTCCAGTTGAAGGTTACATTTCATTTTGTTCCTCACTATATCACTAGAAGTACAGTGAGACAGTTGGAAACCCCATCCCATGAGCCACCTGGTGACTAATGACAACTGGTACAACTAATGGTAGTGGATTCACCTTCCCCAGACCCTCAACCTTATAGGGGAGATACAAGGATTCAATGTAGCTCTTTGGGGGAGGTGGAGCCATCACCTGGTATCTTTTAAATTGTTCTTGGGGACACGTCCTTTTTAAGATGGAATGATGTAGATGGCAGGCTAAGGAAAAGGTATTTACTGTGTCTGCTTCCCGACAAGGAGCCAAATCAGACCTTTCCAGTAGGTCTAAGTCTGTAGTCATATTAGTTACTACAACCTTCACAGAATTTGCAGCATAAAACCCCATGGAGATTCCAAGGTAACAATAGGTGTTAGACGTCACTGAGATCCCCTCACTTTGAATTTGGAATTGTATAGGGAATACCTTCTTCTTCTGGTCATCAGTCAATAAGGTTGCACATTTGGTCTCATTAAAATGTATTAGGCAACCTCACAGCATTTTAGTCAGGGAGTCAAGGATGTCAGCAACTACAGCTAAATCTACATATGCTAGGACATTAATTTTCCTATAGTAAAAATCATACTCTAATTCTGCATGGATATGTTCCTGTAAATATCAGGCCATGTATTATCAGTTCTAGTGTTATTAAAAGTTATGGACCAAAGAGGGTAGCTTTGCCTCACCCTGGCTGGATGTTAATGCCTGGTACTTAAGGCTGTGCAGAGTTCATGCTGTCCTGGCAGAGTCTTTCCATAATGTTAAATCACCTCTTCATGCAAACTAGCCCATTTTAGAGCTAACAATAGTGTTTTGTCTGGCAGTGAATCAAATGCATCGGTTGGAGTGAGCCAGGACACCCCACACATTTTCCTTTTATGTTGGGCTTTATCCAATATGAACTGCAAAAAGTAACTGTTGGCTGCAGCCATCAGAAGACACGAAGCCCTTTTGATTTCTGCTGATGCATACATTTCTTACCTTCTAATCAAGGAGATTTTTAGTCAGGGTGGAAGCATAGACCTTATCTATGGTGTTACCCCAGGAAATTCCCAATTAGGTGATTCATTCCTATCACCTTTTCTGTAAAACTAAACAGTCATAGATGGGAAGTAACTGCGCTGATAAAACAGATAAATAGAGGTTAAAATACATTCCTCAGGATCAATCTTCCAGATGCAACATTTTATTCCATCCATTCTTGGGCCTGCATACAGACAATTTAATCACTCACAGACACCAAACAGAGTAAACGCATCACAAAATGAGCTCCTTAAGTCAGTCAGCAGAAGTATCATGCTTCACTATTCAAAGTGTTCATGACTACAGAAGGTGTAGCACTGGGCTTGAATACTTATTAAAAAGTATTTATACCACATTACCCTGTGGATCTGGAATAGCCTCATGAGTTACCTACCTGTAAGCAGGTAGGTGATTAGCTCTATAGTTTCCACAATGAGGAACCTCATGGTTTAAATTATTAGCAATAACACAAAAAGCATCTGACTGGAAACGAGAGGGTGGGTACTCCTGCTGCATGTAATTTACTTAACCTCTCAGGGTCTCAGTTTTCTTATCCGTAAAACCAAGGGTTTAACGAAATTACTATTATGATCATTCCTTCCTGTTCTAAAATTCTGCAGCTCTAACTACGGTAAATATCAACCATTTATTTAATTTACAAAACCCTGCCGCATAAGTAATTTTTTCCAGAATTCCATAAGCATGATACCAATATTAAAAAAGAAGATTCTTTCTTTAACAAACATCTGCTATAGAAGAGAATGCCAAGAATATTTTGTATGGAAGTTAGTCCCATATTAAAAATTAATCACAGCTCAATCATGGATAATTGTTTTAATCATAACTAATAATAGCAAAGTATATAGCACTTTAAAGTTTTCAAAGCACTTTACAATTATTTTAACCTCACAACAAGTGAGGGAAGTCACTGCTATCATTACCATTCCCATATTACAGATGAGGAAACTGAGGCACATAGAGGTCAAGTGACTTGCCCAGAGTCACAAAGCTAGTAAGGGTCTTAGGCAAAATTTGAACTGGGTCTTCTTGAGTCCAGCATTTCATCCTGCACTCATACAGGTGGTAGTACCAATAGTGCCACCTAGTGGCCTACTATATCACATTAAAATGAGAAACTGGTATAAAATATGTCTCCAGGATATCCAAGGTTAGAAAGGAAATAAGGCAGGTCTACACAACATATGGCCCATGGGTTCACTTGTGATCCGCCAAAAGATTTCAGACAGCCCATGAGAAACATACAGGATGTAAAACAGGCCTGCACAACTTACCTCGGGACACTTTGGTAAGCCACCGGCTACATGTTGTGTAGGCCTGAAATAAGACTTTGGTTAAAGGTTGTTGTTGCTAATGTTTGTCTTTCATTCTCAATGAGTACCATGACACCAGGAAGGTGATATCATGACTTGCAAGTGACTTGGATGTAAGTGAGGGAGGGCTATGCAAAGTCCATAGATCAGGACCACCAGAGATGGTTCCATGCAGCAGGAGACCTTGGCCTTTTTAAGATAAGCTCTTTCCCAGGTCTCAATTTGACTGAGGCAATGTCCATTAAGCCCGGGTAAGAAATGAGGCAAAGAATGGCCTCTTTTACCTAGTTTAAAAAAAAAAATCAATCTGGGAGGGGAAACCTCTCAGGATTTCTGATCACAACAGAAATAATTGCTATTTACATTCACTTGGAACCATCAGGACCCAAACAATAACCAAGTGAGACTTGGGTTGGGACCTACAGTTGGCCAATCAATAAGAGCCAGAGTGATTTGGTTTTAAGGCATGATCCTTAAGAAAGAAATCTAGCCCTTCAGTTAAAGAAGGCCATAGTAGAGTACCTAAATACTTAAGTTGGAAAAATGTTACAGCAAGAATAATTGGCCTTTTGGCTAGAAATAATGGAAAAATCTTAGAAACTGCAGATTTACTATAAAATCAAAAGACCTACAAAGATGGAACACCAAAACAGTCATAGTGGCAATTTTTTTTGTAACAAAAAGCTAGTTAAAATAAGATGTCCATAAATTTAAGAAATGACTAAACAAATTCGGGTACTATCATAAGTGGCAGAACACTGTAGATCCTCCTAGAATGTCTTTTGTTAGAACTTTGGAATGTTCTTTCAGCGGATGATGTACAGGCCTATTAAAAACCTGAATTATTTCTGCTACAATTACTGGATCTGTAATACTTAAAGTGTTGAGTTGTGCCAACTTAACTTTAAATAATTTAAAATACTGTATTTAAGGTTAACCGCCATTAATATGGAAGAAAGCTGACTTTGAAGCATGAATGTTCCAGAAGGACAATTTCCACATGTTACTGTGAACTAACGTTTTCACATGAAGTAATCCGTTATCTTCACGGTCTCACTGAGGATGGCACCTCAAAGACAAAGTATCTCCCATATATTACTATTAAAGATTTCCTCAAAGTTATAAAAACAGAAGTAAACCTTCTGAAAATGTATACCGAGCAAGGAATAAAACGAAGATGTATGTTCTCCAAAGGTCCACCGTGACAGCTAAAGAGTCCCTTGTACATAACAAGGAATTCCAGATGTTTCTGTTTGCAAACGATATTATGATGAATGCTTCAAGTCCCATAACACTGCAAATCCTCCTAGTGATCACTCAGAGAAATCTGGCCTAACTATCCATACTAGACAGAGCAAATGGATGAAGAATATCTATTGCCCAGATTTCATTATGCATTTAGATGACACCCTACAGAGTTGGTCTAACAGTACGTATGTCTGAAACTCCAGGCACAAACTTGAACAAGAGGAAGAGAACAGGCTGGACTGCTTTTGGGAAACTGCAAAACTCTTTTACTGACACCAAGCTTTTCATGAAAGTAAAGGACCATCTTTTTAATACTACCATTTTACTAGTGTAGTTATAAGACCAGGCACACTACTGGCTCTGAAAAATTAAAATGAGTTTCACACAGAAGTCAATGCATATCATGAGTAGTTTGAGTATGCTGCAACATAATACACAGAATTCCAAAACAAGAATAAATATGTCATCAAGGAATTGTAGAATAGGAAGACAGGTTGGTCACATGACAAAGACAAGTTCTAAAGTGAGTTCCACTGATTCCCTGTGGCAAGTCTGACAGGCTATCAGCTTCAGTCTCATAATAGCTAATGTTTATATAACATTTGAAGGTTTGCAAAGCATACTCAAATCAAAGAGATCACAAGTCCATTTAAGTATTTATCTCAGAGTAACCAAATTCCAATAAATCTGGCTATTTCTCAAGAGTCCTGGATTGTAAATTGCAGTTCCTGGCAAACTCAAGGCTCTTCACAAATTGGGCCTTTAAAAAAATAAATCTTGAATGGTATGTCTATAATGCATTGACAAAACAATATCTAGAACTGCAATTTTATAGCATGCTACTAAATGTATCAAGCCTCACAACAAGCATTATAGCGCCTCAGTAAAGTCCACAGTAATGTGAGTGTTCTAACTACATACACAAAGACAAAACGAATGGAAATTACATGTTATCTAGTTTATAATGATCTAGGTGGTTAGGTGATCAAATTAGTCCAAAAATGTACTTTTCTTGAGTAGTTTATGTAAATGGGACATAAGATGGTCCTAGAATGGAAGGAAAAGCAGGGCTGAATCACATGTGGAAAACTGCATGTTTTCAAGTATCCTAAACTGTTCACTGATGCATGTCTGTCTCTTTCAAAATGATACAACATGAATCAGAAGAATTACAAAATATTCTTGAGTCAAAACAAGTAGCCAAAGGGTAATGAAAAAGACTAATAGTCTTAAATAGATTGTAATGTTATTGCAGCTATAATCAAAAACACTGGAAGTGGCATAAAAGACATCATGAAGGAACTGTATGACCAGAAAAAGTGGTGGGCTTATCATTTAGTAAGAATGAAGGATAACAAAATCCCAAGTACCGAAAATAGAGGATGGCTTTCAGCACATGGGTTTTATGGGAAAATATGGGTAAGAATTACAGGGCATAAGAAGACCAGGAAAAAACCTGCACTGATACAAGTATTGACAGCAAAGTAACTAGACAACCAAAACTACTCATTCCAAGAATCCAAAAAGCCTTCATCACGATGCTTACCTCCTTATTAAAGAATGACTCATTCCATATAACACAGCTGTCCAAAATAGCAATCTGTGGCAAAGTTAATTGGAATTTAACTTTCCCAACCATGTCTCCTTCCCGATGAGCCCAATGTTTCTATCTGGTATAATAACAATGATATGCCATTTTCATAGCTCTTGAAATTTGCAGAAGTATCAGTTACTAAGTGTCTCAAGTGGATTTAAACGAGGTCTCTACCCATTGTAACACTTGCTGGGTCCGGATACTTTAGCGTCTTGCAGTGAAACTGATTTATATTTCAGCAACTTGCCTCTGGCCACGCCCACCACCTCAAGAGACTGGCCCAAGGCAGGTTACATCTATAAAATCCTGGTTTTTTAGAGGGGGAAGAGAGCGAGAGGGAGAAAACTTTAAAGAACAAACTTCAATTGTAGAATATTAGTCGTCGTTCAAAATGTGTGTCAACTCTGCAATTTGTTGCTTCCTCTGAACGTTACAAGATTGCCACTTTTTCACAATACAGAATGGAAAATGAAAAAAAAAATCTGTCAATATAAACAAATCATTACACACAGTGAGATCAACTATTCGTATTCCCCCCCAAAAAAATGAATTAAAATGCTTTACCCATGGAGTCACATAGGTTTTAAGTAATGTCTCCCACCCCTACTAACACTTCTCAAATCCGAGGTCCCTTCTTTCCCAAAGCACACTGGCTAAACGAAGGAAAAAGAACCTATTTGTCAGGAACTTACCTAAGAATACTCTAAATAGGCCCTCGTCCTTTCCATACCCTAAGGGAAACTAAGGAAATGGGGGGAGTTCAACTATCACAACCCTCCAAGCCTCGGGGGGACCTCCTCCTACTGCCCCCACCCCCCGCTGTGCCCCTCCCACTAGCCCCCCCCCACCCCCCGCTGTGCCCCTTCCATTAGCGCAGCCGAGGGGAGGGAGAGGCACCCACGAAGGGGAGCTGGGGGGGAATGGGGCATACTGGGAGGGTAGGGACCACACAGCCCTCGTCTGGAGACTCTAGGCGACCCCCCGACCCAGCAGCCGGGGCAGGGCGGGGCGGGGGCGGAGTCATCTCCAGCCACCTCCCCTCCTCCCTTATCTCCCATCCCCAGGGGCTCCAGGGGCCAGGCCAGGGTCCCCGACCTTGGGCGTCCAAGCTCGCGCCCCACCCTCCACCCAAGAAGCCCCCTAGAGAGCCGGGGGGAGGGTGGGCAAGGGCCCCAGGGCTGGGAGGTGTGCGGGGCGGGAGGGGGGTGGAGAGGAGGAGGAAGAGGAGGAGCCCCCGCCCAGGCCACCGCCTGGGCTGCCGAGCCCCGGGCGCCCCACAGAGGGCGCGGGGTGTTGCCCCGGACGCGGGTTCGCCCTTCTCGCTCCCCCAGCGTTGCCCGGGGCGACGCCGGGCGCGCGGAAATGCACCTACCTAGAACCTGACAAGCAGGAGCCCCTCAGCCCCGGAGCCGTCAGTCACCACCTCGCGTCACGGGGGCCTCGGCAGCCAATGGGAGCCGCCGCCCCGACCCGCTTCGGCCAATCCCGTCGCTCTCCGGTCTCCGGGCTCCCTCGAGCCCGGGGCCAATAGGGGCCGGCGAAGGCGGGAATCCCCGCCCTCTCCCAGCCCCGGCCTCCGCCTCCGCTTCCCTGGAGGCGGGTGCGGCCGATTGGCCGAGGCCCGGGAGGGGCGGGCTCTGGGCCGCGGGGAGCTCCGGAGAGAGCGGGCCGGAGGGCGTGGGTGGGGTGCCCTGGGGGAGGGGGAGCAGGAGGGAGCGTCCGCGGGAGGCGGGCCGGGCCTTTGTGGGGCGGCCGAGGGCCTGCGAGCGCCCTGCCTCCAGCTCCGCTCTCCCGGCGCCCTTGGAGCTGCGATGGGGAAGGGCGCCTCCCTTAGGGAGGGGCCTGAGGCCGCGGAGGGGAGGTGACTTGGCCAGGGTCACCCGGTCAGAAGGGCCGAGCCCGGGCCAGACGTCTCCAGGATGGGGGTCCGGCCTGGCCGGGGAGGCTTGGGTGGAATGGAGAGCCGTCCGGCAGGTGGCCCGGGGGCCCCCACGCCCCGTCACGGTCACACGGGCGGTCACCTCCTAGGATCCACCCTGGGCAGCGATTTAAAAGCGATTCAGAAGTCTACAGAGAAGTGACTTCTCGGAAGTCTGCCCCAGAGCACGCGGGGACGTCGTGGGAGCGGGGGTCACTCGCGTGGGCCCCTCCGCCCGCCCGGAGCTGGGGGAGAAGGAGCGGAGCGAGGCCGCTGCCCGGCCAGGCCCGGCCCGTGGGGGCAGGCCCCGGCGTGCGAGGCCTCTCTCAGGCGGTCCTGGCCAAGGAAAGGAAGCCGAGCTGGGCGCTTTAGATCCCAGGCTGCGGGGAGGCTCCGTCAGGGGCCTGTTTAAACCTAAGCGAGCTTGACCTCGGAGTCCACAGTCGTGGGAAGGAAGGAGTCCCCTCTCCATCGCTGGGCGAGGCTCACTGCCTGGCATCGCCACCCCTGGCTCTGCCCTGCCCCTGGGCACCACCTCCTCTGAGCTCCGGACAGTCCGTGTTTCCCGCCCCCTCTTCGTTCTTACCTCCACGAACTCAGGGCCTGACTCAGCCCTTGTCTTCTCCTCGTCTCCACCCTCAGCACACGTGCTGACCCCGCCTCGGACCCCGCCATCTCAGGCATGCCCAGAGACGGTCCTGCCATTACCCACAAAGGCATCCGCTCCTTTCATCAAGAACTGAAACCCCATGAGCTGACCTCATCTACTGGCTTTCCATCTTTCTCTGCCTTCCCACACCAAACCGTATTCCCAACCCTCCCATTCTCTTCCTGCACGAATGACTTTCCCTTTTTTTCCCCATCTTGACCCTCTGGTGAACCAATTCAGCTCTACACTGTCCTTTTCTCTTGAGTCTCTGGCTGACTTATATCTCCAGTTGTGCTTTACCAAGGCTCAGCCTTGGATCGCTCCCACCATATGCCTTCCCATGCACCGGTGAAATAAGTCACACAATCATTCTGAAGTCACTACAAATTTATACAGTCTCAACCAACCCCTCACTGCTGCTGGGCAACCTGCCATATCAACTTATTTCTCCCACTCTTGAAACCAGCTTTTCCAAACCTTTTTATCCCTCTTCAAATTCCTATGGCTCCCACTACCCCCTCTCCCCACTCTCAGCTAAGAACCTTGCCTCTATTTGACAGGAAAAAAATATGGCCCTTTGTGGAGAACTCCTTCTTCTTCCTCCTCCTTACCTCACTCAGGTGCCTTCCACCACTGTCTTCTCTTTCCCCTCTGTCTCATATGAAGAGGTAGCCCTGGCCAAGGTCAGTCTTTCTCTCTACACAAACAATCGCATTGTATTCTTTCTCTTCTAACAGTTTGTGTCCTCTGTCATCTCACTCTCCCTTAAGTTTAATCTTTGTGTATTGGCTTCTTCGGTACTGCCTATAAATGTATTCATGTCTTTCTCATCCTCAAAAAAATCACTTGATCCTTCCATCCTGCTGGCCCCTATGCTTTGATCCTGTCCCTCCCCATCTCACCTCCTTTTTGTGGTTAAACTCCTTGAGAAGGCCATCTGCAAATTCCCTCTTTTTACTTTCTTAATTCTCTACAGTCTGTTTTCTGACCATAGCACTCCACCAACACTGTTCTTTCCAAAGAATCCAATGATCTAATTGCCAAATCCAATGACCATTACTCAAGTCATGTCCTTCTTGACCTCTGTGTAGATTTGACACTGTCAATCATCCTTTTCTCCTTGATATTTCCTTCTCTCTAGATTTTTGTGACCCCACTCTTTCTTGGTTCACCTTTATTTTTTTTAACTTATCTCTGCCATTCGATTTGGAGCTCCTTGAGGTCTGGGGTTGTCTTTTACCTCTTTTTGTATCCAGAGCACTTAGCACAGTATCTGGCATATAGTAGGTGCTTAGTAAATGTTTAATGAGTGATTGACTGACTTTCAGTTGGCCCAACTTGTCTTTGTAATGGACTCAAATAGGGTATAAATAATTCTACTTGGTATAGATGGGGATGGGGGGTGGAAATTTGGACATTCTATATGCTATACTTTATGTTAATAAAACTTTAGATTTGGGGAGTGTAATGACAAGTAAAGTTAGGATCTTTTTCTGTTTTAGTATAACCAAGTTCCTGATTGAGTCTTGCCTTTATGATCAAGAGTCTTTACTAGGAATAAAGTACAGAAACAAGAGTTTCTTTAACCATGTGTATATATGTTGCATGCCTGTGAAACATGGGCAGTCTACCAGCACTATGCCAGGAAACTGAACTGCTTCCATTTGAACTGTCTTAGGAAGATTCTGAAGATCACCTGGCAGGATAAGGTACCAGACACTTGCTTGAGCTGAACTGCCAAGCATTCAAACTATGCTTTAGAAAGCACAGCTCCCATGGGCTGGCCATATTGTTCAAATGCAAAATGAACGCTTGCCAAAAAGACTATTTTATGGAGAACTCACATGGGACAGGCAATCACATGGTGGTCAGAAAAAGCGATACAAGGACGATCTCAAGGTTTCTCTCAAAAACTTTGGATTTGATTATACAACATGAGCGACAGTAGCACAGGACCACTCAGCATGGTGTGCCCACGTCAGAAAGGATGCTGTCCTCCATGAGCAAAGCAGAAGTGAGACAGCACAAAGTAGATGTAGGATGCACAAATTTGGGGTAACCACCCCAAATATTCACCCAGACTATCTGTGCCCAACCTGTGGTAGAGCATTCTAACTTCATATTGGTCTGCTCAGTCACAATTGGACACGCTGAAATTTCACTTTATCATTGTGATGTCATTTTGGTCCAGAAGGGCAACAACCAAAGATCTTCCCCACCCATTAATGGGCCTGCCTATTAAGGGGAGTTTGATTTGGGAAGATTTATAGGAACACCCACAGCTTTTGTTCATGAGGCACTGGCTCTCAAGGGTGGGGATGCCCTCTGGCTCTAAAAAAAACGTATAAATACTCTGAGGTTGAGGTTTTACTTTGGGGCTTAGTTTTTGGTAAAAAGGTTTAAGTGCCAGATGAGGACTCTGGGAAGCCGCTAAGGAGCCCCCCAGCTTTGAGAACCCAGATGTCATGCTTCCCTCGCTGATAATTATGGTCAGACAGTTGTCTATTGAATTTAAGCAGAGGAAGCCATATCTGTTGATCTTGTGATTTCTATTTTCTTTGAAATTCAGGGTTCTGACTCCCTGAACTAACTTAATGATATATGTACTTGGTTAAAGGCATGATGCATGTGCTTGATTAAAGTGATTGTTAACCCCTTGAAAGTTGCTTTCTTTTTATGAATATAGATCTAAAAATCTGTGATAGCAGGCCTCCTTGCTATCACATATATATGTTGGGGTTAAAATGGACATTATTTCTCCTTCAGCCCCTAGGCCGAGAGATATCTCTTAGGTTACTGGGCAGAATAGCTTGCCTAGTAACAGTTTCCTTCTGTTGTTAAGCCCCTGTCAAAATGTTATTCCTCTTTGGTTTAATATCTGATAAATTGCTAACAGTCACTTCTTGTTTAGTCCATTTGCATGGTAACCACCTGTGCCCTCCCATGTTAGCCCCCCATTACCAATTAACCACCTTCTGCTGAGACCCCCCCCCTTTCCTGATTGGTTACTTCTACTGGCACCTGTTTTCTGTTAGGGGTCCTGTGCCTAGTAACTCCCTGACAACCCCTTCTGTTTTGGGGGTTCTTGCCTAGTAGCCAGCCCCGCTCTTGCTCTGTCAGAACAGTTGTGGAAACCGCAAGGCTGTATCGAGTAGCGCCGAAATGCTTAAAATGCACTCACCTGCCTCAGTTCGGGGCTGTGTCCTCTGGGTCTCTACATGAGGCAGCCGCTGCCAGCCTGACTAATAAAAGACACTCTCGAAATTCTCAATTAATTTTGCCTGTGACTTATTAATTCGGTCCATTTCAGGGTGCTTACTGATGGGGGGGGAACTGTTTCTGGAAAATCTTTACTCTGTGTCCATAATAATAGCTTATGTTTACACATGCATTAAAGTGCTTTAAAGTTTTCAAAGCCTTTATGTTTTGTCATTAGTATCTAAAACAACTCAGGAATTGTCTCTATTTACAGGTGAGGAAAGAGTCTCAAAGAAGTTAAGATCATTCTGTAAGTATCAAAAGCAGTATTTGAAGCAGGTCATTCTAGTTGCAGGATGGGTACTTAGTACATTAGGCTGCTATTTGTAGAAATGAAAATACTTCCTGATATAGTAAAGCTAACATAAAACAGGAATAAATTACAGCTGAGAAAAGAGAGATTTTTTTCAACAAGAGAAGCATTGTGATACAGTGGAAAAATTGGACTGGGCTTCAGGAGATCTTGGTTCTAGTGCCAGTATTTGTCACTAATTAGTTATATCCCCTTGGGCAAATCACTTTACCTCTCTGTTTCTCTTTAACTTCATAATAACAGAATAAAAGATTTGTTGTTTAGTCATTTCAGTCATGTCCAACTCTTCATGACCTATTTGGAATTTTCTTGGCAAAGATACTGGAATGGTTTTGCCATTTCCTTCTCCAGCTAATTTTACAGGTGAGGAATTGAGGTACACAATGTTAAGTGACCTGCCAAGGTCACACAAGCAGTAAATGTCCAAGGCAGGACTTGAACTCATGAAGATGTCTTCCTGATTCCAAGCGTACTATGGCCACCTAGCTATCTAAAAGAAAGATTAGATAATTTCAAACTGTGTGAGTCAGAAACTACTAACTCAAAAATCAGAGACTTCTCAAGGTAGAAGCAAGATTTTATTACAATCTCTGGAGAAAGGGCATCTCCTCTCTGACAGGTGGTCAGGAGAGTGAGATAATTACAGAAGGCAAGAATAGAGATGATATGGTGCTTGAATTACATATGACTTCATTACATTGATTTCAAACAACTCTCCATACATCTTGGAACTTTAAGGTACAGAGGAGTAGGTGGCATAAGGCACAAAGAAGATTCATGAAAAAAACAAAAACAAATTTACTCTATCCTTCTAACCCAATAGGATAAATAGTGTTCTAGCTCAATTGACATTAGCAGTTAGCTTGAGTCTCCCTTCTATCAAACAACTTTATTAGCATTATTTCTTTTTTTTTTAAATACATTTATTTAACTTTTTACATTCATTTTCACAAAATTTTGGGTTCCAAAATTTTCTCCCCATTTG
>CM053772.1:136668521-136684570 GCA_028658325.1 Potorous gilbertii
GGCATTTTCCCAGCCAGTTACTTGACTTTTGAGAGTCCTCTCCACCCCCCTGGCTTAGATCCGCGGAGCTAGTGCTTGGGGTCTGGGATTCAAATGCTGCTGCCCTGAGGCTGGGGCTTATCTGCTGGTTCTCAGGTGGGGGCAGGGCCACCTCTCAGGCTCAGTTCCCTCAGGGGGTTTATGCCGAGAACTTTTGTAATGGAGCAGCGGTGGAGCTCCAGCCTGCTCTGCCCGTAGCTGCCTCTGCCGCGGCTGCAGCCTCCCAGGGGGTCCGAGTTTCGGAGATCCCCCCTGCTCCCCTCTCAGCCCGTCTCTCCCACTGACCTGTGCGTCTGTGGGTGGATGGACCTTCGCGGTCGCCGGAGATTCAGGTCCCTGCCGCCCGCTGGGCTCTGCTCGCTCCTCTCAGTGCCGCGTGGCCGGGGCGGGGGAGGGGAGCGCTCCCGTCCGGGGCACCCCTGCGGTCGGCCCTTCAGGGCTCTCTGCAACGGAGATCTCCCTCACCGCGTTGCTGCTCGGCTTCCACTGCTGCAGAATTTGTCAGGAGCTCTTTTTACAGGAAATCTATGGGTTGTGGGTTCGGACCTAGCATAGGTGAGTCTTTCTACTCCGCCATCTTGGCTCCGCCCCCCATTATTTCTATACTTAAATCTATACTACTTTCTGGTTACAGATACTTATGCTTCTGTTTAAGTTCAAAAAAAGAGAGAGAGGCACCATTTAAGTAGTACAGAAAGTTGTATTCAGCATTCTGGTTTTAGGTTACGGTAAAATGAGCAAAAAAAATTGTCTTTATTAACCATTTGTATCTTTGCCACACCCCCTTCATCTAAGTAACTTTTCCTACATTTTTAAGGGGAAATTCATGAAAAATAATATCACTTTTTATCATGGCATTTTGAAGCTTGCAAAACATTTCATATATTTGATAACGTGATAATTCATGAGTTTTCAACATTTTAATTTACCAGAAGTATATTTTAACAAAATCATAACATCCTTCAGATCTGTTTCTCATTTTCCATCCATCCTTGCTCTCTCCTCTGTGGCTCAATCACACTAGTCTCCTCACTGTCCACTACCCATATCACATTCATTCCTCACTCCCTTCTTTTGGTAATGTTCATATTTATCCCTAGCATGCTCCCCCTGGCCTTCTCTGCTTCTAGAAATCTTATCCACCACACAAGACTTAAGTCAATTGCCACCACCCCTATGAAGCCTTCCTCTCTAATCAGAAATGATCTTTCAAGTGTGGGAAGATGGCAGCATGCTAGGAGAATTCCAGATCTACCACAATCATTCCATCAAGGCTTAGAGATACACCAAACTGCCAAGGAGAGAATGACATCTGGACTTTTCCCTCACTCATCTCAGGAATCCAGAGAGGGATTTGTGAAGTCCTTTGACAATCCTAGAATAGTCAGGCCACCAGGTCAAGAGCCAAGCGAAGAAGGTGGAGAGTACAGGCAAACCCCTGGGAATCTTTTAAGCAGTCCCACTCCTCCCTGCATGAGGTACATAAGATCAAGAGTATATGCCCACAGAGGAAAGAACATATCATGAACCTCACTTTCATCTAAATTAGATAAAGAAGATTGAATACAGTTACATACACAAGTACATATGGAAGTCTCATATTTCTGTAGAAATATATTAAATTCACAAGGAATATTGGAGGGAATAAGGAAAAGGAAAGCTTAGAGAGGTGTCTAAGGTAAAGGTTATTAGCAGGGGATAGTCATAAGCAAAACAATCTGGAATGTTGTTTGGAAGGAGGAACATGAAGGGAGGTTTAAAAGGAAAAGAGGGAAAACCTGAGACCTGGGGCAGGATATAGAGAACGGACAGCTAGGTAGTACAATGGATGCAGCACTTAGCCTAGAGTCAAGAAGACCTGAGTTCAAATCCAGCTTCAGACACTGCCTAGTTTTATGATCTTGGGCAAGTCATAACCTGTATTTGCCTCAGATTCTCCTCCCAGGGTTCTTGTGTAGATCAAATGAGATAATAACTGTAAGGCACTTGAATAGTACCTGGCAAGTAGTAAGCTCTATATAAATATTAGCTATAACTATCATCATTATTATAAAAATCACTATAATGGAGAAGAAACAGGCTGTTTTACTTACAAGGTCAAAACTCAGGAAAATACCTTCTCAGACCATATTTCTAATTTATAACAAGGAAGGTGGGAGTAAAAATAGAAAAAATTCAAAAGGACAGGATGGAAGGACATACACAATTAGCAATCATAAAAGTGAATGAGATGAACTCATTTATAAAACAGAAAAGGATCACTGAAGGAATAAGAAAACAAAATCTGACAGTATTTTTTTTTGTTTTTACAAGATACTCTTGAAACAGATTCATACAGAGTTCAAATGAGGGGTTAGGACAAAATTTATTATACTTCCAGCTGATCTGAAAAAAGTCAGTGTAGCAGTCATGATTTCAGATAAAGCTAAAATAAATATAAAAACAATAAAAAGAGAAACGGAAATTACATAACATTTAGAGATATAGATAACAAATCAATATCAATACTTAATATTGTACCTAATAACATAGTATCTAAATACTTTAAGGAAAAGTTAATCAAATTAGAGGAAGAAATAGATAGTCAAACTATAATAGTGGTGGTGGGGTCCTAAATGTATCCATTTCAGACCTAAAGAAATCTAATCAAAAGACAAACAAGAAAAAAGTTAAGGACCTGACTAGAATTTTAGAAAAAAATTAGAAGGGACAGATATCTCCGGTGATTGATGGAATGGAATAGAAAGCAATTTCCTATTTCTAGACTATACGTGGCATCTTTAAAAAATTTACCATATATTGTTAAGGGATTAGATAATGGGGAGGGGTCCCCTCCATGGTCCATTGGTTAAACATCCTGGTTGTGCTGCCCTCTGCTTGGCTAGCTATTGTGGTCCTGTCTGGTCAAGATGGGTAGTTAAGTATTGTGGTCCTGTCTCAGGCTAGATGGATGATGTGATTGTGGTTGAGTACAAGAACATACCTATTCAAATATATGAATTGGATCTGAGAGGAGCTAGGGACAGTGGCTACATTGAGTCTGGGGACCTGTGGTGTGCTCAAAGTCAGATTGTGTGATTAAATCAGGACATGCCTGCTGTTTACTGAGGCAAATAAGGAAGTTAGAATGTTGGGGCTGGGGAAAGCTTTATTAGAAGTCCATCATTCAATGGTCATTTATATACACATTGATTCTCTCTGCCTAGATTGAAAACTCCATGAGTAAAAGAGTCTGTCTTACTTATCTTTGCCTCAAAGTGCCTAGCTCAATACAAGATGAGTCGTATATATTTCTTAAATTTTTAATTGTCTGACCTCACCTATTTTTATCTTCTTTGCCTTCTGTCATTTTTTCTGATCCTCTTCCTTCTCCCTTTTGTTTCTGCCTCCTGAGATGGGAAGAGTTACGGAGATGTATTGTATGGTGGCCAGTTCTGTTGTTATTCTTTGTCTAACCCAATAATCATCCCATTAGGTATTTTTTAACTTAAAAGCTAGTGTTTTAATGTGATTAAATGTGAAATCTATATAAAGTTATATCAGAAAAAATTAAGAAAGACCTGTAGTATAGTAGGTTCTCTATGCTAAGCAGCACACAGACAACAGTTACACAGAATGAACTGGCATGGATAGTTTTTGATCTGCATTGTCAGATTTATGAGGTTATTTATGAAATCAGGAATCCATAAGAACATGTTTTAACACTTTTTGTCTACTGTCCTAAAAAATATTCCTGGGCGTCTTTTTTGATTTTGCAAGTCTGGTTTGGTAAGGAGTAAAAGGAGGAAAGAAGAAAAAAAGTCAAGTTTGAGAAAAAACTTCTGATCTTCCACTAAATAAATATTAGTAAGTTCCCTGGGACCAGGAAACAACTCATCCCACCTCCATCTCTCCTAACCAAAATTCTCCCCCACTCCAAAAGAAATAAACAAGCATTTATTAAGTGCCATTTATTAAGTTCTTAAGTATAAGTACTATGCTAAGCACTTCACAATATTTCATCTGATCCTCACAAAAGCCTTGGAAGGTAGTGCTATTATTCCTTCATTTACAGCTGAGGAAATTGAGACAGACATTTAAATGGTTAAAAAGGTTAAGTGACTTGAACAATGGCACACATTTACTAAGTATCTGTATTGGAATTCAGCTTTTCTTGACTCTTGTACTGTGCTCCCTAGCTATCTCTGGCCTAGAACCTAGAAAAGGTGAAAAGTAGGAGAAAAGTATTCTCCTCCCCACTATCTAGACCTCCTTTCCCCCACCTAGTACAGTTCACCTTGCCCTGATAGCACCACATTTCTTCTGGGTTATCTAGAGCCTTTCAGCCCCTCAGCCTTTCCTATCATTAAAATGTATTCCTCCTATATTCTATCTTCTTGTAGTCATAGAAGGTTAACGTTGAAAGCACTTTAGATAACATCTCCTCATCTTAGAGTTAAGGAAATGCAAGTTAAGTCAAAAAACATTTATTAAGTTCTTAATATATGTAGGAGATACAGAGAAAATCAAGAAGAGCCCCCATGTTCATCTATATCATGAGCTATAGATGACATGTAGATAACTGGACACATAGCAGCTAGGTGACTCAGTAGATGGAGTGCTGGGCCTAGAATCAGGAAGATCTGAGTTCAAATCTTGCCTCAGACATATACCAGCTATGTGACCCTGGGCAAGTCACTTGATCTCTGTTTGACTTAATTCACTGGAGAGGAAAATGGCAAACTACTTTTATTTCTTTGCCAAGAAAACCCCATGGACAGTATGGTCCACATGGTCCTGAAGAGTTGGACACAACTGATTGACTCAACAACAGTTAGACTAGATACATATAGGAGACAGAGAGGGTGGAGGCAGAAGATAATCTCAGAGGGGAAGGCGTTGGTGGGACCAGAGAAGACCTGTAGGAAGTAGGATTTGTGATGAGCCTCAAAGGACGCAGGAAAACTAATAGGCAGAGGTGAGGAGGGAGAGCATTCCAGGTATGGAAGGCAAATAATGCAAAGGCACAGGAAAGTAAGATGGAATGTGGGCAGTGTGGAGAGAGCAGACAGGGAGACTGAGTAGAAAGCTATTGCAGTTGTCCAGACTAGAGACTATGAGGACCTAAACTAGAGTCTTGGCTGTATTAATAGAGAGGAGGCATATATGAGAGATTTAGCAAAGGATTTGTCTACCTTGGGTTAGTGAAATTGAACTCATTATCTCCCCCCCAAAACCCTTCCCTCTTCCTAATTTCCCTATTAACACTGAGGACATCACTATCCTCCCAGTCACCCAGGCTCTGAATCTGGGTGTAATCTTTGACTCCTCATTCTCTACGAACTTCCACCCCCAACAAGGAGGTGCTGGAGCTGGCTTGAATGGACTCAGAACCCATTTGTACATTTTCTGAGCCACCTTGGAAATCAGGAAACACTATAAATCACAGCTTGATTTATTGTTGTGGTGATTGTCTGGACTTAAGAAAGTAACAGAAAAAATGTCAGGATTACAGCTTAAACTTAAAAGTGTGTCAAGCATATACACTCTATCCTGTACATACCCTCATATGCACACACTTGCCTGGTGTAGACCCTCTACTTCATTCTGTGATTACTGCAGTAGCCCTCTGGTTGGCCTCCCTACTCGTCTTACCCAAGTAATGGAAATCATGGAAAATAAAATAATCCAAATAGAAATCAAGGAGACAGAAATAAATATTAGAACAAAATCAAAAGATTGGAGAAAAGATAAAATGTAATAAATACCTGATGTAAAAAGCAGCTAAGCTGGAAGAGAGGTCAAGAATAGATAATAAGGAATGAGTCTTTATCTCAGTTACTACTGGGATGGTCACTAAAGGTCACTCCTTGCTTGTCAGGGTATTAATGTTATAAAACCCAGATGCTAGGATGTTAGGACACCAGTTCTTAACTCTCTTAACTTTTCACAGTTCACAAGGTCAAAGTGTATAATCCCTTTGCCTAAAATGGAAAAAAAAATACAGATGCAAAATAACTGAGGCCCACTGTCAAAGGGCCATGTGCTGGTCTTTGAGGAAAGAATGCCCAAGGTCTTTCCCTTATAGCTTTGTCTTTCACAGTGGAAAAGTATGTTTGATCAGTGGACTCATACCCAGAGATAAAAGTAAAGATAAACTAAATTAAAAATAAAAATGAAAGGCCAAGGCTCTGGTTACTAATCCTTTCTGAATGTTTCAGCAGCCAATCAATGAGCCTCCTTTATACCACATAGTGAGCCTTCTAGAACTAATCATAGAATGTTTGTGCATGCTCCAATGTTTCTCCAAAGCACTTCCATCATATATCATCACAACTTTTCCAGCAGTCATCTCCTAACCTCTTCCATTTGGAAAGTGTAATCAAAAGAACTATGCACATGTAAAAATACCCTTTATAGTACATTAAATAAAGAACATAATTTTAAATTTAAAAAAAGAGAGGGTACAGATGTGATGATTTTATGTTTATGAAAGAATCTGTAGTAATACAAATACTTCAAAAAGTAAAGAATAAGAACACAGGCTATAAACATAGGCTCTTTTTAAACTAATGTTTTATCAAAGGGAAAACAGAAAATGGGAAACAACCTTAGCTCTGGTAGTTTGGTTTTTTTTAATGATTAGTTGATTTGTGAAAGGAGAATATAATTTTTTTGGAAACCATTGAAATCTTGTTTCAAAGAAATGTTTTAATGTTCAGTAGGAACCCTAATGTAAAAAATTAAAATGTGAATTTCCTAAACTACAATCCTTTGGAGGAACTTTCACAGTATATTCCAGAGGGGAGGGAAAGAAAATTTGATTGAAAAGATAATACTCTGAAATGAATGGTCTCACAGCAGGGTTTTTTATATATGACAGGGGATGTGTGTGTGTGTGTGTATGTGTGTGTGTGTGTGTGTGCGTGCACGTGCGCGCACATGCCTTCCATATAGTAGGCAAAGGCAGCTAGTTGTTCCAGTAGATAGAGTGCTGAGCCTGGAGTCAGGAAGACCTGACCATGCATGGGCATCCACTGGAGAAAGTATCTTTGTATCTTTGCCAAGAAAACCCCAGGGACAGGACTGACGTGCTGTGGTCCCTGGTGTCACAAAGAGTCAGGTAGGACTGAACGACTGTACAAGAACCAACAATATAGTATATACCTATATAGGGTAATGCCTGCTAGGTTCAAAGATAGAAGACCGGCTTAGTAATAAACACAGTCAAACCTGACTCCTTCCCTGTTTTGTGCTGGCTCAGAGAGGGCTATCAAGGGATGGCAGCAGTAAATCGGTATAGGAGGGTAGTATGGTGTCTGACCACCAGATGGTGCCTTACTTTCTGTTCCCACTGTTGACACTGCCTCTCTGGGTGACCAGCTGGCCCAAGATTCATTGTGAACCTAGCTAAACAATTTTAAGTACATAACTTAAATTAAGAAAAAAAAGAAATCAATCTTTCTCATAACTCATCAATTCCCCAACACATGGCTCCATCTCCTTCAAGCAAGAGATACAGACTCACAGGAATCAACAATGAATTCATTGTTAATGGCTCTGCTACAATCATGCTGCGTAGGAAATTCAAGCAAACAGTAAAACAGAGTTCCACATAGTAGCCTGCAACGTCATTGGCAGAAGGGAATGGAACAGGATCGAGCAGACTGGAAAAAGGCAGAAAAGAAAAAACCTAAAGCTGTCCTAGATAGCTCCCAGTTCACTTTACACTACATTTTCATTTCTAGAATCTGCTTCCTTTACATTCCCCATTCACCCCTATCACCACTTCCTGCATTCAGTGCCTCGTTCATGATCATCACAGAGTGCTGTCTGTTTCTTGCTTTCTTTTCTCCTGATTATGGTCCCAGGACATTTTTTCCCAATCCTGGCCCTTGTTCTATAATAGGAAAAGCCTGGAGTCCTAAGACTAACTTGACTTTTCCTCCTCTCTGAACTTGAAAAAGCTCTGTGCTACATTGATTGGGGATGACAAAACAAATTTGTGAAAAAATGTCGTGCAGTGTTACTATAGGAATGCAACAATAACATAAGCATGAATGCAATATTACTTATTCATTGTAAGAAATGATGAATACACAGAAGCATGAATTTATATGAACTGATATAGATGGAAGAAGTGCCCAGAAAACCCCAATATGCACAAATAGCTACAACAATGAAAATGGAAAGGAGAAAACTCTCAAAATAATTGAAAATGAATGTTACAAAGTTCCAAAGAACAAGCTTCTCTGCAGAAGAAATATGAGAATATGCCTCCCTCATTCCTTTGCACAGGTTGGGGAATTTACCGATGAGGAACACTGTCTATGTAACAGGGCTTTGCTGTTCATGTCCAGATTACTTAAAGCACCCATGTGGAAGACAGCAGGAATCTACTTCTGGGAGGAGGCGTTCTGCATTCCCCTACCACATGACTGGGGGCAGCCTTCTTCCATAGGTTGCTTATCTGAAACAGTCTGTGTCTTTAATAACTATAATATTAGAATAGGTTCCCCCACTTTCTGAAGAATCGGGGGGATGAAGACCCTATTCATGCACAGTGCATGCTTCCCCCCAACTCAGAGGTTCCCAAACTTGTTTAAAGTAGTATTCCCTTTAAAATAAATTACTTAGTACCCCCAATCTACTTTCTTTTATTCTTTTAACAAGTTTTTAAAATTTGCATTATTTCAAAAATATAACTTAAAAAACACATCTTAAATTTAATAATTTATTGTAAATTTATGTATCTTTCTTGCATTGAAATTTTAATGACGCAATATTGTGTCATGTCGTGAATAGTATCATATTGTAAATAAGCTGTCACACACATATATTCTTGCCGATGCATGCTAGACTTCCTGACCATGCAAGACATGGTTGGCTTGCCAACACTTGCTTGTTAAGATGTCCCCAGACTTGACCACTGATTGGTTATAACTTGCATTTTGTGTGTTTATTTGGAAAATAATGTAATCACCAGGAGTTTAAATCTGTTACATAATAGATGAAACAGGTACAAATGGTTTTCCAAAATTTTCTTATCTTTTCTTCTTTCCTTATGCTTTCATTGCCCCCTTATTTTTATTTAACACCCCCAATTGCACCCCACTGGACCATTCCAGCTCCCCCCAGGGGGAGGTGTCACCTACTTTGGGAAACCCTATAGCAACCTTTTAATCCCTGTGGCCTCAAATATTAACTTGGAGTTTGGGTCTGTTTTATACCCCCCAGTTCTACACACTTGTTAGAGTCCCTGAACTCTGAAGCTCAAGCTATGATTTTGGAGACAGGATTGCAAGTTGGATGTTGCTACCAGTCCAGTGGAAAAACCCTGAGAAACCAAGGAGGGCTCTGGGCTTGAAACTTGTTGGTATTATGCTATATAAGAAATGAATTTGGCTATGAACCTAATTCCAAACTCCCTGCCAGAGACTGGAGTATTATAAAGGGGAATTGGGCCCCTCAGGTGTTGGGGAGATAGTATTTGGATATTTGTTATTGCTGTACCTTTGAAGTAAATATTCCTTTGTAAAAGGTAATCTGATTGTTGAGTGGTTAAATAATACAGTCATGGGGGGTGGCTTTTAAACTGGGGTAATGCAATTAGTAGAGGCTTGAGTCAAGGACAAAGACTAGAAACCCCTCTATCCCTGTCATCCCCATTCACTGGCCACCCCCCATCACTGGTCTGCTTACCCTCCTCTGGGTCTACTCCATTGTGTGAATTTTCCTTCCCAAAATGTGGTACCCAGAGCTGGACACACTATTCCAGATTTGCTATGACCAAGGCAAAAACTGGTACTCTCACCTCCGTTGCTATGGACACTACTATCTCTTTAATGGAGCCCTTAGTTTTTATTATCTTTTTAAGATGCTGGGCCACATTGCTCGCTTGGATTGACTCTACCTTTCCTCTGATTTCTGAGGCCCATAGTTCTGTGTGGGACTTGTACTCATCTTCCTGACAAGGAAGTCACGCCTGGAGGTTTTTACCCTCTCTTCTCTGGAAATTTCACCCTGGGGCCTGGCTGTCCAGATTGGAGACTGCCTCACCTGGCCTCAGATCCCAGACATGTTTTGAATCAGTCCTCATAGCCAGACTAGCTATTATTTCCCCCATTAGAATATAATCTCCTTTGAGGGTAGGGACTGCTTTTGCTTTTGTTTTTTGTGCCCCCAGTTATTGGGTTGCTAAGTGGCACAGTAGATAGGGTCTAGAACCTGGAGTCAGCCTCAGACACTTACTAGCTGTGTGACCCTGGATCAGTCACTTAACACGTTTGCCTCAGTTTCCTCATTTGTAAAATGAGCTGGAGAAGGAAATGGCAGACCACTGCAATATCTCTGCCAAGAAAATCCCAAATGTGGTCACAACAAGTTTGACACAACTGAACCACAGTAAAGCCTTAGGAATTAGTACAGTACTCTGCAAATCCCTCCCTCTCTTCCTCCTTTCCTTCATTCTTTCCTTTCTAAATCTAACATACCTGGCCTTCAGGCAGTGAAGACCAGTTTTGGTCACCATTGCCTATAGAGCCTTTTCTGGGATAAAATTGGACACTTTGCACTTCTGGGGACCCCTGACAAGACTCTTTGCTTGGGCTTTATAATTTCAGATACTTAAAAGTCCTAGAGAAATTGGCAAAAAAAAGGAAAAAAAAATTTAGGCTACAGCTATTTTTTTCACATATGTGTTCCCTCACAAATCAGTTCCATTAATGTAATTTTGCAAATTTCATTTGTTGATTGCTTGACTATTTAAGCACAAGTATGTTATCTATTATCGAATCCTGTATAAATATTGATATTATGTTTAATTTGGGAAATCTAAAGTTTACATCACTAGAATGCTACTGACTAGTAGAAATGTTATATTGAACTTTTTACATTTAAATAAATCTAGACTACTTGACATTTTGTGAGAGCAAAATGCCCAGCAACTTCTCAGGTTAAGAATGCCTATGTTTAAGTCACCGAAGAGCTACCATTCTTTGATACTTCTCTAACTGAGCCTATTTGTTTTTCTGTCCTGTTGGGTTAATTTATAATTCCATATGGATTACCCTGCTTTGGCAAGAATCCATGGAAGGAATTTTGGGTGACTTTGGAATAACACCCCAAAGGAAATTTGCCTGGACCTCTGTGGTGATTACCTCTGACACAGGGATCTTTTGAGAATTTTTTTGTGCTCTATGTAGACAATGACACATTTTGCTCAGCCATTTGGATGGCTTTATGTACTGAAGGAATGATGAGTTTCCACCAAGGATGGTTTTCTCATCTGACAGAGGGTTGATGCCTAGTTTATCCCAGGTCCCACATCTCTGTGGGGAGAGCCCCACACAGTTTGGAAATGTAGACCAGGTTTCTATCCAAAATGGAAGACAATTTTCGTTATCTTTGCTTTTACTTATGTGTTGAGAAAGTTTCTGTAATGGTCCTGTTAAAGTGAAGCAAGTAGAAACATTTGGTAAATTTTGTCAAGTGTTTCTTATTTTGTTGAATCTCCAAAACTTTGTATTGGTGATAACTGTGATTTTCATCTGTGTATGTAGTATTTATATGATCACATGACATTGCACTGAAATTATTAACCAAGATATGTCTTCCTTTCAGTTAATACCCTAAAGATAGATGGTTGTCATTTATCCAGTGGTAAGAATTAAGCAGTACTAGGTTTTGAAGACAATTAGTTTTCTGTCCCAATCAAATCTCTTGACTCACACCCCAACCAGTCTCCCCTTTCCTTCACAGGTATCAAGCACCATTCTTTTTTTTTCACGTGGTTCATTTTGTTTTTATTATAAAAATAAAACTAAGAACATATACCATTTCTTACAACATCATAGTTATCACTAATATCCCTTCCAGAATGCCATTCCACTTAATAACCAGTATTTTTAAAAGAGAAAAAAAGCCCAGCACAACTGTTATATTCAAACACCATTCTTAAAAAAAATTATTGGGTTAAAGTAAAAACAATAAGGGCATAAGTACAGCCCCCAAGTGACACAGGTTCACCATTCCATTCATACCTTAGATCCAGCCCCTACCAAAGTTAGATACCCTTTCTAAGCTTCCTTTTTCATCTCACAGTCCAAAGATAAGAACCTATAAGTTCAGTGACTAAATTTTAAAATATTTCTCTCGCCATGAAAAGGAGAAGAATATGTGCTTCTCTAGGTCATAGCTGCATGGGCAAACAGAACAGTATGAGGTCTCCAGGGTCCTGAGAAACTTTTCACCAGGGTCAAGAGCTTCACTATGCTTTAGTGTGTTCTCATAAACTCAAAACTGAAGTGGAATACTGAATAAATGTTCTTAAAGCTAACCTCAATGTGGTATGCTATCTATTTGGGGAGGATGGGCATGGCCATGGTTCATATTGTATCCCTCCAAGGGAGATCACAGTCTTCTGTTGCATATAATTGCCCTCCATCTTCCATCATCTCAGCTCAAGAGACAAAACTTGAAAATGAAGCTATGTCAGAATGTCAGAGTGCAGAGAAGGTTGGTAGTAGTACACTGTACTCCCCGAAACATTCGAGAACATCTAGTCCCAGAACTCTACAGAGCCTACATAGTGCAAGCATAAGAAGAGTTCAATCTATACACAAGAAAAATCAATTGAAAAGTCTTTTACTAATTCAATAGATGGTGAGAAGTAAAATCTGGTTTACTAGAGAATATATCTATAAAATTTCCTGGAAATGTTTTTTTCAGCTGTATATTCATAAAGATAACAATCATTGAAAGTATAAATATGCTTTACTTTAAAGCCCTGAGACATGAAAAGCCAAACTAATAAAGCAGTTTGTTAAATAAAGGTATTAATTGTTGATATTGCCAAAAATATTCTTTGCTTTACAAGAGATCATAACATTAGAAAATATGATCTAAAGTCTGGCACTTGGACCATCCTCAAAAACAAAACAAAACAAAATCAGTAACAGCCAAAAAAGTGAAAACCAAGGATAACTACAGAAATTCCTAAATTGTAAGTTTGTCATGAATTTAATTTTTATATTTAGACACACAATTTAAGTATATAATTATTTTTTATTTATTAATTTTATTTATTTTCAGTATTCTATAATCACTCGCATATAACTTAGATTTTTTCCCCCTTCCCTTCCCCCTACCTTCCACCTCCCTCCCTGAGACAGCATACAGTTTTATATAGGTTCTACACATGCATTCCTATTAAATACATTTTCACCATAGTCTTGCTGTATAGAAGAATTAAAATGAATGGGAGAAATCATATAACAAACCAAAACGTAATACAAAAGAAAATGATCTGCTACATTCTGCAATTGAATTCCATAGTTCTTTTTCTGGATGTGGAAGGCATTTTGCCTTAAGAGACCACTGAGAATTCTTTTAAGTTTTTGCATTGCAATGAAGTTCCAAGTCTACCAGAAAAAACTCTCTCACACTGTGGTCGTTGCTATGCACAAAGTTCTCCTGGTTCTGCTCTTAAGGATACAATTGTTGCATAAAGTACCTGTTACACTTTTTAATGCTAAAGCTCATATATAATAAAATGCATACTTCATCAACAAAGGTTCTATGACTATTTTGCAAATATTTTTGCTGAACTTGTCTTTTCCACTGTAATTTTCTTTTAATTATATGGTCATTGAAAAGAAATGGGACAAAACTTATATAACAGTGAAAATTGGTGCTGTAAAATTTAAAAAAAGAAAAAAGAAGATCCCTGGTGGTGTCGTCTGGGCCTAATTCAATCTGGACTGCTGCTTCAGGTTTGTGAATGTAACAAAATGAATCCATTCATAGACCATATAACAGTTAACAAAAGGAGATTCACTTAGCCAGAGCAGGGCAAGGATATAAAACAAGGTTACGCTGTTCATTCAGCTGGACACAGCTTGTTGGGCATGCTGTTCCAGAAGCCTAAGGAAGGAGCTGCTGATTTCTTGTTTTTTGGCTTTTGCACTTAGTCCATCAAGAAGTTCAGTCAATAATTCTAGCCTTAATCTTCTCAGCCAAATTAAATCTCAGAGATGATTTTAATACCTCTTAAAGCAAAGCTAGCTTAGCCCATGTCAAATGGGGCGTTGGGATATTGATCCTACCAAGCCAAGGCAGCTGAGCATCTTGGCAATTATAATTCCAGCTTACACATCGTATAATGCCATTAATAAAATATTATCATACTTTGGCATAGATTTTGGCAAGTATCTTAGATTCAATGACTTTTTCTGAAAAAGTACTTGCTAAGTACTTTACCGCATTGCCTCTTTTTAACTAAATCACTCGGTTCTTTTTCTTTTTATTTTTAAGTTCTTGCTTAATTTTAGTTCATTTACAATCTTAAAAGCTTTTTTTTTATTATATATATTTTCTAAGACTTCTGGGTCTTAGTTTAAAGAAAAGAGCCATAGAAAACTGAGTAATTAAGGAGATGTGTATAGGCATACTTTCAACACAGTTTGGGAATCTTCGTTCCCTTTACTATTAGAGAGACATTTGCCGGGTGGTTTTTTTTAAAAGTAAATTTATTGATATCTTTTGTTTTTTACATAATGTAAATTTTCCCTTGTGTACCTTTCCCTCTCTTCTTCCAGGGAGCCATCCCATATAAACAAAGAACTTTGTTTTAAAGAAAAAAAACATTAAAACTGAACAATTCATTAAAAAATATCTGACAATATATCTGTAATGGTTTTTTGCTGAGCATGCCCAAATCATCTAAGGTGAAAGTATCCATATGGGAGATTGCAGAGATTTGCTTCTGGAAGAAGACATCCTGCATTCCCTTGCTACAAGGGTAGGAGCAATTTCTTTGGCTACTTAGATCACCAGACTAGGGCAGAATTTCTCTATTTCTGGAAGTATCCAAAAGGTGAAGTTCTGTTCACCCCAAACAGAAGCACTATGCCCATGGGTGCCCTTCCCACATACCTCTAGGGCCTATGGCCCCAGGAAATAATCTTGGAGGTTTGATCTTTTGTTTGTCCTTTGCAAATGGAGGCACAGGTGGTGGTATCCCCAGAACAAGGGGCTCAAGTCATGGACCTTGTTGTGGTGAAACAATTCTAATTCGAGGGAGGAGCCAAGATGGCAGAGTAGAAAGGTTCACATATGCTAGCTTCGAACCCACAGCCCATGAATTTCCTGTAAAAAGAACTCCCCACAAATTCTGGAGCAGTGGAAGCCGTGCAGCAATGGAGTGAAGGAGATTTCTGTTCCAGAGAGCCCTGAAAAACAAACCACAAGGGTCCATCATGCACCAGAAGGGAGCAGAGCCCAGCCCTTCCCTGGCCACATGGTACTGAGAGGAGCAGATCTGAGCAGGCTTCAGGGATGGAATCTCTGGTGGCCATGAAGGTCCCTCCACCCACAGACACACAAGTCAGTGAGAGAGACTTCTGGGCTGGCTGAGAGGGGAGCAGAGTGTCTCCATAACTCAGGCACCCTCGGGAGGCAGCAGCAGAGGCAGTGGGCAACCAGAGGCTCTGGAGCAGGCAGGAGCTCAGCAGGAGCTCAGGTCCATTACTGAAGGTCTCTAAATAAACGCCCTGAGGGAACTGAGCCTGGGAGGCAGCCCTGCTCCCACCTGAGCACCAGAACTTAAGCTCACATTGAATAGCAATCCCACACACCGTGGAAAGCCCTGAGGCAGGGGAGCAGCATTTGAATCTCAGAATCCAAGCACTAGCTGGGTGGATCTGGAGGTGAGGTGGGGGAGGAGAGGAATCTCAGAAGTCAAGTAACTGGCTGGGAAAATGCCCAGAAAAGGGGGAAAAAAATAAGACCATAAAAGGTTACTTCCTTGGTGACCAGATGTTTCCTCCTTTCCTTTCTGATAAGGAAGAACAATGCTTACCATCAGGGAAAGACATAGGAGTCAAGGCCTCTGTATCCCAAAGATCTGAAATCGATATCCAATGGGCTCAGGCCATGGAAGAGCTCAAAAAGGATTTTGAAAATCAAGTTAGACAGGTGGAGGAAAAACTGGGAAGAGAAATGAGAGAGATGGAAGAAAAGCATGAAACACG
>CM053772.1:136685070-136740470 GCA_028658325.1 Potorous gilbertii
AATGACTTTCTGAGAAACCAAGAAATCACAAAACAAAACCAAAAGAATGAAAAAATGGAAGAGAATGTGAAATATCTCATTGGAAAAACAGCTGACCTGGAAAATAGATCCAGGAGAGACAATTTAAAAATTATGGGACTACCTGAAAGCCATGATCAAAAAAAGAGCCTAGATATCATCCTTCATGAGTCAAGGAGAATTGCCCTGATATTCTAGATCCAGAGGGCAAAATAAGTATTCAGGGAGTCTATCGATCACCGCCTGAAAGAGATCCAAAAAGAGAAACTCCTAGGAACATTGTGGCCAAATTCCAGGATTCCCAGGTTAAGGAGAAAATATTGCAAGCAGCTAGAAAGAAACAGTTCAAGTATTGTGGAAATGCAATCAGGATAACACAAGATCTAGCAGATTCTACATTAAAGGATAGAAGGGCATGGAATAGGATATTCCAGAAGTCAAAGGAACTAGAACTAAAACCAAGAATCACCTGCCCAGCAAAACTGAGTATAATACTTCAAGGGGGAAAATGGTCTTTCAGTGAAATAGAGGACTTTCAAGCATTCTTGATGAAAAGACCAGAGCTGAAAAGAAAATTTGACTTTCAAACACAAGAATGAGAAGAAACATGAAAAAGTAAACAGCAAAGAGAAGTCATAAGGGACTTACTAAAGTTGAACTGTTTACATTCCTACATGGAAAGACAATATTTGTAACTCTTGAAACTTTTCAGTATCTGGGTAGTTGGTGGGATTACACACACACACACACACACACACACATACACATATGCATGCACACACAGAGACAGAGCACAGAGTGAATTGAATAGGATGGGATCATAACTTAAAAAAATGAAGTTAAGTGGTGAGAGAGAAGTGTATTGGGAGGAGAGAGGGTGAAATGGAATGGAGCAAATTATCTCTTATAGAGGAGGCAGGCAGGAGACTTTTTAGTGGAGGGAAAAAGAGGAGAGCTGAGAGAAAAACATGAAGTTTACTCTCATCACATTCGACTAAAGAAAGGAATAAAATGCACACTCATTTTGGTATGAAAACCTATCTTACAATACAGGAAAGTGGGGGAGAAGGGGATAATCCAGGTGAGAGGGATGATGGAAGGGACGGTAATGGGAGGAGGGAGCAATTTGAAATCAACACTCTTGAGGAGGGACAAGATCCAAAGAGAGAACAGAAGCAATGGGGGGCAGGATAGGATGGAAGGACATATAGTTAGTCTTACACAAGACGACTATTATTGAAGTCATTGGCAAAACTACATGGATATGGCCTATATTGAAATGCCTGCCTTCCCAAAGGGAATGGGTGGGAAGGGAGGGATGGGGAGAAGTTGGAACTCGAAGTTTTAGGAACAACTGTTGAGTATTGTTCTTGCTACTAGGAAATAAGAAATACAGGTAATGGGGAATAGAAAGTTATCTGGCCCTACAGGACAAAAGAGAAAATGGGGACAAGGGAAGGGAGGGATGATAGAAGAGAGGCCAGATTGGTGATAGGGAAATTAGAATGCTTGGTGTATTGGGGTGGGGGAAGGGGACAAATGGGGAGAAAATTTGGAACCCAAAATTTTGTGAAAATGAATGTAAAGAGTTAAATAAATAAATTTATATTAAAAAAAATAAATAAAAACAATTCTAACCCTCAGGACACCCCAGGAGAGAGAGATTATCTTAGGCTGGAAGTTTTTAAAGATGAAGCCTGTTCCAGCTAAGTAGCCAATGAAAGAGACTGCTCCTACTCATGTGGTAGAGGAATATAGAATGTGAATACAGTGTTGTTCCCAGTTCAAAGCAGTCCTCTGGGGTCTCTGGGAGGCAAAGCAATGTCCGTTTATTTGCTTCCCTGGTGCCCTCCCAGGAAAAAGTCTCAAAACTTTCAATGTTGCACCATCCTCTGGGTCACCTAGATGTCACAACTTAGATGTCATTCTCAATTCCTCCTGTATGCAATCCATTGTCAAGTTTTGTGATTTATCTTTATAATGTTTATTCTGTATATATCCTTTCTCTCTCATGTTGCCACCACTCTGGTGCAGGCCTTTATCACTTCTCACCTATATTATTGTAAAAACTTCCTGGTTGGTCTCCTTAACTTAAGTCTCTCCTCACTCTGCTCCCTCCACTCTGAAATCAAATTGATTTTCCTAAAAGACTCCCTATCACCTCTGGGACAAAATATAAAATCCTCTGTCATTCAATGCCCTCTGGAACCTAGCCCCCTTCTACCTTTCCAGTCTTCTTAAACTTTACTTACTTCCATGCACAAGGTGATTCAGTGTCTGGCTTTTTCCTATTTCCTTCTCTGTTCTAGGTGAAGGGAGTGAAGTCTCCAACACTGAGAGTTTCAAAGGTTGGAAGATCAAACCAGAAAATTCAGAAATTAGAATCCAGTCTTAATTTTTTTTCAAAATATCAGTGTCAGGGAAAATAAGGACCAATCTTCAAGAATCATCTTTGTTCAGTGCCCTCACCCTGGAACAACCTACTATCTCTGGGACCCACTCACCAAAAAATGTTCCTCCACCAAGGCCATGCCCCTTCTCCTATTAGTGAGTTCTTCCTGGAACTCCTAACTATGTAGAGGGGCTTTAGACAGGTCTACCTTCATTCTCCTCCCTGCCCTATTCATGACTTCCTCTGGACTTCAAAACCATTCCTCTAGCTAAATACCTTCATTCCCTCAAATTGCCTCTGTCAGCTTTCCAGTTCCTTTCTGTTTATTGTCTTTCTGTGTTAGAATGAGGGCAGAGGTCATTCTTTGTGCTTTTATTTCTATTTCCAATTGGCTGACTGATAGCAAATACTTCATCAATTCTTCATTCTTTCCCCCTTTCCTTCCTTCCTTCCCTACCCATTAATAGGCCCATGTGACCTGCTTAAATCACACAGAAGCCTAAGTCACATGTGGGCGCAGGAGTTGGCTGAATGGGTAGAACAGGAAAGGTGGAGCAGAGCTGGGAGGAAATTGGTGAGAGTAAATATCGCAGAGGAGAGATAGGACACAGGCAGGCACAGATACTGTTGTGAGTGTTCGTGTGTGGGAAGTTTCTTCCCAGCAGGGGCAAAGGGTGGAGCAGGCTTGGGATTGGCCATTGTCCCCTGCAGTGTTAATGTGTATTGACTTCTTGTTTACTATGATGGATTTGGCTTTCTCATGTTAGGATGTGGCTTACTGGTGTCTGAATAAATGTTTTTCTTCTACCTTCTACATGGAGATTCAGAACTATGCTGGCATATTCATAGTCACCATTGATGCTATGAATATGGCCTTGGCAATACACTTCCTTCCTCCCTTTCTCCCTCCCTGTCCTCCTTTCCTTCCTTCCTGACCCCTGCACAACAGAAAGACTTACCTAGCCATCATGCCACATTTAGATATGAACTCGGTGGGACCAATGCTATGTAACAACTATGTAGGATCTAAGTTTTAAGCCTACTCCCCTACCAAATAAGGTGGCATATTGGAGGGTATGCTCTCTGAGATATTAGAATAAATGCTTTTGTGTTAGTTCTTGTAGTATCTTTGTTGTAAATATTCCTTTGTCAAAGCTAATTGATATTAAATGAAACTGGAGAACCAGTAACTGGCCCTTAATAATGGGGGAATACAGTTTGTGGAGGCTCAAACTGATGACATAAGAGAAGAGACATCTCATCCTCTTAGAATGTATCAAGCCTGGAACTGGAAGAGAGAGCCAGATTGATAATTGTTACATATGTAGCTCCTTTTAGATACCAGGAAGATTGGAGGTCTAAGAGTTGGAGTTCACTGGTCCTTTTCATCTAGAGGTTTTCCATTTTTGATTGTTTTGGGCAGAGTGATGATGTCCCCCTTACTGAGGAAGAAGTGAGAACTTTGCTAGAGGACCGTTGAGATGTGGAGGTTAGAACAAAGACAGCATACCAGCCTGTGCCTTCATGTTATCTCACTAAGAGTTGGCTGCAGGCTGAAAGGTCTGCAATTTCCTATAATCCAGAAGCATGGAAAAAGACCAGGAACCAGGAACAGACACACAGAGAAAGAAAAATTCAGAGCTTGTTAGGAACCCATTCCTCATTTAACTGCCCTCATCTACTCTCTACATTTACTCATCCTGAAATGGGGAATTGAGACAAAGGAGAAACAAAATAGATTATTTCTGCTTCTCAGCCACTGGCTATCATAACAACAGTCTTCTTTAGAACTCTTATTTCTTTAGGTGGATTTTTGTTGTAGAGAATAAATCAGTCACATCCTAAGGGTCAATATAATGCCTCTCTGGATCACGTGGTCATTTTCTGTTGTTTTATGGAGTTTTATTAGACAAAAAAGTTAAAAGTGAGACCACAGTAGTTCAGAACCCCCAGTTAGGAAAATTCCTAATATTTTGGCAGAAGTTTAGTTCTTTGTCCTCAATTTAAATTTTGTGTATTTTCACCTGACCTCTGTCTTCCTCCATTCCCCTTTTCTTAGGCTTCTAAGCAGCGAAATAGATAAAATATCAGACCTGGAGTCAAGAAAATCTGACTTCAATTCTCTCATCTTTTAGACAATGATTAGTTATGTGATCATAGGCAAGTAACATAAACTCTCCCTGCTCAATTTCCTCATCAGCAAAATGGGGTTAATAAAAGCACCTACTTCATGGGATTGTTGTAATAAAATGAGATATTTGTAAAGTACTTTGAAAACCTTAAAAAATGCTAGCTGTCATTACTATTATCAGCACCAAGTATATAAATGAGTGATACAAATCTCCATATCTAAGCGTGTATGTATATATTTTTTAATATAAAGCAAAAATCAGGATAGAGGAACCAGGTGAGATAAAAAGAAACAAGAAGTGCCCGCTATTGAACTGGCATTGGGAGGTTGTGTTGGGGAGAGAATATAGCTTTTAGAACTTTACTAAGTTCTAAAGGCTATTTAGAGGTGGATGATGAGAGTTGAGCATATGGTAAGAAATAATAGATTTATGGTCTGAATACTTACAAGGATATTTTAAAAATAAACAAACAGTAAGTCTTCCAAATATGTGGGTGTGTCCATTCAAAGTTTATAGAAAGACATAGACAAGTATCACCCAAGATATGAAGGTCCAGGATGGTTGCAATCTGTACTGGTGTACAGAATACCCTCATATATGAGGTCACAATTCCAATCCAAGCAGGAATTGTGGAGTAGCAATATATATTTTATAGTGGAATAGGTGGGGCAGTGGATGTAGAAATGGGTGTATGGAAATCCATGTTCTTCTAAAATATAAAATCATTTAATTGTTAAAGATATCTATCATTCTAAGAACTTCCATTTTCTGATACTTCCTAAGTTCTCACCCTCAAATCATCACTCATTTCTTCTTTACAGGTGTTCTAGACATTCTCTCTTGCAAAATAGCAATAATAGGTATTCTGTTCTATTAATTTAGACTTGAGGCACCCAGATTCTAAGAAAAACAACAATAGCATTTGTGTAGCATTTTAAAATTTGTATAATGCATTACAAGAATCTCATTTGGACCTTAAAACAGCTCTGGATTAGGATGCTCAGAGGCACACAGCTAATAAGTCTAGTAAGTAACTTCTTAGGTCTTCCTGATTCCAGGACCAAGCCATTGAACAATTTGACTTAATTTTCTTCTCTCATCTTTTTCTACCACTCACCAAATGGTAAGGTAGTTTGGTGTCAATTTCTATACATTAGCTTTTTCATTGCTTTATCTCATACCTTTTACTTTCAATCTCAAACATCAGCTTCAGTTTTCTGCAAAATTTTTATCAAGCATTAGAAACCTAAATGCCATTTGTGGGGAAACAGTCATTGCTTTGTACTTCATTATTGCATGGAAATGTCTAGTAGAACAATCACAACTTGTAAATGAAATTCTATGCCTAGAAGGGGATTGCAAATGTAAAAACGAGAGAAGTTTGTCATAATTCCTTCAAGTTGCTAAAGCAAAGCATGAGTCATTGCAAATTCCAACATCAAAAACTCTCTTGATTACACGAAAGAATGTCATTATGCATATAGCAATAAAATGAGGAATCAATAGGAATATAACCAAAACAGATTCCTCTGAGGTTTAAAATAATAAGCTAATTAATAGTCAGCTTTAAGATTTTCCAACTGAAATTTTATTCCTGGAAGCTCTTATTTCATCAAGGGACATCAACTCATTCTCAGTTTAGAAAAATAATCCCCAATTCTTGGTTGAGCCATGCTTGAACAATTCTGCCTTACATCTATGTGCAAAGATTTGCTTTGGGAACTGATATTTGTCAGAGGTATTCTGTCTCCTTATTTCTACTTTCCTCATACTAGAAATAGAACGTTTTTTAAGACCTGGAAAAAGTTACAAAAGTCATTTGAATGGCAGATGTGTAGGAGTAAATCAGGCTTCCGAATCATGTTATAAAACTACAAATGCTTTCAGTGTCTTCAGAATATTGAAACTTCTTTTATGAAGTGCTCAAGAATTATCACCTCTGTTCAATAAACTTACAGTCACTGCAAGTCTATTCGTTTGCAGTGCACGTTCCTAGACAATTTAATTTTAGCTCTGTCTCAAGCCAAAATAAGATCCATATATAGATTTACTATAGACTCCTTCATTTTATACTTTTTATTTTCCAGTTGTGTTGGTCATCTGTTAAAAATGTCTCATGCTTAATCTTCTTAACCACATAGTATTATTATAGGTTTTTTTTTCTCTCTCTCGGTGTTCTTTGTAGAATTATAAATACTTGAGTTAGCTCAATTAGTTGTAGAACCTGGTTCTAATGGGACCACAGACTTGTTTCTGTTGTGAATTGTTTCCGTGGAGAAAAATATCCATGGCCAAAGATGTACGGTGGCCATGTAAATTCAACATGAGTTAACAAAATAGCATGGAAACCTGAAAACTAACCTGACCATAGGCAACTTAAAGAGAGGCAGTGACCCTGGTTTCTTAAAGGTTATGCCAATGGAGTACAAGCTCTGTAAGTTCTACTATGAGGTGAAGTCTTTGATTATGACCCTAGCATAAGACCAAGGGGACTTTCTAAGAACCATCCTAATTTCTACAGTATGTCACATCACTAACCTTGTGGTGATAATTTTTTTGGCCATGACAACCCACAAAACAATGAAAAATTTAAAATAGCCCTTAGTCGTGTCCTGATTCTCTTCTGCAGTGACAGTGACAAAGTAGCAAGATAGGTGACAGAAGGTTCTAAGAATCCCACAATTTTTAGACTGTCAGTATGCTTCCACATAATTATTGGTACTGTAAGTATGATGTCCTTGTCCAGTGACCAATAAGAGGAAATATTGAAAAACGAGCTGAGATGTATCAATCTTCATATTCTTACTATAAACCAGAACAAAGAGAGAAGTTGATGCTAAATCAAAGGATGGGACACAGGTAGTCTTTGAAAAAGCAAAGAATTGGTGGAAAGAGGAGGTTTTATTGAATGCCCAATGGAAACAAGAAATATTTCATGGGATAATCAATTGTGTATTGTAGTACTGATGATAAATGTTTGCAAAAAGATCATCATTAAAATAATTACAGGTTATGCATCAATGTGGGTTGACAGAGATGAAGTTTGTTGTTGGGATAGTAATTATCCCTGAGTCAGTTGTGTATAGCCAGATCATTAACACAACAAAGGAAAGGTCACAATTATTTTTTTAAAAAGAAGAAAAAATAATGAGAAAATATATGGTGTACATTTGAAACAACTTAATTGAATGCTTGGCAGGTCAGTTAAAGAAGAAACTTTGGTTTCTGGTACCTTACCTTGCAAGGTGATTTTTAGAATCTTCCTAAGACAATTCAAATGGAAATGATTCAGTTTCCTGGCATGGCAATGGTGTATTGACCCAGTTTCACAAGCATACTACAATGAGGTTGGCATAACTACTCTGCCAGCCTTCATGGTTCCACATATGGATGGTGTGATGCTGGCTGGTGGAGTACCTGTATTTTCTTGTGTTAGTTGTTAGGCCAGGATTAGCACAAGTAGCAGAGAATTGATCCATAGTTTGTTGGAACTCAGCCTTAGGGACTGCATTAAAGTCACAATCATCTGCAAACAAAATATCATGCACCAGTTTGTCTCCACTTTAGTCTTGGTTTGTAGCCTTTTCAAGTTAAATAATTTACCATCAGTATGGTAGCTGACCTTGATGCTGGTGGACCCCTATTAAAAGTGTCTGACAACATTGCTGAAAACATCATGCCAGAAAGCACGAGAGCAAGTATATAACCCTGTTTCACTCCATTAATGACTGAGAGAGTTCAAGAGCATTATCTAGACCTGCAGTCTCGAGGTCATAGGCAGGGTCCCCACACCTGATTTCTAAACCCATGCAAGCATGCCATCATGAAATCGAGGTACAATATTGGTGAACTTCTCTGGACAGTCAAATTTTGACATAATTTTCCACATGCCCTCATGACTGATAGGATCAAAAGCCTTGGTCGGATCATCGAATGTTGTATACAGATCTCTGTTCTGCTTCTGGCATTTCTCCTGGAGTTATTAGGTAACAGATATGATGTCAACCATTCTTCAGTCCTTTCTGAAGTTACACTAAGCTCTCAGGTGAATGATTAGTCTAGTAAGGAAGACTGGTAAGAATCTTGCTGGCAATGACTAAGGGAAACATCAGCCCCTGTGATTTTCACAGGACAATATATTTCCTTTACCTTTATAGTGATGGACAATGGAGGCATTCTTGAACTCTCAGGGGAAAACTTCCTCTTGCCATGTAACTTGGAAAATTGCCATCAGTTTTTGTATGACCAGTGGATCCTTCTGCCTTATAAATCTCAGCCGGACTAGAATCAACACCAGGTGCTTTGCCACACAAGAGGAGCCCAATGACATTAAAAACTTATTCATTTGGAAGTTTGGCTGCAGAAGGACTGATTTCAACCTGAGGTATACAGTCACTGGTTTTAGCACCGAGTGAGGACAGTTGGTTGAGAACACAATGGAAGTGTTCAGTGCTCTCTAGGATCACATTCTTATCCCTAATCAATGTGGCTCCATCAGAACTGAGTGGATGAGAGACACCATACCTCTTTAGTCAATAAACAGCTTCAGGGCATTATAAAAGCACTTAAGATTTTTCCTATCAAAACTGAATTTCATCTATCTACTTAATGAACCAAGAATCCTGTGCCTCTCTAAGCTTCATTTGCACTTTACAATTGATGGAGTCAAATGCTGCCTTCTTGGGGACAAGAGGTCCTATTAGTAAACCTTGTGGAGTTCTCTTTTTTTTTTTTTCATTTAACAGCTTCTGAATTTTCCCATCATTTTCGTCAAACCAGTCTTAGTGCTTGCAAGTGTTCTAGCCCAGATGAGTAAATGCAGTCCTGTACACTAGATCTCTGAAAAACATCCACTCCGTTTCTGCTTCACTGTTGCTGTGTGTTGGCTCAGTTTTCTCTCCAAGTTAGCAACAACTGTTCCCTCTAGTAAAAATGCTTTAATCTGTTGGCATTGTCTTCAGGCAGAAGTCTTGTCTTGGAGCTGCCACTTTGGTTCGTTGTTAATGCTTAGCTTAGAGAGGATGTCTATGATCAGTCCAGCACTTTGTGTTACATATCACCTTTGTTATTCTCACAACCTGTCTCTTCTTATAATGACAGTCTATTAAAAGCAATGCATCCATGAAGTTTTATTACATTTAAGTTAATGGAAGACAGAGTTGATGATGAGATGCATGGTCATGAGATGCACAAGCCTTTAGTAGTTAAGTGACTGTTTCTGTCGCTGTTTCTAACTCCTTTCCTTCTAAGGACTCACTGCCATTTCTGATACTTTATTGCATTAAAATCAGCTACGATTATAAGCTTGACCTCTTTTGGCAAAATGATGATGAGGGTCTTTAGGTCTTCATACAATTTTTCTTTTGACCTCATGTATCAGTAAGTACCCCAACATACACAGGGGGGCCGGCTATCACAGATCTGCATTTATATTAGATCTGCATTTATAAAAGGAAAGGCAACTTTTCAGGGGTCAACAATTACTTTAATTACAGTCAACATACAGGGACCAACAGACAGGTTTCCAATTGTCTGATGATTACATACACACTTCCATACATACATAGTTACCAGAGAGAGAAGCACCAACTTCTGGGTTTTCAAAGTCCGAGGGGTGGGGTGGAAGGGGGCTGCTTAGTAGCTGCCCAGAGCCTCATCTGGCATATAAACCTTCTAACAAAACTAAGCCCCAAAACAAAACCTCCCCTCAGAGTATATATATACTCTTTTAAGAGCCAGAGGGCATGACCCCTCATGACCCAGTGCCTCATTAGCAATCAACAAAAGGTGTTTTGACCCTAATCAAGCCTCCCACCTGAGGTCTATCAATGGATGGGGAAAATTTTTAACTTCCATTACATCTCATCAGGGTTCATCATGGTGGGAACATAAGCACAGATGATGGTAGCATGGTACTTTCCTGAAAGTGGCAATCACATTGTCATGAGCCTGTCATTTACCCCTTTGGGTAAACATACATTGTTGACTAGATTAGTTCTGATTGCAAAACCTATACCAGCTTCATGGTGCTCCCCTTCACTGCAGCCACTCTAGAAAAATGTGTATCCAGTTTCTACTTTAGTAAGCTGGCCATCATTTGTCACCCAGGGCTGCTATTTGGATGCAATAACTGCCAAGTTCTCTCACAACAAGAGCTGTTCATCTTTTAGGCTTGCTGAATTTTATGTTGTCCCTAAGTATGCACACACTCAATTTGCAAAAGTTTTTGTACTTTTTTTGTTTTGTCACAGTAAGCAGGCCAGGATTGGGTGAAGCAGGCAATTTTTAGGGCACCTTATCTAGCCCCTTCTTCATGCCAGGAAGTGAGCAGTGCAGTCTTTTAAAAAGGCTGGTCAGACACCCAGGGGGTTGCTGAATCCTACTACTGCTTCAGTTTGGTGAGAAGATGACCTTATGGGCTGCCTGTGAGCAGGGCTGTGACTGAGGTGACAACTGTACCTGTTGTAACAGATACTTCATCACTTGCCTATTGCCACGAGAATTTGAGATACATAAAAATGGTAAAATGGCATGGTTGATGTCTTCTTATTCTCAAATAAATTAAATATAAGTGAGGCAAAGTTGTGTGAAGTCATCAACTTCTCTTTCTCTTTTAATATTATATTTTTCCCAATTTTATGTAAAAACAATTTTAACATTCTTTTTTCAAATTTTCAGTTTGAAATTCTCTCCCCCTCCTCCATTAATAAGGCAAGCAAGGTTATACATGTGTAGTCATGCAAAACACATTTTCATGTAAGCCATGCTGTGAAAGAAAACACAGCAAAAAAACAAGAAAAAGTTTTAAAAAGTATCTTCAATCTGCATTCAGGCTCTACCAATCCTTTCTCTGGAGATAGAAGGCACTTTCATCATAAGTCCTCCAGAATTGTCTTGGATCATTGTATAATTGCTGAGAATAGTAAAGTTATTCACAGTAGATCATCATAAAATATTGCTGTTACTGTTATTAATGATAGAGAAAACACAGATGTTCTGAGTTGTAATTTCAATCGACACTTTGTCAACTCTCTTATGTTACTGTATTTAAAACCTATCCAATTAAGAAATTCCTTTCTCATGGTATAGTTAATCACTCATGGAGACCACAGATCTGAAGGATGCAGACAACCTTGGATTGTCCTAAAACAGATTTAAGCCTGGTCATTCTTATATTAGTCAGTCAGAAGTTTTTATGGCTCCATGATCGTGTAACCACTAGCTTAAAGGGAGTAAATGGTATGTATTTAGCCTGTTCTTTTCTAACCAAACTTCCAGGTCAACCCTGTAGATGATATCCTGGTTCTGCTCATTTCACTTTGCATCAGTTCATGTAAGTCTTTCCAGGTTCTTCTGAGGTCATCCTGCTTGTCATTTCTTATACCACAATTGTTTTCCCTCATAATCACATACAATAACTTGTTCAGCCATTCCCTTGGACATCTCTTCAATTTCTAATTATTTGCCACCACTAAAATTGAACCCATAAATATTTTTGAAAGGTCCTTTCCCTATTTTGCTTTTTGTCTCTTTGGGATACAGACCTAGTGATGGTATTGCTTGGTCAAAGTGTATACGCATGGTTTTATAGCCCTTTGGGCATAGTTTCAAATTGATCTCCAGAGTGGTTGGATCAGTATACAACTTTACAAACACTGCAGTAGTGTTTTAATTTTCCCACATCCTCTCCATCACTTGTCATTTTACTTTTCTTTCATATTAACCAATCTAATAGATGTGTGTGGTAGAAGCTCAGAGTTGTTTTAATTTGCATTTATCTAATCAATAGTGATTTAATGCATTTTTCATGTGATTCTAGATAGCTTTTGTTACTTTAGCTGAAAACTGCTATTCATATCCTTTAAACATTTATCAGTTGAAGAATGGATCTTATTTCTATAAATTTGATTTAGCTTTCTATGTATTTGAGAAATGAGATCTTTATCAGAGAAATTCGCTGTGAAAATTTTTTATTCACAGTGATGATTACCAACTATGTATTTCCTTGCATCCTATTTTCCCCTTGTTTAATCCTATTTTCTCTCTCCTTTCATCCTGTCCGTTCTCCAAAGTGTTTTTCTTCTGACTTTTACCTCCCCCAATCTGCCCTTGCTTCTATCAACCCTTCTCTTATTCCCTTCCCCTTCTACTTTCCTATATGATAAGATAGATTTCTAAACCCAACTGAGTATCTGTTTTTTCCTCTCTGAGCCAATTCTGATGAGAGTAAGATACAAACTCTCCTTCCCCTCCCTCACTCCCATCCTCTCCTCCACTGTAACATCTCTTTTGGGTCTCTTTTATGTTAGGTAAGTTTCCATTCCTCAGGGGAAATCTGTATATGCCTGAGGTAGACACCCTAATTCACTGATGAGTTTTGAGACCCCTTGGTTACAGTCAATCTGGTTTAGCTTGTCTGCATAAATGATTTACTAGCTGTACATGCGACAGTTTCTTGAAGCCACAGGTGAAAGTTGGGTGAATGAGGTAGACACTAGAGGTGGAAAGCAGCCCTGAAAAAGGCTCAGCAGTCCTCACATTAGAGGTACTAGTTTTCCCTCATTACACCCTATGCTCAAATGTCTAGTTAGTGCCTAGGCTGACATGTAATACTCTCGGGAAAATGGATAGAGATACTATCCACATTGCCAGGTGGTGCTTACTAAAGCCTATTGTATACTTTGTATGCAATCCCAACATATGATGTATACGATTTCTGTGCTTGGCCTATTACATTCATAACATACAATTGTCTTATGTAGTTTTTATTACATATTCACATATATTCTATATATTTCCTCTACTGTCTACAGTTCTGGTTTGTTGTACTAGGTATTGCTTATTTGCATGTGACCAATGTGTCTGAGGAAATAATATCACTATTTTATACTACTATATTAATTGATTTTTAAAATGTAGTTACAAACTTTCCCTGAATACCTAATGTGACTTGAAGGGATTACAATTTTTTAAGTATATGAAGTATAACAATTTAGTATATGAGAGTATAATGAGAATACCAACCTTCCGTTATGCCCTGGCAGCTAGCACTCAGGTCAAACAAATTACCTTGAAGTATCTTTAAATTTCAGTGAGACATTTAGCAACACTGAAACAGGAGAAGTAGAATTGATCATCTTAAAAGATCCATTGAGGAGTTAAGTGACTTGCTTATGCTCACACAGCTTTGAAATATCTGAGGTGAGTCTTGAACTCAACTCTTCTGTCTTTAGGTCCAGAATTTTATTAACTAGGCTGCACGATTCCTATTGGACTATTAAAATAGAAAGAAAGAAGGGGAAGAGTCTGGATTGGGTTAAAATGCCCTATTTGTGGGTGAAAGTGAAAGTCTGGAAAGTGATTTAAAAGATTATGAATGGAATGATTTACAAGAACATAGATGAAAGAAAATGATGTTAGGAATATGAGTTTTAGCTTATAAGCAGTTCCAATATTTGTTTTGGCATGATGACAAAATACAACTCCTAAGGAGAGGATCTGGAAAACTAAAGTCAAAGCAGTTTTAAGTGGCTTTACAGGCTTGAGACAAAGAGGTAAAAGACAGGTCACGGTCAAGTTGAATACTTAAGCTCTCAACAATAGAACAACTGCAGCTATATATATTTTTTAAGTTGGAGAAAGACTTCTAGTTTCATAAAGGTCATATTTTATTTTGCAAATAAATTTAAATTTTGTTTCTTTTTTATAAAATGAATTCAAAAGGCTTTCTTTTAATTCACCAACAATAGAAATATTTACAGTTTATTTATGTAGAACATTTATATTGTTAAATGAATTCTGGTTAATGAGAATTTAATCATGCATTTTAAAAAATATGCTAATCCATTTAAAGTAGTTTTTTGTCCTTTTGGAATTTCTATTCTAATCTTAGTAAAAAAATACTCCAAAGTAAAAACCATAAATGAAAAAAGTTTTTAGATTATTTAATTTAGTACTGACTTAAGACTTAGTTTCAGAAGAATGATATTGGGGTCATCAATGAATTAGAAAAGGTTCAGTAAAATGATTCTGTTAAATGTCTGTGATGTGTAAGACACTGATATAAAATGTTAATTTAGGATTATTTCATTGATCTGCTCTTTCTTTTATTGATGTATTTAGAGATATAAATTTTCCTCTAAGTACTGCTTTGACTGCATCCCATAAATTTTGGTATGTTATCTCATTATCATTCTCTTTGATGAAATTACTGAGATTTTCTATGATTTGTTCTTTGACCCACTCATTTTTTAGGATTAGATTATTTAGTTTCCAATTAATTTTTAATCCATTTTCTATGACTCCTTATTAAATATAATTTTTATTGCACACAGTCTAAAAAGCATACATTTAATACATCTGCCTTTCTGCATTTGATTGTGAGGTTTTTATGCCCTAATACATGGTCAATTTTTATATAGATGCCATGTACCACTGAGGAGATATATTTCCTTCTATCCCCATTCAATTTTATCCAGAGGTGTGTCATAGTTAACTTTTCTAAAATTCTGTTCAACTTCTTAACTTGTTATTTATTTTGTGGTTAGATTTATCTAGTTCTAAAAGGGAGAGGTTGAAGTCCCCCACTAGGATAGTTTTACTGTCTATTTCCTCCTGTAACTCATTTAGCTTCTTTAGAAATTTGGATGCTATGCCATTTGGGGCATATATTTAGTATTGTTTTTACTTCATTGTTTATAGTACCTTTTAGTAAGATGTTGTTTCCTTCCTTGTCTCTTTTGATTAGATCTATTTTTACTTTGGCTTTATCTGTAATCATGAGTGCTACTCTCATTTTGTTTACTTCAAGAGAAACATAATATATCCTGCTCCAGTCTTTTACCTTTACTCCATGTGTATCTCCCTGCTTCACGTATGTTTCCTGTAAACAACATATTGTATGATTATGGTTTTTCATCCTCTCTCCACTTCCATTTTGTTTTCATACCATTTACAGTCACAGTTATGATAACTAACTACATTTCTCTCTATTCAATTTTTCCTCAACTTTTCTCCCTCCTTTCACCTTTTCCCTCCTCACCAGTGTTTTGTTTCTGATCACTGCCTCTGTCAGTCTGGCCTCCCTTCTATGAGTCCTTTCCTTTTTTTGTCCCCTTTCCCTCCTACTTCTTTGTAGGGTAAGATAGGTTTCTACACCCAATTGAGTGTGTATGTTATTCTGTCTTTGAGTCAAATCTGATGAGCATAAGATTCAAACAATGTTCACCCTCCTCCTCTTCTTTCCTTCTACTGTAATAGGTCTTTCCCATCTCTTTATGTGATGAAATTTGTCTCATTCTGCCTCTCTTTTCCCTATTCTCCCAGTACAACCCTCTTTTTCAACCCTTAATTTTTTATGTAAACCATACCTGCACCCTCTATGTATGTTCCTTCTAACTGCCTTAATAGAGATACAAGTTCTTGAGTTACAAGTATCATCTTTTCATGTAGGGATGTAAACAGTTTAACCTTATTGAATAATGTGTTTTTTATTCTTTCCTATTTACCTTTGTATGCTTCTTTTTGAGTCTTGTATTTGAAAATTGAATTTTCCATTCAGCTCTGGCCTTTTCATCAGGAAAATTTGAAAGTCCCCTATTACATTGAGTATCTATTTTTTTCCCCTGAAAGATTATGCTCAGTTTTGCTGGGTGATTGATTCTTGGTTGCACTCCAAGTTCCTTTGCCTTATGGAATATCATGTTCCAAGCCTTCAGATCCTTTAATGTAGAAGCTGTTAAAATCTTGTGTAATCCTGACTGTGACTCCTTGATATTTGAATTATTTCTTTCTGGCTGCTCATAGTATTTTCTCCTTGACCTGAGAACTGTGGAATTTGACTATAATATTTCTGAGAGTTTTCATTTTGGAATGTCTTTCAGGAGATGATGGGTAGATTCTTTCAGTTACTATTTTACACTCTGGTTCTAAAATATAAAGGCAGCTTTCTTTGATAATTTCTTGAAAGATGCTGTCCAGGTCTTTTTTTTAATCATGACTTTCAGGTAGTCCAATAATTCTTAAGTGATCTTTCCTGGATCTATTTTCCAGGTCAGTTGTTTTTCCATTGAGGTATTTTATAGTTTCTTCTATTTTTTCATTCTTTTGCTTTCATTTTATTGTTTCATGATGTCTCAGAGAGTCATTAGCCTTTGCTTGTCTAACTCTAATTTTTAAGGTATTATAAAAATTTGCTTTTGTACCTCCTTTTCCATTTGGCTAATTCTTCTTTTTATAAAGTGTTCTCTTTTTCCAATCTGTTGACTCTTTTTTCATGATTCTCTTGCATCATTTTCATTTCTCTCCCCAATTTTTCTTCTATTTCTCTTATTTGATTTAAAAATAATTTTTTGAGCTCTTCCAGGAAGACTTTTTAGACTTGAGACCAACTCACATTTCTCTCTGAGGTTTCACATGAAGGCATTTTGACATTGATTTTCTCTTCTGAGTTTGTTTTTTGATCTTCCCTATTGCCATAGTAGTCTTGCAGGGTCAGGGTTTTTGTTTTGTTTTGTTTGTTTTTTCCTAATTTTCTAGCCTATTTCACGACTTTTAAAGTTGAGCTCTGCTCCTGAAGCACAGGGTTTAACATTGTCACCCTCCTACTCAATAAACTACAGTGACTCCCTGTGATATTCAGGATCAACTATGAAAAAAATCCCTCCAACCTTGAATCTCCTCTACCTTTCCAGTCTTTTTACACCTTACATTTTTTCAAATACTCTTCATTTCAGTGACACTGGCTTCCTTGCTTTTGTTCAAACAAGACATTCCATTTATCTCCTCCAGGGCATCTTCGCTTACCATCCCCCATGCCTGGAATGTTCTTCCCTCTTCATCTGTTCCTCCAGACTTCCTTAGTTTCCTTAAAGTTCTAACTAAAATCCCACCTTCTATAAGAAGTTTTTCCTGATACTCCTTCATTCTCATGCCTTCTCTCAGAGATTACCTCCAATTTATTCTCTTTATATCTAGTTGGTACATAATTATTTGTCTGTTGTCTTCCTCCATTAGACTGTGAGCTCCGTTAGAGCAGAGACTGTCTTTTACCTCTCTTTGTATCCCCAGGGTTTAACATAGTGCCTATCACACAGTATGTCATTTCTTATAGCCAGGACAAATTCTGGGACCATATTAACATAATTACAAAATACTTCTCAAATAAAGGCAGATCTAAACAATTGAAGAAATATTAATTGCTCATGGGTAGGCTGAGTCAATATGATAAAAATTAATTTATTTACCTATTTTACTTATTTTTATATTATAATTATAAAATTTATTTACTTATTTACTTATTCAGTGTCATACTAATCAGGCTATAAAATGATTATTTTATAGAACCAGGAAAAATAGTAACAAAATTCATCTGTAAGAAAAACATCAAGAATATTAAGGAAATCAGTGAAAAAAGTGTGAAAGAAATCAGTCTAACAGTACCAGATTTCAGCCTGTATTGGTGTTGTTGCTCGTCATATCTGATTCTTTATGACCCTATTTGAGGTTTTCTTGGCAAAGATAGTGGAGTGGTTTGCTATTTCTTTCTTCAGCTTATTTTACAGATGAGGAATTTAAGGCAAGCAAAGTTAAATGACTTGCCTAGGGTCACATAGTTAGTGTCTAAGGCCAGATCTGAACCCTGAAAATGAGTCTTTCTGATTTCAGGCTCAGTATACTATCCACTGCACCACCTAGCTGCCATGGAAACTATATTACAAAATGGTAATCATCTAAACAAATTGGTACTGGCTAAGAAATAAGGTGATCTGTGTAATATAAGGTTAATGGTGGAGGGAACAGAGTTAAAGATCTTCCCCACCCATGAATAGGCCTCAGTACTTTTTGTTAATTTCTATTGAGGCACTGGGTTGGCTCTAAAAATTGTATAAATACTCTGAGGTGAGGTTTAACTTTGGAGCTTACTCATTGGAAGGGTTTGATCAAATGAGACTCTGGGTCATCACTAAGGAGCCCCCCCGACACCCCAACTTTGAAAACCCAGATGTTGATGCTTCTCTCTCTGGTAACTATGTATATATGTAATGGTCAGACAGTTAGCTCTGTCTATTGATCTGTGATGTACATATTGCTTATGGTCAGACAGTTGGAAGCCAGGCTTGTTGATCTGTATTTCTCTGAAGTTCAGAGTGCTGCCTTTTCCCCCTGAACCAAGTAACTGATATGTGTGCTGATTAAAGTAGATTGCTGACTCCTCAAAAGTTGCTTTCCTTTTAGAAAAGCAGATCTAAGAACCTATACAGCAGACCCTCCTGCATATGCCGGGGTCCTTGCTGTTACAGTGCTTCAGTGGAGTAAATTAAAAATACACAATACCCTGCAGTAAATTACCATAGCAATCGAGTATTTGATAAACCCAAAGATGCAAACTCTGAGGGCAAGAACTTATCATTTAGCAAAAATTGCTGGGATAATTAGACATCAACATCTCACACTATATACCAAGATAAGGTCAAAATAGGTACATGATTTACACGTAGAGGGTGATATCATAAACAAATAAAGGAACATTGAAAATTTTACTTGTTAGATATATAGATAAAGGAATATTTTATGGTCAAACAAGAGATAGGGAGGATCACAAAAAACATAATAGATAATTTTCATTACATAAATTTAAATGTTTGTGCACAAATAAAACAAAAGCAGCCAAAATTAGAAGGAAGGTTAGAAACTGTGGAAAAATTTATAGTTTCTTTGATAAGTTTATTTATATCTATTTTTATACATCATTTATTTAAGGAACTGAGTCAAATTTATATAAATAAGAACCATTTCCCAATTGATAATTGATCAAAGGATTTGAACAGGTAGTTTTTATAAGAAGAAATAAAAGTTGTCCATAGTCATATTAAAAAATTCTCTAAATCACTAGTGATTAAAATTAAATGAATTAAGTTAAAGTTAATTACAAATTAATTAAGACAACTCAGAGGTACCACCTTACAACTTCCAAATTGTTAACATGACAGAAAAAGAAAATAACAAATGCTGGAGGAGAGTGTGTAAACATTGGGACATTAATGCATTCATTGTTGATGGAGTTTTGAGCTGATCCAATCATTCTATAGAACAATTTGGAAGTACGCCCAAAGGGCTATAAAACTATGCATACCTTTTGACAAAACAATACCAATACCAGGTCTGAAATCCAAAAGGAAAAGAACCCATCCACAAAAACATTTTAGCATCTCTTTGTGGTGTCAAAGAGTTGGAAATTGAGGGGAATGGCCATCAATTGGGGAATGACTGAACAAGTTGTGGTATATCACTGTGATGGAAGGCTATTGTGGTGTAAGAAATTATGAGTAGGATGGTTCTAGGAAAAACTGAGAAGATTTATATGAATGAATGCCAAGTGAAGTGAGCAGAACCAGACGATCATTGTACACAGTAGCAGCAATATTTAAAGATGACCAAATGTGAAAGACTTAGCTTACTCTAATCCATACAAAGATTCCAGAAAGTTCCAAGGGCTCAATAAAAAATCCACCTCCAGGGAGAGGATTGATGAACTCTAAGTGCAAATTGTAGGATACTTTATAAAAACTATTTCTTTTTCTTGCTTTTTTTGCAGCATGGTTAATATGGAAATATGATTTGCATGATTTCACATCTATAATTGCTAGCATATTGCTTGCTTTCTCAGTGGGGAGAGGGAGAGAGGCTTAAGGGGGAAAAATTTGGAACTTAAAATTTTTTTAAAAAATATGTTAAAATAAATTATATATGTGTGTGTGAGTGGGTGTGTGAGTAGGTGTGTGTGTCCATCCATCTCTCTATCTCCTTGGGATTCAATTTAGCAAAACAGCCAAGGATCTCTATGGAGCTGGGGCTACAGGATTCCCTTCAAACCAATAATACCCTTCATAGCAACTTGGAATTTGGGGCCAGTTCTGGATCCGTTGTCTTATATTCCTCCCTTTGCTATGTATTCCTTCTAGCAGCTATTAAAAGTCTTTGGGAAGAATGAGAAAAATGAAGGTTTAAGACTCCTGAAAGAGTTTCAACTAAATAGCTTTGAATGAATGAATTTTAAAAATGTTATATAGGAGATACAATAGAAGTAATTTGTTACTTCTAACGGTCCCATCCTTACCTTCTGCACCATGCATTTTGAGAATGGTCCCTGAAGAAGACATAATCTTAGAAGAGAGCACTCTAGATGGCTTGAGCATCTTGATAGGGAATGACAGGAAAGAAATGGGCTGATTCCAACCTACCTGCATTTTCCCTGTAGCTCCAGCTTCATCCCTCTGGTCAATATCTGCCTATGTCATAAGGAAAGAACCTTCACAAAACTCACCAGAAAGACACAGTTTATTCTACTTTTCCTTCCGACAGAAATAGATTTAGTTTGTTAATGAAAAACAAGCCAGCTTCAGTGACTATGAAAGAGAAGAGGGCCTCATATTTAATTGAGTAAAACAGTCGTGCCCTCTGTTCTGTCAAGTTGGTACTGAGGTGATCATCAAGACAACATTGGCTTTGACTTTTCTCTTTCTTCTTGGAAATTTAAAGGCAAAAGTCATCAAAATTTTGGTACCAGTTTCTGAAAGACCTTCTATGACATCTAGGAAATAACATCATAACTAAATAAATGTTTTTGGTATTAGCTTTAGATGACTCCTTATGGACTCTTCAGAAAATCAAGCTTTTGTTTTTATATCACTGTTTCCTTAAGTTTTCTAGCATCTTTTTATGAAGCTCCTATTAAGAGGAAAATCATCTAAAATTACTACTGAAGTTGAATGTGAAGCATCATTTTTTAATAAGGACATGTTACCGTATTCATTATGAATTTCAAAATGTAATTTGCTTGCCTGTGCTTTATTAGCCATCTGGCATTTGTGGTTGTTGAGTCGTTTAAGCTGTATTCAATGATTGCATTGGGGGTTTTCTTGGCAAAGATAGTGGAGTGAGTTGCCATTTCCTTCTCTAGCTCATTTTACAGATGAGCAAACTGAGGCAAACAAGTTTAAGTGACTTGCCCAAAGTCACACAGCAAGTAAGTATCTGATGCCAGATTTGAATCTAGGAAGATGAATTTTCCTGATTCCAGGCCCAGTGTGCCACTGTGCCATGGTTATTTTAGTTAGTCACCTTTGCATCTTAAAAGATGTATTTGGACTTCAATTAGTTCTTTTTGGGGGGAAGGGGGAGGTAATTAAGCTGGATGATCTAAGAGTACTTTCACTCGGAGGTTGTGTTTTCTGTTGCATTTCCTTTTATCTCTTTGTGGTCTGTATACATTACCAGCCCACACCTAACCTTGAAAAGAACTGAGGAGCCGACAGTTCCAGCCAAGGAAAGTCCTAACACAATAATCCCTTAGGCCACCTTAGTTGAAAATTTCACAGGTCTTTTGTTAAAAAGAAGATAGCTTTCCAAACATATCTACACATAGGCCATGTCTATGCGACTGACAGTTTCAATTTAAGGTAGCTGTCTGTTTATGCAGGCAATATACAACTGCATTAGTTATGCACAGTGCTCTAAGCCGTCGTAATCCATAGTCAGTTTCACTGTGTTGTTTACTCAGAAACATTTTGTTAGTTCAGTCACTGGCCAGAGTGCTGGACCAGAGTGGGGAAGACCTCTCTTCAGATCTGGCTCCAGACACCAGCTGTGTGACTTGGAGCAAATCAGTTTTCCCCTCTGAAAACGGGACTAATAAGAGTACCTACCTCTCAGGGTTTTTGTGGTGATTAATTGAGATAATAGTTGTCAAATGTATTATAAATGCTAGCTATTTTTGTCCCAGCTTTGGTTCATTTAAATAGGGGGTGAAGAGTAATAGACAAATAGAATTTTCAGGAACTTTGCAGAGCAGATTCTTATTTAGGTAGAAGATATACTAAATGACCTTTCCAAATGTCTTATTCAAATATCCTTCCCAATTCTATTAAAAAAGCTGAGGTGGGTGGTGGCACAATGAATAGAGCGCTCAGCTTAGAGTCACGAAATTCAAACCCCTCCTCAGATACTTACTAGCTGTGTTATCCTGGGCAAGTCACTTAACTTCTGTTTGCCTTATCTCCCTCAACTACAAAATGGGAATGGTAGCACCTACCCTTGCAGGGTAATTGTAAGAATCAAATGAGATGTTTGTAAATCCTCCCCCTATCACCCACCCCCAGCATGTAGTAGGTGCCAAATAAATGCTTATTTCCTCCCATAAAGGATTGTTACTGTACATTAAGAATTGACAAATGAGTAATTTAGAGAAATCAGGGAAGACATATGAACTGATGTGAAATAAAGTAAACATAATTAAGAAAAATATATGCACAATGACTACAGCAATGTAAACAGAAAGGACATGAAAATGAAACTGAATTGTTGTGTAATTATAATAGCTATAAGCTTGAATTGGAAAGAAAAATGCAACTCCAGTAATTCTTAGAAAGGTGAGGAGGAGGGAAGGTCTATAGGTATGAAATGTTTTTTATTCTATCAGATATTATTGTGTTGCATGTTAGTTTTGTTGATTTTTTCATCTTTTTATCTTTGTTATGTGGAAAGCTGGATAAAAATCCATGTAACTGCCATTTTAGATGAAACATCTTCTCTCAAGAAAATGTCACCTTACAGGCATAAGAAACAGAACTATGGGGTTGTATAGAGACCTTAAGGACAGGATGAGTCAGACGAATCTTACCTAGGATTTGAAAGAGGTCTCCACTATCTTAGACATTTCTTGCCCCACCAGGATAATCTCATAAAATTAACTACCTGGAAAAATGACACACTGGAATAAATCTGATCTTTGGCAAGTCCTAAACCACCTGATTTCCTGTTCCTGTTACTTAATCTCCCAAATAAGGAAAATGAGTGGGCACCCTCCCCTTATAATCCCTTTTGCCTTTGTAATTTCTCTCTAAGGCTGTGTAAAACTTTATACTGTATATGGATGAGTCTCCCTTTGTTGAGAGTAGGAGGATTTCAGTCTATCTGGCAACTACCCATTAGCAGGAGAAGGATGTTCAGGAAAGTATCACTGGTGTGAGGGCTGCTTTCCACTTTTGGGGTCCACCTCATTCATCCAACTCTCACCTGTGGCTCCAAGAAGCTGTAGCATGGACCTGCTAAACCACTTCTGAAGACAGGCTAAACCAGGTTGAGTGCAACTGAGAAGTCTCAAATCTGTCAGTGAGTTGGGGTGTCTACCCCAAGCATGTAAAAACTTTCCCCTGAGGAATGGGCAGATGAGAAAACTTTGTTCCAAGAGCCATGAAGATGACTGAATCAGGAGATATAGATCATTTAGAACTTGGTAAGACATTGAAGATGCCAAGATCATCTCGCCGTCATCTTGACTTCGTCTTGTCACTGGATTCTGATGACTCTGGAAGAGGGAATGAGGCCAATGACTTCACACAACTCTGCCTTACTTAAATCCAATTTATTTGGGAGTAAAAAGATATTACCCATACTATCTTATAATTTTTACCTACCTCAAAGTCCTGTGGTGACAGGCAAGTGGTGAAGCAGCAGGTACAGTGGATTTGGATACACTGGGAACCTGCCCACAGGCAGTCCAGGCCATGTGGTCATCTTCTCACTGGACTGAAGCAGCAATAGGATTCAGGAGCCCTCTGGGTGTCCGGGCAACTTTTTTGAAGGACTGCACTCCTCACCTCCTGGCATGAAGAAGGGGCTAGAAAAGGTGCCCTAAAAATTGTCTGCTTCCCCTATCCCTGGTCTGCTTGATGTGATAGGCAAGAATCCTATCTGTGGTTGAAACACAAAACAAGATGTATAAAACCTTTTACAAAGATGACTCCATTTACCACTAGTACATGGAATGTGTGCATACTTATAGACAATACAAAATTCAGTAGGTCTAAAAGGTGAACTGCTCTTGTTACAAGAGAACTTGACAGGTCTAACATCTAAATAGCAGTGTTGAGTGAAACAAGGTTGGCAAATGAAGGCTCACTGAAGTCTGACAGTTGATTGCTCCTTGCAGGAAGGTGCCATACCGACATCATCAGTGCACGTGCTCCAACCATAATGATCCCTAAGACTCTCATTATCAATGTGCCAAGAGAGGACAAGCTTCTAATTCTGGGTGATATTAATGCAAGAGTAGACCCAAGACTATCAGACGTGGCAGGAAGTCTTTGGGAGGAATGGAGTTAGAAACAACAATAGCAATTGTTACTTAAATACTAAAGAATTGTGTTTTTCATGACCTCATCACCAACCCTTTCTTCTATTTACCTAAATGCAATAAAACTTTGTGAATGCAAATATTAGCATTTAGTAGACTATGTCATTGTAAGGAAAAGACACAGGATGTGAGAGTAACAAGTGGTACAGCGTGCTGGACTGATCATAGACTTATCCTCTCTAAGTTAAACATTCACATTCAACAAAAGTTGAGGCCCTAAGGCAAGATTACTACTAGAAGACTTAATGTCAACAGATTAGAGCATTAATCTTCAGTCTTCCTGACCTCTGTCTTGCCACCAGACTCAGATGGCCCTGGAGAAGAGAGTGAGGCTTATGACATTGCAGAACCCTGCCTCATATAAATATAATTCACTGCAAGTCAAGACATCACTCTCCAGATATCACTGGTCCTCTTCAAGAAAGAAGAACAAATAACTTCTCCAAGTGGGAGCAATTGTTGCTAACTAGGAGGATGGCACAGAGTTACCAATAATAGAACAACTGTGGATAATCAGACCAATACAAGCTCAGAAGGCTCTACCACAAATTGGGCACAAATAGTCCCTATGAACATTTGAAGTAATGTTTAAATTTGTTTATCTCATGTTTCTTTGATCTACTGCAATTCTGCTTTGCTTATAGAGCACAACACCTTCCTTGATGTGGGCATACCCTTCTTATAGTCCTGTTCCAGTGTCTCCCATGTCATGCAATCAATTCCAAAGTTCTTCAAACAGAATTTGAGAATGTTCTTGTATTGCTTCTTCTGAATGCAATGTACGTGTTTGCCTTGTGTGAGTTCTTCATAAAATAGTCTTTTGGGTAAACATATGTCTGGCATTTGAACAATGTGGCCAGTCCATCAGAGTTGCACCTTCTGCAGCAGAGTTTGAATTCTTGACTATTTAGCTCAAGAAATGTCCTCAATATCTGGTACCTTATCTTGCCAGATGATCTTCAGAATCTTCCCAAGACAATTCAAATGGAAATGATTCAGTTTCTTGGCATGGCACTGGTATGCTGTCCAGTTTTCATGGACATATAGCAATGAGTTTAGTACAATAGCTCTGGAGACCTTCAGTTTGGTAGGCAGTCTAATATTGTCACCTGCATTGACTACTGTAACTAATCACAGCATGTTTCATGCAATAACCAGTTCTTTGAACAGAGCCTGATACTCCAGCAAAAATTTCTCAAACTTCCCATCAGTAACAAGGAAGGAAATGGCAAGAGCTACAGGTTCAGGTGGGGCTCTAACACAGTGAGTAAACTCAGATCCATTGACTGATTGGTCAGACCAGTCAGGACATGTAAGAATAGGGGTATCTGCCCAGGCCTATCTGTGGATATGATGAGGTTTAGGGGTGCTGGGGACCCCAAAATACCAACACACTGGGTCCTGTTCAAATGAATTCAACTCAAGCCTTCTTAAAGTCAAAGAAAACAAAGTTTATTAAAGATTCATCACCTTAGTTTGACTCTTAAGGAGTCTAAGCATTTGTAACACTTGTATTCACAAGTGAGCCAGATAGAATCTCAGCTAGACAGAGTCTGAGCTGGATTGTATCTGAGCACCTTCATGGAGGCAAGATGGAACTTAAATACAAAAATGACTGTAGGAGGGATCTGAGGGTGGTCTGGTAGTCTACGGTGATGGGAGGAGGGGTTTAGGGAGGGTCTTGAGGACAAGTCCAAGGAAGGGGTGACTGGTCAAGTGTTGAAAACTACTGGAGGCAATCAAGAGATATCAGACAATGGAGGGCCTGGACCAGAAGCAGGTGTCACCAAGTAGTCTGGGGTCCCAGGGATGGTCTCTATAAATCAACCCCAGGGAGAATCCTGATGGGAGTAGCTGGTAGTCCAGATAATCCAGAATCCAGGCTGGGCAACTTGAACTTCAAGAGAATGCTAAATCGTTGGGAATATCAAAGGAAGAGAATGCTAAACAATGATCAGATAGGGAGTATCTGAGCTGAGAGAGATGGAAGGGGAATCCAAGGAGCACCCCCCTCCCACCCAAGGCCAGAACTTCCAGGGCCCTGGAGACGAATATGACAAAGTCTTCCTGATTCAAAGGGAAAAGGTTTTGACTTGCACTTGTACCCCATCAGATAGAGGCCTTGCCCCCAACTAACAGCTTGTCTTGACTCTCCCTGACATCAAGGAAAGATAATGTCACCACAGGATATAGCTTCCTCAAATCCTGATTCACTTATTCCTTTGGGTTTTCTAGAAGGTGCTGGAGATCCTCCGAGTCAGCCAGGGAACCAAGCTTTGGGACAATAAAGGCAACGGGCAGTCTCTCTGGTTCTAAGTTTTCTATCCTATAATCACTGGAGTACAGAGATGGGAGGTCCACCCTCCATGAGAGGTATGTGTCCATCTCTTGATGCACCATGGTGATAATGCAGTGAATGAAATCTGACCTCTCCCTCAACTTCCACCTCACTCTGGGCAAACACAGACCCATTGAATAAGTGGAGGATACAGAATTCCTGGAATTTGTTCATGTGGGACAGCATTCGGCTAAAGGTTAATGTGACTTCCCACTTGAGTCTCCAGAAGTGGGCTGAGTGCTTATCTGGCAGGGCTGAGATATAGAATTGCTGACTCAGAAGTAACTGCAGAGGGATTGTGTGGGCTAAAAACCTGGATCCCCACTGTGGACTCCCTCCTTGCCTGGCAGGGAGTTTCTGCAATATTGGTGTGGATGTTGCCAGTACCTCTCCAGCGCCACCTTTTCCAGATGCAGGGAAATCAGTCAGTCCTTTTCTTCTAGATGTGGCCTGTGGGCTGAATGGAAGAACCCACATGGTTCTGATTCTTTCCTGATAGGTCCTGGGTGAGAAGGCACTGCCATGGGAGAGGTAAGCCCTTTTTTAGGGACACTGTCATCAGGCTAGATGGGGAAGGGCAGCTGCTAGCTACCTAATAACATGAACTGGGGTCCCCTGAGCAGGGTGGGATGCTGTGCTAGGGGCCAGAGTACTTCTCTTGTTCAGATGGAAGACTATTGGCCCTTGTGGTTTTTGGGGTCAGGGTAAAACCCTTTGTCTGAGGTTCAGGCAAGTTTGTGGCTAAATCTATGGGAACCACTTGATCTGGGCTTCCTGACCCTGCTCTGACTTCAGAAACATTCTCCAGCTGTTCCTCTGGCATTTCTGAGGACTCTGGGATCGTAGGCTGAGAGGAAGCAAGTGATTGAAGCCTTTGTGGCCCTTGTCTTAAGCTGGACAGGAGTCTGGAGGGAGGAAAGGAATGGTGATGGCTTTGTTTGTCTCTCCTGTCTGAGACTTGGGGCTCATAGCATGGACTGGGAATGTCTGTGTCGTCCAGACCTCCGTTCCTTTCCCAGTGTCCCTGATCCCCAGTGAGCTCAGATTGCTACTTCGTGTTGAGATTGAATTCTCAGAGTAATGGGACAGCTCTGTTGTAGTCACTGAGCTGCCTTTGTGCAGAAGGGCAGATGTTACAGAGCAGAGCCTGGTGACCTGGTTTAAAGTGCTTCCAGAAGCTTCTGCAGCTGCATTAGGAACCCAACTTGTCTGTAGTTTGGCTGAAGCCACTGGAACAGCCTCTAGAGGAGTCTCTGTGAAGCAGGCAAGAGATGGACTGGGCATAAATGTCTTTGACTCTACTGTCCAGCCAGAGTCCTATGCCATGCCACTGGGAAGGAGACATCTGTAAAAACATGAAGCAAAGGCTGATTGGAAGCAGATCCACCTGGGGGGTCAAAGTCAGGACCAGGCTGAAGAGTTTTAACACCTCAAGGGATCATATGTCTTGTGGGTCCCTACAGGCTCAGGCTTGTGGGAAACAGCACTATGTAAGGCCTCCAGGCATCTCTAGTACCAAACATTTCACAAGCCAAAGTTGGTACAGGCTGAGGAAGCTCTGAGGAAGCCCTAAAGGCCTCAGGCGGGAATATTGAGGAGTCTGTCTCCTCATTTCCTAGGGCTAAGAGCCTTAGACCCTTTTGTGTTGTGGCAGGAAAGGGCCTCAATTAGGTTTAACCCCTCTAAAGGTTTTTGGTGGAAAAGACAATAGAAACCTCAAGTCTGAAGAAACATCCAGGCTGGTGCTAGCTGCTGCCTTAAAGACCCTAGGGCTGGTTCATGGCAGATATCCCTATGTGAGTCAGGGGATTGGTTGGAGAAGAATCTTTAAAGGCTACATTCTTAGACTCCCTGGAATGAAGTCCAGACCTGATGGGCCAAGAGCTAGTAGCTTGGATGGCAGTTGGGGAAGTAGTCTAGCTCTCTGAGCTATGTGAGAAAAGAAAGGATCTCAAAATCTTGGAAACATGGGACTCTCTATGTACCCCACGACATCCCCAAATTAGGAAAGAGGTGGCATTAAATGCCCTTATGGTCTCTTTTGGAAGGCTCAGAGATCTGGATGCCTCTGAGGGGCCAGGGCTTATATGTGTTTCTGTGGATACCAAGGCTTCCTTGGAATAGGAAAGGGCAAAGCTGAGCTTATATTAGGGAAGGGGCAAGACCCTAGTATTAGATTTCATACTCAACTGAACTCCAGAGGCAGATACTCGTGGAGCAGACACTGTAGATAGATTGTGATCCCTGAGGTCAACTTTGTCACCACCTGTAGGTAGCACTGAGAATGTTTATTTATCCCCAAAGAGTCAGTACCTAGAGTCTGAGAGAATGGAGAGTTGTCATGCTTTATTTGGTTGACAGGCAAGGAACTTCTCTTTTTGGTCTTTTTGGGTATCCATAGCCAAGATCTCTGCCTGAGTCTTGAGATTTAGGACTACACTGGTATGATGGGAATATTGGGGGAAACCTTGATCCAAAACTTAGAGAAGGGAGTGCATTTTGCTTCGTTGCCCCCACTTGAAGTTGCTCTAACGTATAAAATGTGTCTCTATTTCAGATGTAGGTAGAGGTCTGAGGAAAAGAACACAACTACATTACTCTTTTTAAGCCTTCTTAGAACTTTCCATTGTTCAAATCATAATTAATTTGAGTCAGAGTGACAGCTGAATAGTCCTGCTTATATACAGTAACATAATTAGTTTATTAAATGACTATGTAGGAGCATTCCATTTCTGGGAATGTAGAATTAATAATAATCCATGTAGCCTTTCCATTGGCTTAGTATAACTTAATCCCAACATTATTTGTATCTAGAGTCACAATATGTAAAAAGGATCTTCAGTTCTAGTACTAGCATTCAAGATATCAAATGCATATCAGGTGTGGAACATTTATTTTTCTCCACAGAAATATAAAAGAGTCAAACCACTTAGAAGAGCCAAAGAATAGATGCAAGAAGCCAAAATATTCAAATAACACCTCCTGTTCCTGTCAGATTCCTTTAGAAAGGCTGAACTTGTGTTTTTCAGCAGGGTAGACCCCAGAAATTCCTCTTTCCTACACGTTCTGTCTTCAGCTCCTTGAGCTCCCCTGTGCCAAAGCTCATTGGTATGGAATGCTCTATTTATTGATGGAGAGGAAAGCTCTGTCCTTCATGAGTTGGAGTTACAAGCTTTGAGTTGCTTCAAGTGCTTCTGGATTCCCCCTTTGAGAAGGAAGATGGAACAAGTTAACCCTCAAAGTTGCTGAAGGAAAAGACTGGGAAAGCATGGGAAAAGCTGGCAGTCTCTATCATGTTCTACCTCTCCAGCAGTAGGGTTAATAGAATACAAGATCTTCCCTGTTAATTAATAGGCCTATGTGACCACATGGGTCCCTTTTTCCCTTGGAACAAGAGTTGTGTTCCCAAGTCTAAAGGTACACAAGTTATTTCAATCACAGATGTCTTGCTGCTTTCACAACTGTGATACATTCTTGTATGTATGTATGTATGTGTTTGTATGTATGTATGAAAAGCATATTAAGAAACTGTGTTGGCAGCCCTCCTGTGTGCTGGTGTTATTGCTCTTAAACCTCCACAGCACCTGCTAGTAGGGTTAACGCTACACTAGCTTGCTACAGTAGAGACTTTGAGGAATTTCCTCTTGGGTGAGATCAAGGACTCTTTTGGTTGAGCTGATTTACTTCATTCTCAATGAAAGTATACAATATTCTATATTGTTTGGTATATATCCTCCTATGTATAACTTCTCCAATTTTTGTTTTGCGATCAATTTGGATAAATTATTTTCTTTGCTATTTATTATGTGTTTACATTGTGGAACTGGAATTTGGGGGGAAAGGGTGCAAGCCTGAGATATAGAGCTTGAGATCTGTAATGTTAATGTAAGGTTAATGGTGGGTGGGGGGAATAGTTAAAGATCTTCCCTGCCTATTAATAAACCTCTTTTGTTAATTTCTAATGAGGCACTGGGGCATGTGGAGTCATGCCCTCCTCTGAAAAGAGTATAATCTACTCTGAGGTGAGATTTTGCTTTGGGGCTTATTTTTGGGCAGAAGTTTGTGTGCCAGATGAGACTCTGGGAAGCCACTAAGGAGTACCCCAGGCTTTGAAAACCTAGATGTTGGTGCTTCTCTCTCTGGGAACAATGTATATATTGTCTATGGTAGTACAGTTGGAAGCCCTGTGTGTTGGTCTTTCTGTTTGTAATTTCAGTTTATATTTTCTCTGAAGTTCAGGATGCTGACTTTTCCCCTAAAACTAAGTGAATGATATATGTGCTTGACTGTTGACCTCTCAAAAATTGCTTTCCTTTTAGAAAAGCAGATCTAAGAACCTGTACAGCAGGCCTTCCTGTGAATACTGGTATCCTTGCTGTTACAGGTCCTCCTTCCCCCCAAATAATGATAAATCAATCAAAGTTAGATCAGATCTGATCATATCTCCTAGACTAATAAGATTTAAGGGAACAGATAGATACAATCCTAGCCTGGTACCCTCTCTCTCTGAGAAGAGCAAAGGGATGTTTGGGTTCAATTTCCTGCTCCTCCTCCTGGCAGGAATTAAAATGTCCTTTGGAGAAAGGTTGTTGCTATATTTGTCCTCTGCTCTAGAGAGAACCAGTGATATCTCAAGAAAGATACCTTGATTTTCCAGTGAAGTGGACTTCAGTGAGGCAGAGCTGCACCAAGTGATCAGCCTCATTCTCTCCTTCAGAGTCATTAAAGTCCAGTGGCAAGACAAAAGTCAAAGTAGTGGCCCAGAATGCAGTGGATGACTTTGACCTTTCCAAATTAAGGTGTTTCCCAGGCTTCAACTCAAACAGTGTTGAGGGAGAAGAGGCTAGAGATGTCTATTTTGCCTCTTATCAAGCCACACAAGGACAGCCCTTACAACATATGGTCCCCTTTCTGTATGCAGATCCCTCTTTCTTCTACACTAAAAGAATGAATATGTAAATTGAGTATGGGTTTAGGAAATGAATATCTTCTAAAAGATTAAGGGGCAAAATTCTTTTATGTTCACTTATTATTATGAATTAGTTCAGTACCTGACTTTCCTCTAAAATTCTAAGATTGACCGGAGATTTTAATTACCTTAACTACACTGCATGAATTGGAATTTTGACATGAATTGTAGAAAGGAAATAGATAATTTTACATATCTGTTATTGCTGAATGTACTATCCAGGCTCATAACCTAGGTATCATCAATAATTCTCTTGCTTCCATCCCCTCTCCCATATCTAATTTATCGGCAAGGCTTGTCAATTTTAGCTTTGTAACATATCTCCAATATGTCTCCTTCTCTCCTGTGACACCACTACCATCCAGGGGCAGGTCTTGGGGAACTGTCAATTCAATAAACATTTATTTAGTGCCTACTATGTGCCATGCATGGTGCTAAATTCTGGAGACAGTCCCTGCCCTCCAAGCTTACAATCTCATGGGGGAAGACAGTGTACCAAAGGAAGTTGAAAAGATGGCAGGAGGTTCTGTCAAATTGAAACCAAGTGGAGCTGCTAATGGAAAATGGAGAGTTACTTGGAAAGTTCTACACCATTAAAAAAAAATAGGACTTTGGAAGGAGTTTATTCCTCCAGCCCTCAAATCAGAGGGGAGAAGCAACGAAGAGAATTGAGAAGATGCTGAGTATCAAAAACTGAGTCAATCAGCAGAGTGGTGAGATTTTAGATGATCAACTTTTCTGGGAAAGCTATGATGTTCCAAGGAATCAAAACCAAACAGAGCTACTGATGGATACTTGCTGATGTACTGATTTCGATAAATGACTTTGTTCACTGTTGTTCAGTCATTTCAGCCATGTCTGACCCCATTTGAAGTTTTCTCAACAGAGATATTGGAGTAGTTTGCCATTTCCTTCTCCAGCTCATTTTACAGATGAGGAAACCAGGATAATCAGGATTAAATAACTTGTCCAGGATCACACAGTTGGTTGTAGAGCCAAGATTTGGACTCAGGAAGATGAGTCTTTCTGACTCTAGGCCAGGCCTTCTATCCACTGTGCCTTCTAGCTGCCCTCACTATTCACTATGTATGTTCACTGTGGAATTAGCATTTGGTGGAAAGAATCAGGAAGTCAAGCCTTGCATATATATCCTGGAATGCTCTCTTTCCATTAAGAGATAGTGTATTTCTGCATAATGAGAAGATCTTTCCCCTCCATTAATAAGCCCATGGGACCTGATTGAATCACATGGAAACCTGAGTCACATGAGTCTGGTGGGAGAAGCTTGCAGAAGGGGTGAAGCAGAGCTGAGAGGATATTGGACACTGCACTTAGAGCTGAGGGAGAGAGAGGAAGCAGGCAGCGAGCTATGAGTGTTCGTCTGTGGGAAGACCCTAGCAGGGGGAAGACTTGGGGATGGTGATGTCCCTTGTGATGTTACTGTGTGTAAATTTCTTTGTTGTTATGATGGATTTGGTTTTCTGGTGTTGGGATTCAGCTTTTTGGTGTTTAAATAAATGTTTTGGCTCTGTCTTCCATGTGGAGAATCTGCTATATTTTGCAATTCAGAATTATGTTGGCATATTCATAGCCACCATAGGCACTGTGAATATCTCATTGGCACTATAGATAACAATCAGATATGCAACATGCTTATAAAAATTATTTCCCCTAGACGAACAATATTTATGGGGGCAGATAGATATAATTCTAACACAGCTTCTCCTTCCATTGAGAAGGCCAGAATGTCCAGCCTCTGGTCCCAACCTCCTGCTTTCCTTCTTGGCAAGAGTCAAAGTCTCCCTTGGTGAATTGGAGGGGGGAGGTTTAAGGGGAAGAAACTAGAGATATCTAGCCTTCCCTTCCTATGAGCCACATCTAGACAAACCCATGTGGGCACATATAATCCATTTTGAACTTTTACTTGGTTCAAATTACATTCATTAGATAATGGAAGAGGAGAGGATTTTCAGTGACCAGGTTCTAAAGGGCAATCTAATTTATAAAACCCCTTAAAATTCATGCTAATATCCTTTTTGGACAGTGCTAACATATTGTCTCCAGTTCCTTTCAAAACACTTCTTGAAGTAGCAAATTTCTGACTGAGATGCTACAGTTAACATGTAATAAGAACATCTGATTATTAATAACCCAACTCGTAAATGTGTTAAATAAATGCAGACTAAGAAATGTGAAGAAAGTTCAGATTTAATTGCCACTTTAGCCACAAAGATATAAAGTGATCTGCTTGCCTATTAAATTATCACTTCCAGCTTTACTTGTAGTCATTCTTTTATTTTATGCACTTCTACAGGGGGAACAGTGAACTTTAACTTAAAATTGGTTCCTATGTCCCTCTCCTAGCATCCTTACCAGCCCCTGAAAATTCAGTGCAATAACTTATTATCTCATTATTATTGTCTAAATTAATCCCACCTGTCATGAATTTCCTTCCTCATGATTCTTAAGTAAGAACAAAATTGCTTGTATTCATTTAAAATGTTCTATCCTCAAAAATTCCAAAGTCATAGGGGAATTGCTTCTAGAAAGGGCACAACAGCGAAAGTTGTAGACCACCAAAATACATTCCATTTCAGGGGAGAAATTTCCATTTCACTGTCTTGGAAAAACAATATATTAGATAAGTCAGTATACAGACAGCAGTCATAGGATCAGAGACATTGGAAGGCATCTCAGAGACCAAGTAAACCAATCCCCTTGTTTTAGGAATAAGGAGGCTGAAGTTCAGTGAGATTACACAGGTAATATATGTTAGTGGTAAAATTAGAATCCAAGGCTTCAAAATCCAGAGGCATTCCTTTTTCCACTCTTTACTGAGGATAAACCACAACTACAGAATGAGTCTATAGTCAGGTTCACACTTTGTAGGGGCAATAAAATATTAGAGAGTTCAGTTGAAACAAGATTCTTCAAATCTACCTAAAACTTCTGGGACAAGAGGCAATCGTACTTGAAGTTGAGGTTCTAATAGCTTTAACCCTCTAAAAAGAACATATTACATTTAAATTGTGATTAAGATAAATGACTATCTCTCGGACAGCTGTGGTCCTGTCATCTACTATACCAGATGACCTCAGTTCAGATTTAGTAGCCCATAAGTACCTACTCCCTGAATCCCATATAGATAACGTTTTCACCTTGAATTCTCATTATTCTAATCCATGTGAAATTATTTTACAAAACTCTTCTGGTATCTAACAGGATATTTTGGGGACGAATGATAGAGCTCTATATTTTCCATGACTCAGAAACACAGATTATCTCTATAGCCTACATTTTAAAAAGATGTCCTCTGAGTGACGGCAGAATCCCAATGATTTGGTTCACAGTCCAATCTGCCTGAACTGTAGAGTTGGAGCTGAATGGCAGGAGGAGAGCTCTTGGGGAGGATGTCTACCAACCAGAAGGTTGGACCAAGCCTGATTACCAGTCAACTATCTCCAGAGTTGTTTGAAGAGTGTAGAGCCAAGACAAAATGTAAAATGCCTGCACAACAGTCTAGCACACCGCTTTTTGTTCAGATTAATTTTAAGTATAAGCTTCCTAGCAGATTGTAAGACAAGTTGTAAATTCAACAGTTTAGAACTAGGAGGGTCTTAGAGGTCATCAGGCCAAGTTCTCTCATTTTACAGAAGAGAAAACTGAGGCAGAGAGGTTAATTGACTTGCCCAGGGTTCCTCAACTACTAAGGATCTCAGATGGGATCTGAACCTCATTCTTCCTGACTCTAAGTCCTGCATTCTATTTTTTGTGTCACCTGTCTGTGTTTCAGTTAAGTTTCTGAATCCTCATCTTAGTTGTTCTGTGAAAGTGTGATGTCAGTATTTTATTGGGGCTAAGTGGTGTGGTGAATAAAGTGCCAGACCTAAAGTCGGGAAGAGTAATTTTCCCGAGTTCAAATCTGGCCTCAGATACTTACTAGCTCTGTGACCCTGGGTAAATAATTTAAATCTGTTTGCCTCAGTTTCCTCTTCTGTAAAATGAATTGGAGAATGAAGTGGCAAACCACTCCAGTATCTTTGCACACCCCCCAAAAAAAACCCAGATGGGATCACAAAGAGTCAGACACAACTGAACACAAGTGTTTTATGTTTAGCATTTCTTTTGAGTGAAGAAATAAATTTTCTGAATGCAGGAATAAACTAAACTGATTTATATTGTACACTGAGTACCTTTTAGCCACTCCTTTACAGAAAAGTCCTGGGCATAAGTCATAACCTAAACTGTAAGTAGAACAGTCTCCACATCACTAGGGTGGGGGCTTAAAAAGCTAGAGTGAAGACAGAGAATCGAGAGACCAGCCTCCCCAAGAATGAACCTGATCCAAACCATATGACTGAGTACAGAACAGGGTCAGCACAGTATCCCAGCTTCTGTGACCTCAGCAATGGTTCCTCAGGTTAGACCACTGTAAATTACTTTAAAGGAAGCTCCCTTCTGACATCAGAGGTCAGGAAATATCATCTTCAGATTCTTGTCCACATTCTTATGTAAATCTTCCTGAGAAGGTTTATCTAACATGCAGAAGGTCTTGTCATTTAATAGTTTGTAGAAATAAGCAGAGCATGTATAATGCCTTCTTTTGTCTGTATGACCAAGCCATCTTCTTTTCAGACCTTTTTAATTTTTTAAAATATATCTTCTTTACCAATTACATGTAATGCATCATTTAAAACATTTTCATTATGTTTATTATAAAAATATACAAGTTTTCACTACAAATCATTTTATATTAGTAAGAGGCCATCTACAGTTGCACAATATAAAACTAGTTGAGTAATACTTTGAAAATACGAGTTAAAGTAAATGCATATTGCCAATCAAAATAAATTTATACATTGCTTGTTAAATGCTAAATACAGTACAAACTAGGTATGTTAACAGAAATAAATAATATATGGAAATTATATTTAAGATATAAAAAACATATAATATGGTACATAATTTTGTGAATGAGTTTCTCATTTTGTGTTTACTGGAAATCAATGCAGTTGTGTACAAGGAGATGGCCACAAGCATTCTAGTACCTCTTCTCCACAGTTAAGAATTATACACTGTTGTATATATATGTATGAACAGGGAAGAATTGCATAGAGTAGTTTCCTAATAGGTCATTTACAAATAAAACACAGAAAGGAAGAGGAAGATTTTGTGTAAATAATTCCCACTTGCCGTTGGAAGCCAAAGCCCACATAAGTGGAATTAAGCAACCAAACCCCAATTTTCTGAGATTCCATGAAATGAAATCTTTTCTTTAATGTGCCCATGACAATGTTTAAGATAGAAAATGTGAGAAAAGGAATATGAAGTTGCGTATAGGTTTAAAACTCAGGTAATCATCCTTTCATAGAAACTGCGGTGTTCTCATCCTTTCCCATTTTTTATGACAGGGCTGAGCAAAGAGCTTAAAGAAAGAAAGCTGTAGGATGAAATTATGACATCTTTAGCTCTGCTAACCAACTAAAGTACAGCATAAATTCTTTGTTAAAAAAAACCACAAAGGAAGAAAGCATTTGATTGAAATTCAGATCACACAGCTTGCCTGTCATCCTGGAATGACCTATTTGTAAAATAACTGGAGAATATAATAATTTTAAGCACTTTAAGTTCCTATGGTCTGTAGGCTTGAGAAATGTTTGTGCTCAGATGAACTGCCAAAGAAATCTTTCAAGAGCCAGGAGAAGAAAGACTTTCTGGTATAAAAGGAGAAACGCTACAGCTAGTCATTGTAATGGAATTTTTCTTTAAGCAAAAGGCGACTAAAAGGAGATTAAAAATAATTGAGTAACATTTTATTTTCTGTACGTCAACACAGTCTGCTAGTACGTGAGCAGCCCTTCATTAGCAAAGGGTATATGCAGATATTTACAGCTCACAGAAACTTGGCACTTTCACCCAACTTATTTTTACTAACAAGGGCTTTGGATTTACATATATATATATTAAATGTGTTTTAAAGATTTTTTTTTGGTGATATTTAAATTTGATGTAGTCACTCAAAGTTGTTAAGTTTTCTTCAATCAGATTTCATATGTGAAAATTTCCATGATGAAATATTTCAAAACTACTAAAAAGAACTTTAGCTTTTTGTTTTAGTAGGGATGTAAGTGTGAAATATGAAAATTACTGAAAGAGTTTGGAATCTTTTGCTATTGTTCCACTTTGGATAAATATATTAATATCATACCTACTAATAGAAGTCCAGAATGTTAGCCTCTGAGACTGACTGGGTCTATCCTTATAGTATGAGGTTAAAAGTGGAATATGAAGTTCAGTGTTTTGCAATACCTATAAGCCTGTCTACAAGGAGAAATGAAACTCTTTGCTTTGAATGTAGTTTTAATGGGACATGGAATAATTACCTGAACCAAAAATATGTTCCAATCCTAAAGCCCTGTTGACTCTTCCTGTGAATATCTCTGCCATCCATCCCTTTCTTTCTCATCTGGTCACACCCTCATCATCTTAGACCCGAAGTACAGCAAGAATCTTTGATCTGGTCTCCCAGCCTTTGGTTGCTCTTTTTTCCCACAGCTTGACCCCAATCTACATTTCCATCCTGCTGTTATTCCCCTATACCGGTGGTTCTTACACTTCATTTGCTCTTCCAGTCTTTCTGACTGAATATTAGCATCTTCAATTTCTTAAAACACTGATTTTATCATTTCCTTTGATGGATCTTCATTGCTAACAATATAATGTAAAAATGCTTTTATTTCTCTTTTTTGTCCTCCACAAACCATCCCCGATTCTTGACATGCATTCTCCCTTCATCTCTGCCTATTAAAATCCTTCTGTCTCAAGAATTAGCTCAAATACCAAATCCTCTGCATAACTTTGCTCGATCCCCACAGGAGATGGCGTTCTTTCCTGCCTCCAATATTATTAGAAAACTTTGACTGAATTCTTCCTCTGCCTCAATCACACTTGTTGATGCTTGTTTGTATAGATTTTTAGACCCTCTAGTAAACTGTGAACTACTTCACAGTAAGTGTGTCCTTTGCATTGATCAAGGTGTCTTGCATCTAGCAGTTAAATTAAGTGTGCTCCTTCCTTCTCCCTCTAGTTTTCAAAATCTTTATCATCTGAAGAGGTGGACTTCAGAGAAACCTGAAAAGGTTTATTATATGAACTGATGCTGAGTGAAGGGAGCAGAGCCAGGAGAACTCTGTACACAGTTACAGTCACATTGTGTGATGATTAAATTTGATAGAATTGGCTCTTTTCAGCAATTCAAGCTTCTAAAACAACTCCTAAAAGCTCATGATAGAAAATGCTATGCACATCTAGAGAAAGAAGTACGGAGTCTGAATGCAGATCGAAGCATCTCTTTCTTTTTCATTTTGTTTCTTCTTTCTCGTGGTTCATGCCGTTAATTATAATTCTTCTTTGCAACATGACTAATGTGAAAATATGTTTAATGTGAATGTATATGTGGAGCCTATACCAGATTGTATGCTATTTTGGGTAGGGGGAGGGGAGGGAGAAAATTTGGAACTCAAAAGTTAGTGGAACTGAATGTTGTAAACTATAAATAAATAAAATCCTCATCATCCTTCTAAAAACATTTCAAATACACCTCTTCCATGGAGCCTTCTCTTACCAACCTACCTGAAGTGAACTCTCCTCTTGTCTCTGACAGTCTTTACTGCCTATGTTACTTACATGGCATTTGTCCTTTACTGCCTTACATTTTTAGTAGCCTACTGTCTGTCTTGATATTAAGTTCCTTGAAGACAGAAACTGTCACATATATAACCAACAAGTGTCGTTTGAAGGCAACATTTTTTTATTCAGACATTGCTCCTTTTAAGCACAAATTGGTATGAGCTTGAGTTACATGTTTCTTTGTATACACCATAATGCTTAGCACAGGGCACAGAAGGCACTAAATAAATTTTTTAAATTGCTATTGGTATGATTAATTTTGACCACTTCTGTGCCATTTGGATAGAGTTCTAGTTTATCTCAGTATTTGTCAGATTTCTGAGTTTACATCAAGTCTAAATTAGAAACTTCCTTTATTCTCTATTTAAAATACTCGTAAACAGTACTAAATACCAATATAATCAATTAAACTTGCTTACTACCTATTTATATTTGAATGAATTTCAGTGAATAAAATATGCAGTTTCAGCCACTTCCTCTAGGTCTCTGTTAGGATTATTTGTTTATTAGTTCAATCTCCACTTTCTTCTGTTTATATGGTCCTACTGTGTTCTCTGTTCTTTTGGGTTCTGCTTTGGGCTCTGCATTATTTCAAGTAATGGGTGATGGTGCCTAACTCCATCACTCGTTCATAAAGTCCTTCAAGATTTCTTTTCATCTTTCATACATATTGGTCTTAATGGCATTAAAGTATTCCATTATACCAGGTACCACCATTTCTCCTATTGTTAGATATTGAGGGTGTTTCCAGTTTTTTTTCTTGCAATTATAAATAAGATATCAGCAACAATATTATTTATATACTGGGGCAAGTTTTAGGGGAATTGAAAGTAAACTTTATATTCTCCAAACCACCCTAAGAACTCCTTTGTGCCTTATCTTTCCGTGTGACTGAATGGCGACTTGACTATCCCAATTTGATACTTCGTGGGTAATGCTACCCTTATTTCCTATTGTACACTGTAAATTCTGCACATGCCATAGTATTGACAATTACTGTTCCAAGACAGACATTTATATTTCCAGTCTCACTGTCTTTAAGTTGTTTTCAGATGGATGTTGTTAGCTTTGAGAAAACATTCAGCTGTAAGACTAATGCCAACAGCTAGTCAATGCCAGCTGCATTGACAATTTGATTCATTATAAAAAATGATTATCAACAATAACCAGTTTATCTGGCTTTGACATGCTACTATTTTAAGGTGTCAGATGACTGACTTTAAAATTATATTGTGATATTTGCAACCTTAGGCTTTAAAAATGGGAAATAAAAAGCTGCCTTATTATACTTTTTGCTTCTATAGCTAAATTATCTTTGTCTTCACCAAGAGACATTTGTTATTTTTTTTATGAAATGAACAGATTAGCTTCATAAATCTACGGCCAATATAACTTAGGTCCAAGATAATTTGTGCTATATTAGGATATATATGAAATAACCTGTCCAAGGCTTCCTTCAAAAGGCCAAGTGAAAAGGAAAATGTCACTGAGATGCATCCCCCTGGAAAAGTCTCTCTCAACTCCTCACCCTCTCTCATCTCTTCCTATCCATTCTATTGCTGAGACCTGTTGACTTTATATTTGTAACAGCTATCAGGTGTGCTTTCTTCTGACAATACTGTCACCCTGGTGTATCCCCTCCTCACTTCACACCTGGACCATTGCAGTAGATTGTTGGTTGGCCCAGATTCCTCAAAGCCCTTATCCACTTCAGTCTATCCTCCATTCAGCCTTTAAAGTGATCTTGCTAAAGCACAAGTTTGCCCATAGTATTCCTCTACTCAATAAATTCAAGTGACTCCCTATCACCTCCAGAATCTCAGAGAAATCCTTGGTTTGGCATTCAAAGACCTTCAGAACCTGCCCCCTACACTTTCCAGTCTCCTTTCATGATGTACCACCACCCTCCTTCCACTCCCTTGTACACTATGAGATCTAAAGATACTTGTGTCTCCTGTTGATGTTCTTGGAACAAGACACTCCACTTCCCAAATCTGAGCATTTCACTGCTATCCTCCATGCCTGGAATGCTCTTTCTCTGCTTTTGTACATCCTTACTTCCCTAGCTTAAGTCCCACCTAAAGTCCTGCCGTCTACAACAAGTCCTTTCTGATCCCCTAAATTTAATGCTTTCCCTTTATTATTTTCATTTTTCCCCAGTATATGACTTGTTTGTACATAGTGATTTGCACGTTGTCTTCCCCTTAAGAGTGTGAGTTCCTTAAGAGCAGAGACTCTTTTTTGTTTCTTTGTATCCTTAGTCCTTAGCACAGCGCCTAGCATTTAGTAGGGGCTCAATAAACATTTGCTGATTGACCTGGCTAAGTAAATCCAGACAACCCTTACAGGGAATATAATGGTGTGGCAGCAAGCAGGTAGGATTTGTTTGTTTGAAGTTGTTTTCCAGGCTTAGGATAGATTGTGAGCACCTGAGGGTTCAGTCTCCTTTGAACTCTGATGGTTCACAGCTATGCTGAGTCATGTGGGTTTCCTGCCTGCTGTCTCTGAGCCAATCAGGAGCACAGCCTTTGTTATATATATATGTATATATATGTATGTATATATATATATATACATATATATATACATACATATATATACATATATATATACATACATACATATATATCTATATATATATGTATGTATGTATATATATATATGTATATATATGTATTGGGAGGTTAGTATTTTAGTTTGGGTGTTTCCTTGTGAGAAGGATCTTGTGGTTACCTGGGGGAGACTGAGTGGCCATATGTTCAGACCCCCTCCCCTTACAACCCCTCAGTGCTCAAATGTAAAGGCTCTTTCAATCCAGGGATGTATGTAAATTGTATAGCAATATTGCTCAGATTCAGGCAGTAGAGCCCTGTCTGTTGGTTTTGATAAAGATAAAAAAGTTATTTGTTGAATAGGTGGAAGGTTTGGTAACTTTGGGAATGTAAAAGACAAAAAGGTGTGTCTGGAAGCATTTGTGTGAATGGATTAAAGTGATTGTTGACCCCTCAAAAGATGCCTTTCCTTTTATAAATGCAGATTTGAGAACTGGTGATAGTAAGCCCCCCTGTGTATGTTGGGAGCTTACTGATACAAATAGCCAGAACTTCAATATATGAAATCTTCTAAGTCAACAGCAATGTATTATTTTACTGTATGGGTGATTGCCACTCCTGTTTCTACAAATATTCTGAGATTCTCAAAAAAAAAACCTCAAACAACACAAAAAACAAAACCACCCTTGTTTTCTCCATCCCTAAACTCACTTCTTTAAAAATGCAAGATGAAAGGAGATCAATGTTGACCTTTTGTACTTTCTTCAACTAGCTGGTTATGAGTAACGGGTGGGCAAACTTAATGATTTCAAGGAAAAGACTTTCACCCATTGCTCATTTGTTACTAGGGTCAAGAGGCAAGAAAAATCACACTAGAAATTCCTGGTCTCATTCCTAGACAGGAATGAGTCTTTCCCCACCCCTAACCCCCACTCTCAGACCCCTAACCCTGGCCTGAGCTCTGCCCCCTTACCGCCATACAAGATATGTCATGCAGTTTCTATTTTAGATGTGTTTAGAAGCCTGCGGAAAAGAACACAATTACAGTACTCTTTTTAAGCTATCTCAGAGCTTTCCATTGTCCAGATTATAATTAATTTGAGTCAGAATGACAGATGAATTACCCAGTTGTATTTAACGACTATGTAGGAGCATCATGGACCCATTATCAGCAATGTGGAATTAATAATAACACATGTAGCCCTTCCTTTGACTTAGCATATTCCCCCTCCAAATTCATTTCCTCCCTTCCTTTACTTTGGCAATAGTCCTGCATTATTCAAAAGATATCAGATGATTTAGGTTCCTGATTATAAGGATAGGGTAGTGGAGGTTTAGCACCTGTCTAGACCACTGAGGAGAGAAACATGCACATGATGATGTGGGGACTGCTTCCAGAAGACTGGAAGACTGGAGCATATGTGGACATTCTACATTCAACCACCATAGGGTTATTAGAAGCAACCTTTTTCCTTTGTCTACGTAGCCAGAACTGTGGCCTCTTTAAAAAGATCTGACTTAGAACCTTTGGAACTTTGGTGCCAAGAACTAATTCCCTCATACCTTACTAAAAGGAGAAAAAGGGCCTTTTTTCCTCTACCTTAAACCCAAAAGACTTAAGAAACAGACAGGTCTTTGGCCTTTACATTCATTCATTATTTTCTGTTCTAGGTACTGGGAGTGTTGTCTGCAATCTGGCCAGGGAGCTAGAGCCATCAGAATCCTGAAGACCTAGGAACCCAAGCCAGATGTTCCTGTTGGCTCAGCAGGGAAACCCTGAAGACCAAAGACCCTTATGATAACCCAGCAGAAGCTATCACTTCGGCTTTGGAATTGAACTTGGTGGGATTACTGCTATCCCTGAACTGAGTTAAGATATGGCTATTATCTCCCCCTCCCCAGAGACTGAAGTGGTGAAGAGGGAATTATACCCATGGGCACTGAGGAAAATGTTTGTTTTTGTTATATGTGATGTTCAGGTGGCATGGTGGATAGAAAGCTGGACCTAAAGATAAGACGATCTGAGTTCAAAATTGACCTCATAGCTATGAGACTCTGAACAAGTCACTTAACCTCTATCTGCCTTAGTTTCCTCATCTTTAAAATGGGGATAACCATAGCACCTACTTCCCAGGATTATTGTGAAGATAAAATGGATATTTGTAAAATATTTTGTAAATCTCAAAGCCGATGTACATAACAACTGTTGTTGTTGTTATATTTGAAGTAAATGTCCCTTGGTAAAAGTGAATCCATACTAAGTGGTTAAAAGAAACTGAGTCACTGGATGGGTCCTTAAAAATGGAGGGACCACAGGCAGAGAGAGTTTGAGTCAATAGCAGATAAAAGAGACTCTCCAACTCTTTTGGATAACAGACAACCCACTGTAGGATAAAATATAATGGGCCTAGCCTAGTTTCAGAGAGTGGGGCCTGAGTAACTATGTTGCTCTCTCATTCAAGTGTATAGTAAATTAAAATAACAGGAAGCTGAGCAAAGGTAATTAATATGAAGTAGCTCTTTATTTGGGACAGGTAGGTGGCACAGAGGATAAAGCCCTGAACCTGGAGTCAGGAAGAGCCCTCTTCCTGAGTCCAAATCTGGGCTATGTGACTACTTGTGTGTCCTTGGGCAAGTCACTCAATCCTGTTTGTTTCCATTTCCTCATCTGTAAAATGATCTGGAAAAGGAAATGGCAAAACACTGGAGTCTCTTTGCCAAGAAAACCAAATAGGGTCACAAAGAGTTGGATATGATAATGTCAAGATATCAGGAGAAACCCCATTTTCCAGAGGTAAAGCCCAGCAAGCAAGCTGTTCCCTGGGTCTGGCATAATGACAGTCCTCTGGAGGAGCTCAGTCACAGCAAAAACACAGACTGTTTCATATAGCTATTGTTTGGCTTTGACTAGAACCAGATGTTCTCTGAGCTCAGACAGGCACCTGCTATGTCCATGTTCTGGTCATGAAACCCTGATAAGAATCAAACTTGTCACATCATTACTTACTCCCCCTTATCAAGGCTACAGCTCATGGTGCAGTCACAGGTGTAAGTATTGAGATCTGCCTATATTAAAGCAGGTCCCTCCCACGAAGGGGGTGGGCCTCTAGCATGTGTGTCCTTGATTGAAATATTTTCCTTCCCTTTGAAATTAAACTTCTGTTTGATTCTGACTCTTCTGTTTCTAGTCTTCTCTGTTCAGCTCCAGCCACCAAGAGGTTAGAGGCTGGTTCCATCTGATTAACAACTGAAAGCACTAAACGGAAAATTTATTTTCCCTCTTCCCAGTCCTTAAGGCCTCTATTTTATAGTAGGATTACGACTTCTTCCAATTTGTTCATCCATCCCCATCACTCATTTTTTTCTCTTCCAGGATTCTCAAGTGTGGATAGTGTAGCCAGGACCAATTCTAGACAAAACAGGCAAAGCGGATCATTGCCATCTTTCCACCTTCTTTTCTTTACCTTTCTCTGTCTTGCCTCACTCCCTAGTGCTCCTTACGTGCCCCTTGATTCTCAAGCCCACCACAGCAGTGTGTAACCTGAACCACATTTCTCTTACCTTTACCACAATTTACTTGGCCTGTGTTTCATTTTCCTAGGCCCTTGGAGGGAGGGGAGAGGGTGATTTGTAAGGGGTGGGAAAGGGCACTTTAAAATCATACTCCTCATATCATTCCAAATGGGGATTCTCTCCTTTCCTATCTATGCAGCCAACTCTGACCCAATAAAGACAGCTCCAAAGAGAGACTAAATGTAAAGGAGTAAGTAGAAAAACATCAAGGTGTTAAAAATTTAAAATTTGTCGTGTTAAACAACCTCTCTTCCCACTTGAACAAAAGGGTGAGCAAACAAAGGTTGAGCCCCTTAGTAAAACTTCATGGCTTCTGGCTGAATGTTGTCCCATAGTTTCCACTTTCAGTAAATGTTCACCCATGTAGCTTCACACTGAAAAGATACCAAAAAGACAAGAAGCAACAATAACTTTGGATACGTATCACACATGCACTGAAATAAAGAGACTTAAAAGGGGTAGAGGAATAACAGGGGCACAGATTTAGAGCTGCAAGGAACCTAGTGGTCATCTTACACAGGTCCCTCATTTTACAGATGAGAAACCTAGGCTCATAGAGGTCAAGCATCTGGCCCCCGGTGATGCAGTTTAGAAGTGTCAGGGACAGAAAATGAACCCAGGTCCTTGACTCCTGGTTGTTATAGTCATTGTTCAGATGAGTAAAATGAAGAGAAAGAGTAATTTTCCGTGGTCAGTCACACAGCTAGGAAGTATAGGAACCAAAATTTAAAGCCAGGCCTTCAAGCTGAGATGAATAAATAGGCAAGAGAGAGAGTTTCGAGATAGTTAATAATTAATTTATGAATAAGGCTAGCAAATAATCAACAAATTGACAGTCAGTGGTCTCTCTTGGTAGCCAAAGACAAAAAATCATGGAATGCTTAATTATTTTTGGAAAAATGGGTGCCCCTGATAGACTGAGAACAACCCGATTGGTGAACAGTCAACGAAAAGGTGGGTATATTAATGAGGAAGTGGGCCAGAAGTCTTCAACTCCTTGACTTGATCTAAGACTCAGCACTCCCAGACCAGCCCTCTTAAATTGATCAGTGTTTCAAGAACCTGAGCCTAATGCAAGATTGAAAAGAATGCTAAGGACTGAGCTTTCAATGAGGAAGCAAAAAGAAAAATCCTGGATCCCAATATTAATAATTGGTTATTAATAACCATTTCTCTCAAACCTCAGAATCTACTGTTCTCCCCCAATTGGTAGAAAGGCAGCCCTCTAGAGTCTGCCCTCTAAAGGACTGTGTTCTTATAAATAAGAGTGAGAATAAGGAGACTTCAGGATATTTCTAAAGTCTGACTCCAGACATTTTCTTGTGACTCGAATAAACGTGAAAGTTAGAGAAGGGAGTTTTTCTTTTTTCATTCGACTACCTCTTGATCATCTCTGCTAACTGGGGAAAGAGAAAGCCTGAATAAATTGAAAGTTTATTTTAACAATTATTTTCAACTAGGGTTACTCTAGTGGTTAGGTAAGGTGACTTCAGATTCAAGAAGCACCAAAAGATTCAGTCACGTCCTGCAACAATTTGACTCCTCTTCAAAATGGACTTTTCCACTAGAAGCCAGAAACTAGTAAAATGGTTTTTCATGGACTTTCTTTCTTTAGCAATGATCTGAGGGGACTAAATGAAACTAAGAGAAACTAAGAAGAAAACCAAAAACACACACAAGGGGGCTTGTAACCCCTGATTATTTTTAAAAAATAATAATAGCATGGAAAGAACGGTCTAAGTGAGACTAGAATGTACTTGGTGAAGGAAGGAAGGAATTTTGTTCAAATATAAAGGGACAAGTCAAAAGGAAACAGGAGTTAAAGATGGAAAAGAAAAGAGAATGCTAAGTTCTGCACAACATACAGTTATTGTTTTGCTTATGAAGTAGACAGTTGGAGAGCGACTGTCTGCTGTGGAGAGAGAGCCGGGCTCGAGGAGTCAAGAAAACTCATTTCTCACACGTTTCTCACTGGGTAACCCTGAGCAAGTCACCTAATTTCTCAGTGTCTCAGGCAACTCTTTAAAACTAACAAATAGAGCAAATCCATCTCCAATCCATACACATGTGCACATATGCATGTTTTTATTGCCATTTTCCTAATCACATGTACATTGAGATAAAGAGATTTTCAAACAGTAGAGGAATAATAGGACCACAGATTTAGAGTTGGAAGGGACCTAGTGGTCATCTTATCAAGCCTCCTTATTTTACAGATGAGGAACTGAATCTCAAGGAGGTCAAACAATTGTTCAACAGTATTGGACTTGAAGCCAGTGAGAAATGGCAATGCTTCTTTGTAAGGTAGCATTCTATTTATTTTCATAGTGGTTGATTTTTTTTGGTTCACAAATTTTAAAATAGTGCACAGTTAAAAATATCATTTCGCCATCAGTTTTACCATTTTTGAAAACTACTGTATTGCCAACTAATTTAAGGAGTATTAAAATTTGGGGATTTAAAAAAAATTTAATATGATGTATTGAAAAGAATTTTTAGGGTATCTGTTATGTCATTGATGTGGGGAATGCTGGTTGAAGGATTTCCTCTACCAATGTAGATGAGAACTTTCTCTACTATTTTTAGAAAGTTCCCTTGGGCACTGAAAGGGAAAGTAATTGTCCAGCAGAATATGCCTCGAATTCTATGTGAGGATAATGTATTTGGTTTAAAGTAAATAGTTTATATTTCTATCTACATCAGGTTAAATTTCTGTCTATATTAGGTTAAATTTCTATCTTTATCAGAGGAAATAACCGGTTTAGTTCTATTTCCCCACCCTCACCCCAATAACTTAATTTTTACATTATTTGTCCTTTTAAGTGAAAGTAAAATCACTTTCATCCTGCTCTCCCCAATACACTTCCCCCTTGGCTGTTTTGTAGGTAAAATGAATTCTAAGAAAATTCCCTTATAAAACTTGGAGATTTAAATTACCCGACTGGGAAAAAAAGGGAGCTTACCTCAACTATCTTCAAGGTACAGTTGTTAAGATCACAGACATATCCATATTGGTCTCTTCCTGCTACCAGTGGTTTACTCTCCAATTAGGCTTCTCATAATAAGCAACTCCTATTCCTAGAGGCAGTCACAAAAGCACCACCAAAAGCATGAAGATCAGTCTTGATTTATTTTCCTCAGCACTGCCTATTCCCTACTTTCGTGAAGTCATCATGTTCCAATCCTGTACGACTAGCTAACCATTCTGGCCTGGGCCCAACTCGAGCAAGTCTTCTGGTAGTTTATATTTTATATTGAAATTACATGAGATACTCATAGGTCACTCGATGGTTAACAAAAGAGATTTTCTTAGCCATAATAGAAGGATATTCAACAAGGAATATTCAGCTAGTTGAAACCACTTTGCCTGAGTTGCCCGTGGTTTTCTACTAGCCAAGGACCAGCGATATCTGGAACTCCTTGTCACTATTTTATACTCTGGTAACAGGGAAGTGATGTTGATAACTGGAGCTTAGATCCCTGAACCAATCAAGTCTTGAGAATAGTCTCAACGCCTTTCAAGGAATTGCATGGGAGCAAGGCTTAGAATACTGCTTTTTAATATAACCTTTGCTTCTCCTGTTTTGGGTTTTTATTTTTTTGTTAGCTATTATCAAAGTTATTTTACTATAATAAATAAAGAGATAGTAAGAGCGTATTTAGCTGCTTTTAATGAAATTAAGTCACTCAGCCCAGTTGAATTACATCTTCAGGTTCTGAAAGAACTGACATATGTGATTGCTGAGTCAATGATATTTGCAAGAACATGGAAACTAAGGATGAAACCCTTAAAAATCCACTATTTTGGAGCATTAAAATGTCACAAACACATGCAGAAAAGAATAAAAGCCCTTCCTCAATGGATAAATGACCAAAACATATGAACAGAAAGTTTCAAAGGAGGAAATCTAAGCACACACACAACAATTACATTAAAAATTATCCAAATCGCTTATAATTAAAGACTTGGAAAATTAAAGTGACTTCAATTCCATCTCACCTACATCAGATGGCAAAGATGATAAAAAAGAAAAAATGACAATTATTGGAGGGCCTGCTGGAAAAGAGACCCGTTAATTTACTGTTGGCAGAGTTGTGAACTGGTCTAGTAATTTTATAAAGCTACTTGAAACTATGGAAAAAAAATTAACGCACAGAAGAGAACAGAAGGGAGGCCAGAAAGAACAAGACAGTCAAGACAACTCTGAAAGTTCTGTGTTAAATTTATTATTCACTTTAAAACAAGCTGCTCATTCTATTCTGCTGCGTATATGGAAATGCACGTTTTATTTAGTCCTTCTTGACTTCAGAATTTAAAAAATAACAATAAAAAAGATTAAGAAAAAGATACCAAAAGAGTATAGAAGGGCAAATGTGCTTGTTTTCAAAAAATGGAACAGAACAGTTTGCACACCATACGCCAGTGAATTCAACATTAATTCTTCAGAGAATTCTAGAACAAATCATTGAAGAAGTGGTTGGCCAATATCTGGAAAGGAAATGTGTAGCCAACAATGACTTCATTAAGTTATGACCTGTTGGTCATGTCAATCTAACGTAAGCTTTTTTGAAAGGATTACAAAACTAGTGGATAAAGAGAACGATATAGATATCCAGATTTTAACAAAACTTTTGTAAAGTATCTCATCCTATTGGGATGGAGATGGAGATGTCAATTAGTATAATTAGATGAATTCACAACTGGTTAAAGGGCTAGACTCAAAGAATGTTTGTTAATAGTTCAATGTCATTGTGGGACAAGGTCTCCAGAGGAGTGCCCCAGGTATCAGTGCTTGGCTCTGTGCCTTTTCACATTATGTCAGTGACTTGTATAAAGGCACAGATGGTATGCTCATCAAATTTGCATATGAAAGAAAGCTTAGAGGGACAGCTGACAGTAGCTAATAATAGATGACAGAGTCAGAATCCAAAAAGATTTTAATAAGAGCTTTGTACTAAATCTGAGAAGATGAATTTTAATAGGGATAAACTCTTAGTCATGCATCAGCCCAAAATGGCCAAGACCCATTGAGACTGTCCGTGTCATCTTTCCCAGATCTGTGACACGCACATTCTCCCAAAAGAAGGACCCATGTGCTGTTCTCACTATCATTCCCCACCCCCTTGCTCAGTACCAGTCTACCCTATGAAGCTCTGGCTAAAGTAGTAAACATCCTGCTTCCAGGTGTTCCGTTCGTTAGCCCTCTCTTCCTTCTTCCTGGGACTAATGTAATCACTCTATCAGGTGGTCCTAGTCAGCATTCCAGTATTTCGTTCTCTGTGTTATTCTGAATTGATTTAACTTGAATTGCAATTTCTTTACCTCTTTTGCTCCACTACTTTATGAATGATTATTGCAGGTTGACATATCTGGAGTCCAAAGTGGAATTTGAAGACCCCTGCCCAATCTATCACCATGACCCAGCTTCAGATGCCTGGTTCCAATAGGGACCCCTTATGTCCAGTTTGAACGCTGGTCAGAGATTCTGACCCAGGTAAGTGATCTCTTGAATCATGGATTCCCATCTCTTTTGGTTGAGTCTTAACATTTATTAGGTTACAGTGAGACCCATGAGCAATTCAGCGTCTGATCTGACAGATTCCCTTAAAGAGATAGCTGCCAGCTATATGTTTTATAAGTAGGAACCACAAATTTGTAAGTATTTAGACCATTGACAAAGTCTAAGAGAGATCAGAAACATTGCTGGCCCCTCTGAGGGTCATTCAACAGGAATAAGAATGTTTAGACCATGTTAACCCAAAGGAATGCTTTCTTTCACTGGCTTCTCAAGACCACTAAAATGAGAATCCAAATCTAAATTTCCTTCTCTCCAAGAAAATGTTAACCATCTTAAATCAGACCTAAAGAAATCTGACATTAAAGAAGATACTGAAAAGGCCTTTTCTCTTTACCTTTCCCATCCTGTGCAATTGCTATCAACTCTCCCTGCCTCAATTCTTGTTCAAATCAAAAAACATGGAGGAAATGAAGGGTTTCCAGACATCTTATGCTTCTTAAACCAAGGCTGACCTCTAAGCAATGACCAAGGAATTCCCTAAGGCACATGAAAATCCTGCAGACTTTGTCTAAGAATTTCAAGCCATCCTTTTGATTCACCAGCCTGGCCTTTCTTATTTGTGCCAATTGGTACAAGTCCTCCTGGGGACACAGAGCACTGTTGCAGAACTGCCTGGTAGGACTCTCCTTTAGAACAGATTACTAAAATGGGGGAAATAACTGAGTCTACCAAACACCTGAAAAAGGCTTGAGGAATTGGAGAAGCCTTTCTTACAGCAATTCCTAAATCCTTTTCCAAACTTATTGATTGGAATAAATTTCTGGCTTGCATGAAAAATCCAGGGGAATTCTTCTTCGACTACCACAACTGACTTTTAAGGCTTTCAAGGCAAATTCTGGGATCTCCCCTGAAAATCCTAAATCTTTGACCACATTCAACTCCATCTATGTTAATGGTCTGAACAAGCCCCTCAGTGACTTAATAAAAACAGGGAAACTGGATTGGAACACACCTCCCTACTTCTGAATTAATGGGATAAGCCAAAGAAAAGAAATCTACTCAGATGCTCAATTTGCAATTGCAGCATCCCTTCAGAAAGGGAGTGAGTCCCTTTTCAATACAGCCCCACCCTGTCAGGCGTCCAAGGATAAAAAGCTGGGTCCCTGAAAGCATGATTGTCTCAAAATGGAAAGGTGCTTCCAACTGCAGAAGATGAATCCTCAGACCTCCACCCCTTAATCTGCTGTGAAGCTGCGTGTCACAATCACAACAATGACAAGGTACTGAGGAGGGCTTGGGGCAGGGGTCTTCCCTGTCATTTTCACTTCTTGGAATGATTATGATGACGGTGGCCTCCCAAGTCATGGAGATACATATGTACAAACTATACCTCTTTCTGACCCCCTTATCCTTTATCCTGTATATCTCTCTGGACATCATGGATTTCTCCTCTGCCCAGACTCCCCATTCCACCTGCTCAGAAGGGACTTTTGGAAAAAATACTGTACTGCCAACACCTCTTGGTCAGCTGAAATGCCTTGCTTTCACATCCTAATGGTCACATCACAAGGTGTAAAGCCCTCAGTTTTGCCTCCCTCTTATCAAACCCCCAAGAGTCTGAGGAGCTGGACAATTTCCTTAGTTGCATTAGGGTCCTCAATATTTCTCTGATGTCTGGTAGTGACCTTCAGGAAACTGAACTCAAAACCCCTCACTGTTCCTGGCTGATACCTTTGAAATTCCAAAGGAAATTTATCCTCTTTTATGCTGTGAACACTTTGACTCTTACAATGACTGGCCTTCTCCATGCCACCTTAGTGCAATAAGCTGGACTGGAGGCAGTCAGCAGAGCTTGTGAGCTAGTACAATGTAAACGAGTCCACATTTTTAGGGATTGCAGGTATGCCTTTGGGGTTATACATGACTTTGGGATGCTTTGAAGGCAGAGGGGTTGTCTTACCTCCTATGGGTCCACTCTAAAAAATAGTCAGCAAGTCAATCGCTCCTTGACATTCTCCTCCTGCCAAAGGAACTATCCATAATCACATCCTTGTTGCCACCCCTGGTCAAATTTTACCACCCTGATGGCCCTTTCCACATCTGGCAGATGGACTTCATCCAGCTTCTTCCAGCTTCTGAATACAAATGTGTTATTCTTATGGTCTGTAATGTCCACCCTGTAACGGCTGGACCAAGATTCTCCTTGAAAGAATAGTCCCTGCTTGGGGTATCTTTCAAAAAATGCATAATGAGAAGATGGTGGAGTAGAAAGATTTACATATGCTAGCTCCAAACCCACAGCCCATAAATTACCTGTAAAGAGTAACTCCCAACAAATTCTGGAGCAGTGGAAGCCACACAACAATGGAGTGGAGGAGATTTCTGTTCCAGAGAGCCCTGAAAAACCAACACAAAAGGTCCATCACACACTGGACCCAGAGCAGATCCCAGCCCTGCCTTGGTCGTGTGGCACCGAGAGGAGCAGATCCAAGCAGGCTTCAGGGATGGAATCTCCAGAGGCCGTGCAGGTCCATCCACCCACAGACGCCAAAGGTTAGTGAGAGAGCCTGTATGGCTTGCCAAGAGGGGAGTGGGGTGTCCCCATAACTCAGACACCCTGCAGCAGAGGCAGTAGAGGACAGGGGCTCTCAAAGCAGGCAGGAGCTAGAATCCATTGTTGAAGGTCTCCTCATAAACCCCCTGAGGGAACTGAGTTCTGTGTGGCTGCTCTGCCCCCACCTGAGCACCTGAACTTAATCTCACACTGAATAGTAGCCCTGCCCCCACTGAAAGCCTTGAGGCTGGGAAGCAGCATTTGAATCTCAGACCCCCCCAAGCACTAGCTGGGTGGATCTGGAGGTGAGGCGGGGGTGCAGAGGAACCTCAGAAGTCAAGTAACTGGCTGGGAAAATGCCCAGAAAAGGGAAAAAAAATAAGACCATGGAAGGTAACTTTCTTGGTGATTAGATATTTCCTCTTTTCCTTTCAGATGAGGAAGAACAATGCTTACAATCATGGAAAGACATAGAAGTCAAGGCTTCTGTATCCCAAACATCCAAAATAAATATGCAATGGGCTCAGGCCATGGAAGAGCTCAAAAAGGGTTTTGAAAATCAAGTTAGACAGGTGGAGGAAAAACTGGGAAGAGAAATGAGAGAGATGCAAGAAAAGCATGAAAAACGGGTCAATACCTTGGTAAAGGAGACCCAAAAAAATGCTGAAGAAAATAACACCTTGAAAAATAGGCTAACTCAATTGGCAAAAGAGGTTCAAAAAGCCAATGAGGAGAAGAATGCTTTCAAAAGCAGAATTAGCCAAGTGGAAAAAGCTCACTGAACAAAATAGTTCTTTCAAAATTAGAATGGAACAGATGAAAGCCAATGACTTTATGAGAGACCAAGAAATCACAAAACAAAACCAAAAGAATGATAAAATGGAAGATAATATGAAATATCTCATTGGAAAAACACCTGACCTGAAAATAGATCCAGGAGAGACAATTTAAAAATTATGGGACTACCTGAAAACCAAGATCAAAAAAAGAGCATAGACATCATCCTTCATGAAATTATCAAGGAAAACTGCCCTGACATTCTAGAACTAGAGAACTCCTAGGAACATTGTGGCCAAATTCCAGGATTCCCAGGTTAAGGAGAAAATATTTCAAGCAGCTAGAAAGAAAATGTTCAAGTATTGTGGAAATACAATCAGGATAACACAAGATCTAGCAGCTTCTACATTAAGGGATAGAAGGGCATGGAATAGGATATTCCAGAAGTCAAAGGAACTAGGACTAAAACCAAGAATCACCTACCCAGCAAAACTGAGTATACTTCAGGGGGGAAAATGGTCTTTCAATGAAATAGAGGGCTTTCAAACATTCTTGATGAAAAGACCAGAGCTGAAAAGAAAATTTGACTTTCAAACACAAGAATGAGAAGAAACATGAAAAAGTAAACAGCAAAGAGAAGTCAAGGGACTTACTAAAGTTGAACTGTTTACATTCCTACATGGAAAGACAATA
>CM053772.1:136740970-136766277 GCA_028658325.1 Potorous gilbertii
GGAGGAGAGAGGGTGAAATGGAATAGAGCAAATTATCTCTCATCGAGGAGGCAAGCAGGAGACTTTTTAGTGGAGGGAAAAAGAGGAGAGCTGAGAGAAAAACATGAAGTTTACTCTCATCACATTCGACTAAAGGAAGGAATAAAATTCACACTCATTTTGGTATGAAAACCTATCTTACAATACAGGAAAGTGGGGGAGAAAGGGATAAGCTGGGTGAGAGGGATGATGGAAGGGAGGGCAATGGGAGGAGGGAGCAATTTGAAATCAACACTCTTGGGGAGGGACAGGATCAAAAGAGAGAATGGAAGTAATGGGGGGCAGGATAGAATGGAGGGACATATAATTAGTCTTACACAAGACTACTATTATTGAAATCATTGGCAAAACTACACAGATATGGCCTATATTAAAATGCCTGCCTTCTCAAAGGGAATGTGTGGGAAGGGAGGGATGGGGAGAAGTTGGAACTCAAAGTTTTAGGAACAACTGTTGAGTATTGTTCTTGCTACTAGGAAATAAGAAATACAGGTAATGGGGAATAGAAAGTTATCTGGCCCTACAGGACAAAAGAGAAGATGGGGACAAGGGAAGGGAAGGATGATAGAAGAGAGGGCAGATTGGTGATAGGAGCAATTAGAATGCTTGGTGTATTGGGGTGAGGGGAGGGGACAAATGGGGAGAAAATTTGGAACCCAAAATTTTGTGAAAATGAATGTAAACAGTTAAATAAATAAATTTATTATAAAAGAAAAAAATGCATAATGACAGGGGACCTATTTTACCAGAAATGTTGTTTCTGAGCTCTTGGTTATTTGACCCTTTTTGTAGCACCTCCATTGTACCTATCACCCATAGTCTTCCAGGATAGTGGATAATTTAAATGGAGTAATAAAAACTCAGATGTCTCAATTTTATGATAACTTTGGTGTCCTATGGCCCAAAGCCCTGCCTCTAGTCCTCCTCAATCTTCAGGATGTCACTTTTGGAAAAGACAAACTTTCACTTTGAAAATTGTTATTGGAGAGAAGATTCTGGGAAGATGGCAGAGTATGTCAGAAAATTCCTAACTCTTGAGATTTCCTCCCACAAAAGAGATGAAATAACACCCCAGGGTGGGAGGTGGGGAGCCAAAATGGCAGAGTAAAAGCAGGGACTTTCTTGAGCTCTCCCCCAAAGTCCTATGAATACCTATAAAAAATGACTGTAAACAAATTTTAGAGCCACAGAACCCACAAAATGACAGTGAAACAGACCACCAACCCAAGACAACCTAGAATGTCTACAGTAAGGGGTTATCATACCAGGCAGGGAGTGGAGCACAGTCTGGGCATGGGATGCACTGGCACAGACAAGTCAGAGAAGGCCTCAGGGGACTGAATCATTAGAAACTGTGGCAGTTTTCGGACTTCTCAACCCACTAATGCCAAAACTATGGGACCTGATTGAAAAAGGAGCATAGTATGGCCAGGATCTGGCCCCAGTCCTAGGGCAGTGGGGATGGTGGTTGTGGTAATGGAAGCAGTGGCAGCAGCAGCAGGTGGGGGATCGAGCAGCTAATATGAAACTCCTGAAGCCTGGGACAGTACACACATACCCTCCACCCCTACCCCCACTGGAAGCAGAGTCCTACCTTGACAAGGAGTTAGAAAGTCAAGCATTTGGCAGGGAAGATGAGTAAACATCGTTAAAAAAAAAACCCTCAGATTATAGAATCTTATTTTGTTAACAAAGAAGACCAAAACATACAATCAGAAGAAAATAACAGAGCCAAAGCTCCTCCATCCAAAGCCTTCAAGAAAAATGTGAATTGGTCTCAGGTCATGGAAGAGCTCAAAAAGGATTTTGAAAATCAAGAGAAGTAGAGGAGAAATTGGGAAGAGAAATGAGAGTGATGCAAGAAAATCATGAAAAATGAAGCAACAACTTGCTAAAGGAGACCCAAAAAAATACTGAAGAAAATAGTACCATAAAAAATAGACTAACCCAAATGGCAAAAGAATTCCAAAAAGCCAACAAGGAGAAGAATGCCTTAAAAAGCAGAATTGGCCAGATCGAAAAGGAGGTCCAAAGCTCCTGAAGAAAATAGTTTCTTCATAATTAGAGTGGAGAATACTGAAACTAATGACTTTATGAAAAATCAGGAAATTATAAAACAGACCCAAAAGAATGAAAAAATAGAAGATAATGTGAAATATCTCATTGGAAAAACTTACCTGGAAAAGAGATCCAAGAGAGATAATTTTAAAATTATTGGACTACCCTAAAGCTATAATCAAAAAAAGAGCTGAGACATCATTTTTCAAGAAATTATCAAGGAAAACTGCCCTGATATTCTAAAACTAGAGGGTAAAATGGAAATGGAAAGAATTCACCAATTACCTCCTGAAAGAGATCCTAATAGGAAAACTCCTAGGAATAACATAGCCAAATTCCAGAGTTCTCAGGTCAAGGAGAAACTATTGGAAGCAACCAGAAAGAAACAATCTGAGTATTGTGGAAATACAATTACGATAACACAAGATCTAGCAGCTTCTACATTAAGGATCAAAGGGCTTGAAATATGATATTCCAGAGGTCATAGTAGCTAGGAATAATCAAGAATCACCTACCCAGCAAAACTGAGTGCAATTCTTCAAGGAAAAAAATGGATGCTCAATGAAATAGAGGACTTTCAAGCATTCTTGATGAAAAGACCAAAGCTAAATGGAAAATTTAACTCTCAAATGCAAGAATCAAGAGAAGCATGAAAAGGTAAACAGGAAAGAGAAATCATAAGAGACTTATTAAAGTTGAACCACAAGGCCTTCTTCTGCTAATTACAATTTTCTTTATTTTTTTATCATTTTTTTTTCTTTTGTAATTTTTTCCCCTCCTCATAATGTATTGCAATTCTTGTACTTCTTGTGCTTTGAGACTCAGATCTAAAGTCACTGACTCCATTACAGCCTAGCAGCATATGCAGCTCCTTGAAGCCTCTGTTGGACAGCAGTACCACTCATTGCCTTGACCACACAGGGGTGAGTGTTGGATTCATGTCCAGCTACACAACCTTTGATTCACATTTTTCTCTAAACTCCTGAATTCTCAGTCATCCAAAATGGGAAAGACCAGCTGACATCAGCCTGTGTCTTTATAAGATCTATGATATGCACATGTGCTATTGCTGCTATTGTTTCCCACTCTCTGCTCAGTACCCGTCTACCTTAGAAAGCTCTGGCTATAATAGTAGATATCTAGCTTCCTGGTGTTCTATCACCAGGTCTCTCCTCTCTCTTCCTTTGACTGTAATATAATCACCCCATCTGTCTGGTTCTTGCAGGCTGCCTACTAATTCATGATATGTATGTCACATTTCAATTTCTTTACTTTGAGTAGATTTTTTTCTCCATTACTTTATGAATGGTTGCATTCGTAGATGACATGGAACACGACTGGTATTCTCCTTCTACTTATCTGACCTCTCCTTTTTCTGTCTCATTTGCTTCATCTTTCTTCAGATCATGCTTTCTAACTGTTGGTGCCCCTGAGGGTTCTGTCCTGGGTCCTCTTCTCTTCTCCCTCCATACTATCTCACTTGGTGACCCATGGATTTAATTTAATTGCTGTCTCTATATTAATGATTCCCACATCTACCTATCTTGCCCCAGTCTCTTTGCTGATCTCCAACTGTTCATCTCCAGCTACCTTTCAGACATCTTAGACTGGCTCATTTTGTCTAAAACAGAGCTCATTATCTTTCCTCCAACTCTTCCCACTCTGATCCTTCCCTAAGGCTTTAGAGGACAACATCATCCTCCCAATCCCCAAGGCTCTCAACCTAGGTGTCATCCTGGATTCCTTCCTCTCATCCTCCCAACCTCCCAAATGTAATCTGTCAATATCACCTTTGCAACCATCTCTCCAATCCTTTTCTGCTCTGACACGCCACCACTTTTCTGCAGCTCCTCATTACCTCACATCTTAAGGACTAGAACAGCCTGCTGGTGGGTCTGCCTGCTTCAAGTTTCTTTCCATTCCAATGCATGATCCATTTAGCCACTAAAGTGATTTTCCGAAAACACTCACTCTCTCCTCCCCCAACTCCTGCCTTGCCCTAAATGCTAGTGACTTCCTATTGCCTCTATGATGAAATACAAAATGCTCTGTTTGGAATTCAAAAATCTTCATAAACTAGCTCCCTCCTGACTTTCCAGGCTTTTTATACCTTATTCCCAACTGGTATTCTTCAATCCAGTGACACTGGCCTCCTGGCTACTCCATAAACAAAACACTCCAATTACCAACTCTAGGCATTTTCTCTGACTGTCCCCTGTTCCTGGAATACTCTTCCTCCTCCTCTCTCTTGACCCTCTACTGACTACTGACCTCCTTGGCTTCCTTTAAGTCCTAACTAAAATTCCATTTTCTCCAAGATGACTTCCCTCTGACCATTATCTATTTATTGGGTATATAGCTTATTTTGTTTATATTTGTTTGCATGTTATCTCTCCCTTTACATTGTAAGCTCCACGAGGGCAGATACTGTCTTTTGCCTCTTTTTGTATGCCTAGCAATTAGTAAAGTGCCTGGCACATAGCAAGTGCTTTAAAAAATCTTATTGATTTATTTTAATTGAGTACTTGATTGCTTGAAGGGAGACCATACTGGACAAAGAGGCTGATTCTGTCTAGGGCTATGTGGGCTCCTGGCCCACACAGTTCTCTTTTGGGAAAAAAAAAGTCCTCAGATTACCTAAATAAGAAAGGGAATAGAAGACAAAGGAATTTGAATGTTTAACAGTCTCTGAAAACACATGCTTCAAAATGAGGCTAGAAGGCCATGCATGGCAGGTTTTTGAGTACACAAAAAATGCACTGTATGAATTATTTCAAAAATCTAATTTGCAAAGGCCATTGGCATTGCTTGGGTGCGTTTATAAATCAGGCAGTTGCCTAAGTCATCTTGCTTGACTGAAGCTGTAATTTCCATGAAAAAGCTCAAAATACTAAAACATTAATTGAAAAAAAAAAGAGCACCTTAAAAATCCTGTTGGGGGAGGGGAGTGGTTCATTCAGCTAGAGAGGATAAGGTCAAGACACTTGTCATTTGTAAGAGTGCCTGAGCCTTTTTGGCATGATTTCCCCAGAAAACAAATCTTTTGAATTATGAGCAAATGACTCCTTGGTTTGTTTGATTTATTATAACCCATCAGGAAAGTTCTATTTATGATCCTCTCAGTTTCCACTAACCCCTCTGATAGGAATATAGACTGTTCTTAGCTATTTAATCCTCTCACTGTCGTTTATTCCCCAGTCTTAATAAAGCCCTAGCCAGAATGACTTTTCACCACTTTTGCTATAAAATGCCCACAGCATCTGTCAGGAGGACCAGCATGACAGCCCAGCAATCTGTTCTCTGCTGAACAATTGCAATGTGGGACAGCAGGGAGTGAGGTGAATTCCATGCCCTGTTCCATCTAACCTTGGCCCTGCTCCACAGTTCCTCTCCCTTCTCTCCCCTCCCATCTTCCCAGAACAGAGGGTCATAGATGATGCAATGTCAGCACCTCTGAGCTTGCTTCTGAGACAGATAACAAAGATGCTTAAGTAGGGATGTATGGGTCTTACCAGCTGTTCCTCAAAGTCTTTGTGGCCTAGAAGGTCAAGGAGGTGTTGTACATAGTGTTTTCATCAGAACAGAGTCTAGAGGAGCTGAAATTAAGCTCTGCCATCAGCTGTGTGCCCTTTATAGGGTCCCTTAACCTTTTCCACTTTCACGGGCTCATCTAACTAGGAGAAAGCAGGTTACTTTCTGAGGTTTATGCCCAAAGGTACAACCCAAGTTCTGTTCTATTTACCTATCCATCAAAAATTGCTACTTATTTGTGATTTCACTGATAGCAGGTGAGCTAGGGGGCATTTTTCCATTCTTGTCACATACACATTTTACATTTTTTATCATTTGTCCATGGAATTAATCAATTTAACGATCTTCTCATAAAGCTTGCTGCATAACGGAGGTGTCAAAAAACTTTAAATTTAATATTTTATGAATTAGGCTTATGTGTCACACCCTTTGATCCTTTCTATAGTTTATGTTATGATCATCTGGATGCCTTCTTCCTCTTGGCGTTTTGGAATAGCAGCCAAAACAAGTACAGAATACTGAAAAGATCAATATTGTTGAGCACATTACTGTAATCCACAAACGTTAAAGCAGCAATACCTCATTCCCCTGACAAAGCTCATATTAAACAGAAGACTTGATGGCTTAACAGACAGGCTCACTAGGTTTTTGCCTCTGAGGATGAGCTTCAGTATGAATTGGTTTCATTTTAACTTCATTTAAAAAAAATAGCTGGAGGTTCAATCATGATTTTTGAAAAATTGGCATCCTTTCCTTGAGGACAGTAAGTACGAGAGAGATTCTATTACATTTGTCCAATCAAACCTGGTGCAACACTAATGCTCAGATTGAAATTCATTTTGAGCTTTGCAGTTTATTGATTAGCCTGTTTCTTCAGAATAGGTATGTATCTATTTTTTAAATGAGATTTCACTCATAATATATGAATCTAAGCATCAAAAATTCAAGGATAAAATTCACCATTGTGGAAGCTTTAAGAGATCTCTTCCTTCTCACCCCTGCCCCAGCCTCACTCAGCAGATATTTTTGAAATTCACCATAAACTTCAAGCAACTGAATTTACTATATTCCTCCCATAGGCACCATCCTACCTTGGGGGAGGAGGGAAGGAATCTAAAACTGTCATGTGTCTCTCATAATCTGGAGGCACCAGTTTAATTCTAATCTCCTATGATGTGAAAAATGAGTGGAAAATAAATGATTTATATATTGCTTATATGTTCAGTACACAGTTCAGTGGGGTAGATTGAGCATTTTAATGAATCAATATTTATTGAGCATTTGCTATATATAAACTAATATGCTCAAGGCTACGGGACACAAAGAAAAAGGAACTATGATTTAATTGAAAATGCCTGACCAGGAAACAGAAGGCTAGGCTTCTAATATTGGCTTATCTACTTATTAACTCAGTATAATAGTAACTATTATCTACTTATTAACTAACTAGTTAATTTCTCTGACTTTCAGTTCTTTGTCATCATGGTGCTGTCAATCACAGTTACAACCCCTCTTAATTCTAGTACCTTCCATCTGTTAATTATTTTCTATTTCTCCTCCATATAGCTTGCTTTGTATACTGTTTGTCCCTCATTTTTGAAAAGGACCAGTGCATCACAAGTGAAATTTTGACTTGCATGTGAATGGGATTTAAAGGAGACATAATTATACTCACTCTCCATTGCAGAGTCATTGAAGAGGCCCTAGGATGAAGCCTTGCTCTTGTTTTGATAGCCTGGTTAACTAATATTAAAAGTGTGAGGATTATGGTGAACTGAAAAGTCATGAATCAAGACAAAAATTCCAATGCAAACTTAGAGTAGATGGCATTAATAGAAATATCATGTCCAGACCTTTGAGGGGGCATTCCTTGCTTTCCTCTATCCTGGTTAGACCCTATCTGTGATATTGTATTAAATTCTAGGAATTCCATTTTAGAAAGGACATTGACAAGTTACAGAGCATCTCAAGGATGTCACCTAGCATTATGAGGGGATTAGAGGGTTGATTGAAGAAACTGGGATGTTTAGCTTGGAGATGATGGGTAAATGTGGGTTGAGTTGAGTAGATAACAACTGATCTCAAAGAAGGCCTTTGCATTCCTCTATAGCAGAAGTTCTTTACCTTTCAAGCATCTTGCTTTGGCAGTCTCCTGAAGACTATGGAATCCAGGGAATAATTTATTGAAATGCTCATTTTCAGTTAGAGGTTAGCAAAAATAAATTTTTTCCATCCAAGTTGATGAACATCATTATATCTGTTCACACATCCCTTGAAGCTCTGTAGATCCCAGGATCCCCACGTTAGAGGGTAGAACAAGGTAGATCAATGTTAGGGAGGCAGAATGTAACTTAGTATCGGAAAAACTTCCTGATGATGAGAGGTTCAGAAATGAAGTGGACTGCCTAGAGAGCAGGAGAGCAACCTCTCACTGGAAACAGGAACTTCTTGGGACTATTTATTAGAGTTGTTGTAATGGAAATTCTTGCTTCAGGTAGGAATTGGGCCTCTGATCATGCTTTGCGCTCCTTTGTGTTTTGCAATTCTGTGCTTTTACACGTAAGGGTGGCTGACCTTCACAAGGAGAAATGGAAAGTTTGTACTGTAAAGTAGACAGACCAGGGAAACTGAGTTAAATGGGGAGATGCATCCTAAGGAGAAGGAATAAGCATTTTTATAAGGAAGAGAATAAGTATTTTATATGGAGCCTACTGGGTGTCAGACTAAGTGCTTTTTACAAATACTATTTCACACAGCCTACAAAGTGGGTGCTATGTTTATTCCCATTTTACACTTGAGGAACTGGGGCAAACAGAGGTTAAGTGACTTGCCCAGCATCACACAGTGACTGTCAGAGGCTCGATTTGAACTCAGGACTTCCTGACTCCAGGCTTAGTGTTCTATCTACTGTCGACAACTGCCTGTAACAGGAGATGGTGAATATTTCTCTTTGACTCAGGGGCTAGGAAAAGACCTGGAGTTGGCAATGAGTAGGTGTGAAGATGAAAGAAAGTTAATGTTTAGACTGGGAAGTCTGATATTGTTGTTTATTGACAGTAGTCTTTATATGATACTTGGGTGTTCATATTTGTCTTTTTGATATCAATATAGACTACATTTTTTCCTTGTAGTTGAGTCTGTGCAAACCATGATTATAGCCTATGATTGTACACCTATTGGCTTTTCCCAGAGTCATCAAGCTTGTCTTCCCTGCCTTTCCCATCTTGAAACATAAAAGGAGGGTTGAGTATAGAATTTACAATCAGCTCTTGCTGTTTTTTTTTCTTTTTTTTTTTTTTTTGATTTCCCGGTCTGTGAATTTTTCCCACTGCTATCACTACTATAGGTTTTGAGTCTATGAAAGTACTGACTACATATTTGTAATAGAATTTGTTATTCTTTAATTTTCATGTTGAGAAGGACATAGTGGAGTATGAGGGATACAAAGGCAGATTTTTGCTGATAGAAAATACACACATATGTATATATAAATTAAAAATAAATCCTATGATTCTCTGCTCTGTTTCCATGGCTAATGACCATTCAGCATCATACCAAACCTTTACAGATAGCTGCAAATTATCTGTCAAATCTGAGTTTAAGCTTTCTTCTACTTAATAAACATGCATACAATTTAATATCAGTAAATGATGGTAGAATATGCTGTGGTTTTCTGTTAATAAAAAAGTCTGGAGCATCCTTCACTTCACAAGCAATTTTCATGGCCATGAACTATTTGTCTAATATGCCCTTAGAAGTAGGGTGACTTTTTCTCACAACTTCATTTTCTTAATATAGTCTTTGTTTTTAAAAACAAACCAAAAGAACTCCACATATAAGAACTGTTTGGGTGTAAAGTAAGCCACAGATGTCCAGTATACTTTTTCTTGCTATGACAAGGACCTGATGGAGAGTCACAACTGGTGAAAATCTCAATTTTGCCATAGATCTTTCTAAAATGAGAAGATTATTGTCCTAAGTATTAGGACAGTACTTTCTTTTAACTTATACAATTTTGACTTTTCAGACTCCTCATATATTTTTAAGACAAAAGACTGTACCTAGATGATATTATAGCTTTCGTGTTTCTTATTGATCAGTGTAAATTATCATCAGGAGGTGCAGAGAATATTTATTTTCTCCTTCCTCCTCTCCCTTGCAAATGACCATTTATATAGCATTTTTTAAAAAGTATTCAGAAATGAGGAATAAAAACCATAACAGTGACTGCTTTCCAAACTCTCAAGGAGTCTACTACTTTGTAGATTATTGTTTTTGCTGCATGGTAGTAGAGGTTTCCATTCTGGTAATTTTGCAGTAAAGCAAATTTAAATGTTTCAAGAATCAATATTTTAGAAGTATGCATCTGTCTTAGGCAGCAAGTTTCACAGTGATATTGCTGTACCATGTGTTCCCTTTCACAATTACTGGGATTTCTTATTTGCTGTTATGCTACAAGATCGTGGTTCTGACTTCTCATTGCTCCTAAAGCTATACAAGAATTTTCTTCCTTGTTTTTGAGAAGATGGTTTCCACTGTTTCTAAGACCTTGAGAAATGTCTTGTTTCTCTGAATTTGAATCAAGAAGGAGAAAGCAATTATCCACTTCCATTTCTTTTCTGTCACATTAGTTGCCAAGGTAATCCTCCTTGGATTTCCAGTGGTATGTATTTCTGTTTCTAATAACCAATGAAGGACTCAATGCTTTCTATGTGTAACCATAACAAGGTAGTCTGCTGTCAAGAAGCTTCAGAATAGGAATGTGTAGGAACTTGTTTGAGAATTTAAAAAATATGTTCCATGCAGGCAACAGATATTGAGGAGTTTTTCTGTATTCATGGTCAATACCTCAAAGATTATGTAAAAATAGACACAATCAAGTGTGATGAATTTCACTGCATTAAACATGTGACAAAAGGTTTCTGTGAGTGGTAGTTTGTATTAAATGATGGTTATGAACTTGGAATCAGGAAGACCTGGGATTAAATTCTGCCTCTGATACTAATTCTACAGTCATACCATAAGAAATTAATTTAACATCTCTAAGCTTCAGTTTTCTGATCTGTAAAATGAGCGGGGCTTGGACAAGATTACCTTTAAGGTTCCTTCTAACTCTAAGTTAATGATCCTATGAAAATGTTTCTCTGTCTCCCCCAGGAGAGACTGCATTAAAAAAAAGTAGTAAAATGAGAGTATGTGGGGATTCAGACTTGGTGAGTAATAATACTAATTTTATACATATATATAATATATTTATGTATGTACACATATTTAACAGACACACACATTTAACTTATTTTCTTCTCAATTGGATTATTGTTTCAGCTTCCTAACTAGTCTCTCTTTTTTTCAATTTGTTCCTTCAATCTATCTTCCATATTGCTGACCAGTCTTCCCAAAGCACTGTTATAAATACTGTCACTCAACAGAAAGACTCCAGAGAGGCCTAGAAAGATTTATATGAACTGAAGCTGAGTGAAAGGAGCAGAACTAGGAGAACTTTATACACAGCAACAACCACAGTGTGTGAGGATTTTTTCTGGTAAACTTAGTACTTCATTGCAATGCCAGTACCTAAAAAATTCCCAATGGTCTCTTAAGGCAAAATACCTTCCACATCCAGAGAAAGAACTATGGAATTCAATCGCAGAATGTAGCAGATCATTTTCTTTTGTATTACATTTTGGTTTGTATGATTTCTCCCATTCATTTCAATTTTTCTATGCAACATGACTAAGGAGAAAATGTATTTAATAGGAATGTTTGTGTAGAACCTATATAAAGTAGTATGCTGTCTCAAGGAGGGAGGGGGAAAAGAATCTAAGTTATATGGAAGTGGTTGTAGGACACTGAAAACAAATGAAATAATAATAAAAAATAAATAAACACCGTCATTTCTCTGCTCAAAAAATTTCATTGCCTCCATTCCAAAAGTCACAGTGGCAAGTGCGGGGAGGGTCTGCTTGGGGCTTTGGTGTGGGAAGGTTAGAGGGGATGGGAATGAGTAATCAGAATGAAGAATAAAGAGTTGGATGATGACCTACAGAGATTTAGCCGCACTGGAATGGTTAAGACATGACTAAGTGTGGATATGTTCATCATTAAGTGGAAAGCACCTCTCCTCTTCCGAGAGGAGGCTGGAGATCAGGTAGAAGAAAACATAGAAGGAGATGGAAACCAAACTCACACAGCAGAAGGAAATGGAAATTGAGCTGGTACAGGTGGAAATCTGACCCTGACCCTGGGTCACTTTTCCTCTTTCCCATTGGCTTGGGTTACCCGGTCTACAATATGAATGAGGTCCAGAAATGGCTGTAGTGATAACTTCTTTCAGATCTTGGTAGTCAGAAGGAACTGGTAGCACAATGGGTAGAGTATTTGTCCTGGACACAGGAAGACCTGAGTTCAAGTCCAGCCTCAGACATTCATCAGCTGGGCAAGTCACTTAACCTCTGTTTGTCTCAGTTTCCTCATCTCTAAAATAGAGTTAATAATAGTACCTCCCTCACAGAATTGTTGTAAAGATCAAAAGGGATGATATTTGACAGTGCTTGGCACATAGTAGGCAGTATATAAATACTTATTCCCTTAAATGAGTATTTTCTTTCCTTCCCACTCTCACCCTCACTCATAAAGCGGTGACTTCAATGGGAGTTCATTTTTATGGAGACAGATATGAATAACTCCTCATCATAGCTGTTAAAAATGACAAAGCATTCCCTTTCTGGAGATACTAATAAATTTGATTGACTCTGTAAAAGTACATCCTCACAGAGCTTTCCCAGCCAGTGGAAGTCAGTTAAAGAGAACCACTAAGCAGTGATTGAATAATGCACTCAGTCTCCAGATCATGTATGCTGAGATTGTTTCCTATTTCTTTACAATTTCAGTCCCAATTAAATGCTTTTTAGTTGCAGCACAGGTTCATTGTGTGGCCAGACACATTTGTGCAAAACCAATTTAGATGATCTTTCAAGTTTCTATGGCTGCTAAGTGTCACAGTGGATAGAATATCAGCTTTGGGGATCAGGAAGGCCTGAGTTCAAATCCAGTCCCAGATACCAGTTGTGTGACTCTGGGCAAGTCACCTAAAATCTACCTCAATTTCAGTTTTCTCATCTATAAAGCAGGGCTAATAATAGCACCTACCTCACAGGTTTGTTGTGGGAACTGATGAGTTAATTTACTTGTAAAGTGCTTGCAAACCTTAAATATTGTTATTGTTATTTCCAGTTGAGACATAATTGGAAGTAGAGTTAAACTGAGTGACATTGTTTTTTGTCCAACATGCCGCACATTGAACCTAATCTATGTCAACCCAGAAGTGAGGGGCATTTGAATTATATTTGGGGTCTGTGCGCTCATCCAGGATTGCTTATAGATGAATATGGAATTTGGAGTCACATATTCACACTCACCAGTGTGTGAACACCACTACTTCTTCATTGACCTTTGGATAACCTACCATTTTGATTCTTTAGAGATCATGGTATTCCACAATCCTAAGCATTACAAGAAGAATGCTGTTAAAATGATGGTTGTTTAAAAACGTTGGGATTGTTGAATGTATTATGCAATTTCCAAAGTGCAATTCAGATTGTCCTCTTCTCATTTCTCAGCCTTAAACCACATTTTCCAATATTTTTTTTCATGTCCTATCTATGCCTTGGTTTGGAAAATCTTGTCACATTCTTCACCGAGTTTCTTTTCTTTGCATCCTCTATCATACATATTGGTGCAGAACCTGGAAAGACTAACGAATTAACAATCATTCAACAAGTATTTATTAAATTTCTATGTTCTTGGTACTACATAGGGGTTGGGAGACAACTCTAAAGAATGATTATTCTTTGCTTATCTTCGTTATCTTAAGGTTATTCTAAGCTCTGAAAGGTGATTTGCCTATAGTGCAACCTAATCATCCCTTAATCTCCCTGGCTGATATTAGGCTGGTCCATTTTACCATGATTTTGGAGTTAAGGCCCATGAAATTGTGTTTCCTGCTGACTTTGTGCGCATGATGAAGCCACCTCTCTGAGAGACCCTGTCCTTCCATTTAATTGCAACGTCTTTATATTTTTGGGTTTCGTTTGCTGGGTATTTTCTTTTAAATAAGTTTATTTAAACTGTATTTAAACAGATGCTTGACTTGAAGAGGAGTCTAACTAAAAATGATTTCTTCATAGTAATTAATCTCTACTGAAAGACACAAGTTATTTTTAAGGAACAACTAATTTAAAAAACGGTGACTTGTCCTTGGTTTTATGACAATAAATGAAAAACATGATTATGTAATCAAACAAGGTATATAACAATTTTTGTTGGTTTTGGTACTGTTGTTAAATACTGGAATACCAAGATAAGAGTTGAATGAGCATGCCAGTAATGGGGAAGGGGGAGGTATTTTCACAGAAGCAGTTTTTCGTTTTTTGTTTTCTCTTTGCTGTCTCCATTTGAGGCTGATTGAAACATAGCCATTAGGTTTAAAACAGCCATAACAATGATGTGTATACACAAGTTATTGTCTATAATAAAATAATAGGGTTTTGGGAAAGGAATGTCAAAGAAGAGACTGCAGAAACCAGCTCAACATTTTCTCCATGTGAATGTGCTGTTTTTCATGAGAGCACAGATCTGGAATAAAATTGCAGGTTGCCTCTTATTTGGCATCGAAAGACATCAGTTGTATCTTCACCATCCATTTCTACCTATTGTAGTTTACTAAGTGCCTCTTCATCTTAAATTGAACTATAGAACTATCTTTCCTTTCAAATGGATGTGGTTGTTGCTTGCAATCTTGAGTTCTTAGACTTTTTGTCAGCGATGGTTGATCCTGGGCCACAGCTTTATAAAAGAGACACCAGAATTGTCTGAACCAAGGGAATCCCTCAGGTAGGTCTTCATTATATTCCATTTAGTTACTCCATTCAGTCATACCCTACCCTCAATTCCTTTTTATTTGGGAAGGAGGTAGGGAGTATCAAAGAGAGTGAAGCCAAGAGATAAGTACAAGATTTGGAAACCTAGAGGAGATGGAAAGAATGCAGTAACAACCAGTAGCTTCAACCTGTGGGGTCTTCTTTGTCCTAGGGTATACACAGAAAGGAATAAAGCTTATTACTTCCCAGAAATTATCTGTAAAATATTTAGAGTCTTTTGCAATTACATCTTAAACTAGTGCCTTTTATTTTCATTTTCTGCTCTCTCCCTTTAGAATATGATAGAGGTAACATTATTAACATTTTCTCAGGTAAAATTTGAAACACTCCCTAAAAATCAGTGAAAATATTGTATTGCCTCATGTAAACCTTTGCATCAATTTTTAAATTTCTGGGCAACTAACTGGTCCAGGTTAAGGCAAACTCTAGGTTACTTGGTAGAATTGAGTGGGAACTGTATATTTTCAGGGATTCTTTATAAGCAATACCCCTGCTAAAACTCAGAGGCATAAATGAAGATGCATTGTTTTAGTTGGCTAAGCTCACAATACCCTGAAAAAACATTAGAACAATCCTAGGGGAATGTAAAATGGAGTAATTTCTCAAAACCCAGTACTTTCTCATCAATGCTCTTTGTAACTTAGATGTCACACTCAGGCACTCAGTCTACGGTATGATAAAACACAAAATAATTCAAACCATCTGTTGGATTAAATACAGCTATCATTCATTTGGTGGACACCCAATCTGAGTTGTTCAAAGTGAATCCAAGCGGGGCATCCAGAGGGTTCACAACTCAGGTTGATAGCTACCCAACTTCCCAGGCTACTGATAGGCTTTCAATTATCCAGCCCATATGATGTTTGCAAATTACACTTTTGAGTACCAGCATTTTCCTGCTTTGTCAAGGAGGGTGGGTGTAGCAATGAAAGGGGACAACTATTCTAATGGGGAAAAAAGATGCTAAATTAACATTGTACCTGAAAACAAGTAAGCTCTATTTTCAGAAGTATCAGGTATTACACTTAGCTTTTTCTCCTCCCCTATGTTCCCTCTTTCCACCCCCCTTATTCCATTTACTTTTTCTGCATTCTTTTGGTAGTTTAAACTCCTCCCACAAAAAATACTAAATTGCTTTTGGATGCAAAATGTCAGTTGCCTCCCACAGAATAGGAAGTTCAATCATATAAATGACTATACAAATGACTATGGAAGCTGTGCTCCATTTCCAACTTCTTGTCACTTAAAATGAGATTGTTCTTCAGCAGCTGTTTTACATTATTATGGAGTTCAGAAACTCATTCTACCAGTTAACAACATAGAACACACCACATCCAAATCCTTTTTACCCCTAAACAAATTATACTGTACAATCAAAATCAACAAACGTGAACATATTTAGTCTGACACATGACCTGGGACAGGTGGGAAATGAGCATTGATATTCCCAAAGAAAACAAACTTTCTGTGTGGTCACTGGGCAAGTATACAACTTCTTCAGTCTGTTTCTTTCTCAGTAAAACTATGGTCTTTTAAACTATAAACTATAGTGAATTAGAATATTTCATGGCATATATATTTCTACAAACCATCCAGTTCTATACAAAATTGAGATTACAGTATAGCTGCTAACAGAGTTTACTTCTAGGTTAGATGACATTATGAATCAACCCTTTAGGAAGTTTTTTCTCTTTTCTTTAATTTACTTTCTTTTCAAGTGTCTACATGTGTCTGGGACTTTGTGTATTATGAGAAGAGAGAGTCCTAATTACCCAGATGTGTTGAAGGATGAAAGAATTACCCAAGAAACAAATATCAAGGTGCCTAGACTGTTTATATACATATATATATATTTAAATATTGTGATGAATCTGATTTCACAGGTGTGAGTACTTTGACAGTATAAATTGCAACCTGATCAACAACTTTTTAAGTTGTGTCATTCTTATTCATGTCTTTCCATAAATCCTCCATACAGAATTCGCCCAGTATACTAGAGTTCTTCCTCTTCTCATATTAACTGAAAGGTAGCATTATAGCACTTGGGCTATCCATCTGCTCTCTGTCATTTTCAGTTCATGACCACCTACCCTATTTACCTATTTATACAATGTCTAAAATAATGTGTTTTACACCACTTGTAAAGACACATCACCCTCTCTGGGCTACTCCCAACTTGCAAGTTGGTCAGAGGGCTGATTTCTTTAAGGGTTGGAGCATACCTATTGGCACCATCTTTGTACAACTACTGCTCAAGAGCCCCCACTGGTGTACTTCGTAGGAACAGTCAACCAGGAGATTCAATTAGCAAAGGTATTTACAAAAATGGAATAACAATGTGAGTTGATAAAAACCATTTTGACTGTATGGCCCAGGCCTCCTTCAGTTTCTTGCTGGGATGATACCTTTAGGGTAAAGTTCCTTACTTCTTTGCCTTTCATTCCTCACACATTTTAAAAACAATCTTAAATATGACTATTTAATATGAAGTAAGAACATCATAAATGATCATATAAGACAAATAAAGATATAATAAATTATAGTCTACACATAAATCTTTCCCACTAATGGCCTTAGTATTTATGTGTTAGAGTGGGTACACACCCAAAGAAATCTGTTGGGGAAGCATGAGTGAGATAAACTCATTTACTTAAAGCAACTAATAACTCCAGAACCATAAAGTTTGGTGTCCTCTTTTTTATCAGAAATTATTCTTGTAATTTACTTGGTGCTTCCATTGCTAAGATGAATTGATCCATGCTATGTTTGACTAATATTTCACTTTGTGTGGGTATCTCTGACAAGTAGTTGATCTAATAGATGATTTCCCTAATTCTTTACTTCTAAACTGTTCTTCTGCTCACCTGGACTTATTCTCCAACAGCAGATTACTGTCCAGTTTATCGGTACCTTCAGCTAACATGGGTAAAAGCTTTCTCCTATTTTGCTCTTTGGAGGATTATTTTTTCTCATCCATTTCTTAGAAACAAAATGTGACAGGGAAAAGAAATATCACCTCTCTCTTTTCATCCTCTTCCCCTCCTGCTCTGTTTACTTCTTTCTCCCATTCTCTCCTTCCCTCTGTCTAGCTTACCCTTCTCCAATTATTCATATGAAATCACTGAAACAGATTTCTTACTCTTCATTAAGCAATTTATAAAATAACCCCAGTTTACTGCTCCTATAGATAACAGGGAAGTTTCCCATTGGAATCATGTTGGTTTTGTATCAAATTATATATAATTTTGAGCCCAGAAGGACTTAATGGATGAGAGAAATCCTTCCACCACCATCCTTCATTCTATTTACTACAGGAATGGAGGGTATATGTTGAAACTATCCTTGCTAGCAGCTCTTTTCCCCTTGTGAGTAGCAATAAAATTTGTTAAAACTATCTCTGTGTGAGCTGCCAATTTTCATCTGAATTTCAGTCCATTACAATCTGGTGGCTGTAGTGGGAAATGAAAGTATATTCCAACAAATAGCTTTTTGGATAAAGATAGGAAGGTGAGGGAAAACGGAAAGTCCTTGAGAATGGGAATCTTTCTCATAGAGTTTAGTGGCTAGATACCCAGGAGATTTAGGTTACAAGGGTATTATTCAATGGTCAAGGTCTTGCAGCTTTCAGGATCTTGAGCAATAGGTTGCTTAAGTAAAAGATATTAACCTCAAGGAAACCAAGGATTCTGTTCTTCAGATCCTTCTGGCAGTGACAGAAACTCATCTAGGAGGGAGAAGAAGTGGCAGGGGCAGATAGCCATGCTTTGTCTGGTAACCACAACTCCCAGTTGCAAAATGGCAGACCATGGACAAAGGTGCAGATGTATCGTGAGAGAGTGCTTGCTAGCATTTGAGACATCTACCAACAGAATCCAAAGGGTTCTTAAGAAAACTGGGTATTTCAAATTATTGATAAAGACATCTAAATTATTCCCATTGTTGAAGACAAATGGATAAGCCTGGGGGCTTATCCACTGACTCCTTCCTGACCAAAATAGTGGCCACCCAAAGGACAGCACAGAGATAAGTTGATCCATTAGAATGGCATTACATAGATACGAAAGATACATGTGGTACTGTCACCAACCCTCAGTTCAAATTTTGCCTCAGATACCTATTTTTCCCCAGGTACATTACTCAAGTAATAGCATTACTAGATAACTTCAGCAGGAAATGGATCTGTCACTTGGCTCTAATAATACCTATTGTGGGGATTTCAGACTTTCAATAGCAACCAAATCTCCAAACTCCTTTGAGAGTATGGTACAGTTTATAGATCAAGACCTGAGGGATGGGGCGGCTTGTCAACCTAACCTGAGGCTGGTGACATAACGTCACAGTTATCAGGGAGAAGTATCTATTCAGAGGGGAAAAGTGGAATTTTGCATACTATTGTTGGGTACTTCAATGGTAATAAAAGAATCTTAGAAATTCTGCTGTACAAGTGACAATACCACAGGCAAATGTGGATCCTTCCTTCCCATCATGCTTCCCTCTCAGATGTACAGGTCAGCAGGTCACTGTGTAAGCACTGTGTAAGGTCAAGACTTAAATGTTGTCCTTGTGATCACTACTAGAAACTCAATATTTATACAAACTAAGGTTATGTGAATCAGAAGTGGGTATGCCCCTCCCCTGATACCATCTTCATACCAAACTCTTTAACCTGGCAAACACTCCAAGGGACTTAATTTCTGTGATGCCATTGCCTCCCCTACTTTTGTCCCTGGTAAATAATGTACTCTGAAGGTGGTGGCCCGACTTTTCACTACTCACTGAGGATGTCTCAACTTTTACAAGGGGGCTGCCTGGGAAAAGAGGGAAAATCAGTTGTTCCATCAATATATAAGGGCTTTTCTCCCATCACTAGCGTTGGCAGACACTGGAAAAAAAATAATCAAGAGCCTCTCCTTAATACTAATTCAGGTAGCCAAAGAGACTGCAGAAGCTTTAGAAGTACAAGCCCACAGTTGGGAGTTCCCTGGTCTAAATGATAATAGTTAACATGCTTGACTATCCACTAGTCAGCCAGTCTGGCCACTAGCAACCTACAGCTATTATGTGGTTAATATGGAGTGAAGCACCTGTTTCTTTGGGACTTAGCCAGACACCGTTATAGTGGATTTATTCTTATGGTTAGGTCTGGTTCCTGGGGTGCCTGAATCCCAAGGATTCCTGGATAATTCCAAACCTTGACCTTCTACATGACAGATATAGTCAAAGTCCTAATCAGAAACTATGGTGTGCTACGAAACATCCAGGTCATTTTCCTATTTCCTTAACAATTGGCAATATACCTGCCTTGAAGGGGAGCCCTTTTGATGTGAATGATGGAAGAATGAGATCAGAGGGATGGATTGTGAGCTGATGAAAACCAGTTTGACTGGTACAGCCCTAGACCCTCCCCCAACTCCTTCTTTAGCGTCCTGCTGGCATGACACCATTAGGGTTAAATCCTCTATTTCCCTGCTTCTTGTTCCTTACTCCTTATTAGGCAATTTAGAAAATACCCTCACTTTATTGGTCCTACACTGGTGTCATTCTGGTTCTTTGTCTCAAACAGTATAGAAGTTTGATCCCTGAGGGATTCTGGGCCTCCACTTGAAGCATGGAGACCCCACCCTGTAGGCTACCCACCAACATGGAGGCCATACACAGCCTTCTCCTCCTAGCTGCTAATCTTTTTCCTTTGTGAGTAGTAATAAAGTTTGTTAAAGCTATTTCTGTGTGGGCTTTTCATCTGAACTCTCCTTCATTACAAATAAAATAAAAGTAGTAGTAGTTACAAAACACTCCCACCCTTCAAACATATCCTGGCACGTTCCAACAAATACACATAGAAAGAGTGGGTACACACTAAAAGCACTTGCTGGGGACACGTGGTCAAAGCAATTGGCTTATAGGTCTGAAGCTATAAATGTTCAATGTGCATTCTCTCCTGGAAAAGTCCTCACAAAGTTCACACCTGGATATGATACCTGTGTGGATGGGTTGCACCAATGGACTTATTCCTTACATAGGTCTCTGATAAATGCATCCACCTGTTAGATTCTCCAGGATTGCTGTTTGATGAGCACCTGTAGACTCACCACCTCCAGGTTCAGGTTCAGCAGCAAGCCTCTGCTGGGGTGCCAGCATTCATACAGTGCTTTAAGGTTAGCAAAGTGCTCTACAAATATTATCTCATTTGAACCTTTCAGCAGTTCTGGGAGGTAGTTCATGTTATCATCCCCATTTTATATCTGAGGTAACTGAGGCTGAAAAAGGCAAAGTGACTTGCCCAAAGCCATACAGCTAATAAGTGTCTGAGGCAAAATTCAAACTGAAGTCTTGTTGACTCAAGTCTAGCACTGTATACACTGTCACCTAATTGCCACTTTTTCAGAATGCCGTGCTTCAATGCCTAAAATAAAAGGAAAAATCAAGCAGAAAGCTAAACTCTGAGGCTAAAGTGTAACACCTATATCCTCAAGCATATTGAAAATTATTTTTAAGATAATCTCCTGAGATTCATCACTTCATCAGTCTCAGTTCTACTTCATAAATATCATTGCTGTGAAACTGCACATTTAGGAAAAGGCTTAGCCGTGACGGGACTGGCTCATAACTTCTTGAAGCCTAACCTCGACATTATACAAGTCGATATTAACACAGTTAAAGTGTACATGGGTAACAGTTAAACTCAAGCTGGTAGTTCTGAATAAATCTGTTATGGTTGGAGAAAGCTTAAATTATTTGTGATGTTTATAGACTTTTGTGGTCTCTCAAGATCTGAAACTGGGAATTCACATCTGCATTTCTGTAATCAGTGAGGGGAGTTGGTTATTAAATTTTTAACACATTCAATCTTATTTAGTCAAAGTCATTTATAAATCAAATAGATACCATATCATAAAACCCCTAAACAACTGTACTCAATTACTTTACATGGGAAACATCACAGTTAATGGGTATCTAAGGGCTAAAATCCATTTAACTTACAGACATTCGATGACTAGCACAGCTGTGAACACATTGGAATGTTGAAAAACACTGATTAGTATTAATATCTGACAAGTTTTCAACCTTATGATAAAGATCTAATTTTCTTCTTTTTCTTTTAGCCAAAGAAAGTCATTGGGTTGACAGTTTTGCCACTAATTTTGCCAGGTTGTTGTAGCACATCTGTGTTTTTAAAGAAAGATTGAGTTCACAAGTTGATTATTTGGGAGATTAGTGAGGAAACTCCTATCAATGCAAGTCAACACCTTCTCTGTAACTGACATTTATAGAGAGTGACCAGAGTTTGAATGAGTTCCCCAGGGCAACACAAACTACAGCCAGTAGTTTACGATTAGAGACCAGATCTACCTGACTGGAGTCAACTTTCTATTCAATATATCACCCTGCCTCTCAAGATGCTGCAATAACAAATTAATAAGTGAGAAATTTAGCTAGCCAGTGGGGTTTTTTTCTCCCAATATCAAAAAAACACCTTATCTTATTACTTTCCCCCTGTGGAATTGGTTGAACTAACAAATTGTTTTGATGTCAGGAACTCATTCAAGCTGCCAATCTCAAAGTTTTTTCTGCTGTGATGAAACTTGGAGGGGTTAGTGACCCAGAAGGAAGTGCCAGGTTAATAGAGTCTAGGTAGCTACAAACTACATAGAAAGCCATTTTGGAGATGAACATACTCCTTTTCCAGATGACAAACCTAAGTGCAGTATAGGTGACTAAGTTTACATGTAGACTTGTTAAAGGAGATTGAGATTGATCAATATTGTGTTAACATGCATTCCTCAGCCTCAGTCCTACTTCAGGGAGGACCATTACCTTTGCTGTGATGATTGCTGAACACTTTATGGGGCTTTTTCCAACTTTGGTGTTCACCTGTTCCACCCAACTCTCACCTGTGGCTCCAAGAAGCTGCAGCATGCACAGCAACCACACCTCGACAAACCATTTTGGCACATGGGCCAAACCATATTGAAGGTAAACAAGAGGTCTCAAACCCATTGCTGAGTTGGAGGGTATCTACTCTAAGCATGTGAAGACTTCCCTGGTGGAATGGGCAGATGAGAACAATTTGTTCCAACAGCCATGAAGGCAACCGAAGCAGGTGATGTGGAGCCCTTAGAGCTTGGTTAGACACTGAAGATGCCAAGGTCATCCACTGCATCCTGAGTCATCGCCAGTCATCTTGACTCTGTCCTGCAAATGGACTATGATGACTCTGGAGGCAAGAGTGAAGCTGGCAACTTCGTGCAACTCTGCCTCTCTTAAATCCAGTTTACACACAAATCAAAAGACATCACCCATACCACTTTACTATTATGCCTCAAAGTCCTGTGGCAACAGGAAAGTGATGAAGCAGCAGGTATGGATACACCGGGAGCTAGAGTCACAACCCTGCACACAGAAAGCCCAAGCCATAAGGTTGTTTCTCACTGGAAGCAGCAGGAGGACTCGGCAGCTCCCGGGTATCTGAGCAGTCTTTTAAGGATCACACTGTTCATCTCCTGGTGTGAGGAAGGGGCAGAGAAAAAGTGTCCTAAACATTGTCTGCTTACCCAACCCTGGTCTGATTACCACGGCAGGTGGGGAATCCCACTCTGTGGAGGAAAAACAAAAAAAAAATGTACAAAAACATCTGTAAAAATGATTCCACTCATTATTGGCACATGGAACATGTGAACACTTATAGAGAACACAAAGTAGACCTGAAAGATGAACTGCTCTTGTTGCAAGAGAACTCAACAGGTATCGCATCCAAATAGCAGCCCTGAGTGAAACAAGGATGGTAAATGAAGGCCAGCTTACTGAAGTTGAAACTGGATACACATTTCTCCATAGTGGGTGCAGTGAAGGGGAGCACCATGAAGCTGGCATGGGTTTTGCAATCAAAACTAATCTAGTTATCAAACTGGTGTGCCTGTCAAAAGGAGTGAATGACAATATGATTGCCACTCACAGGAAAATGCCATGCCACCATCATCAGTGCCTATGCTCCCACCATGACAAACCCTGATGAGGTCAAAGAAAAATTTTATGAAGACCTAAAGTGTGCCAAAAGAGGACAAGCTCATATGACTTTAATGCTAGAGTAGACTCAGACTACCAGACTTGGCAAGGAGTCCTAGGGAGGAATGGAGTTGGAAACAGCCAACAGCAGTGGTCATTTATTGGGGAAGACTTGTACCTCACATGACCTTCTCATCACCAACACTGTTTTCCCTTTACCTAAACACAATAAAACTTCATGGATGCACCCTCGCAGCAAACACTGGCATCCAATAGATTATGTGATTGTTAAGAAGAATAGACAGGCAAGTTGTGAGAGGGACAAAGGCAGTGTGTGGAGCAGAGTGCCGGACTGAACATAGACATATCCTTTCCAAGCTAAATATTTACATTCATCAAAAGTGATGACCCCAAGGCAAAATGACTACCAGAAGAATTAATGTCAACAAATTAGAGCTCTTCTCTGAGTGTCAACAGTTTCCTGCTGGCTTGGAGAGAAAGTTGAATCAACACATAGTTGGCAACAGGGGAGCAGAAAAGGAGTGGGCAGCTTTCAGAGATTTGGTGCACAGCACTGCATTTGCTCATCTGGGTCAGAACACTTGCAAATACCAAGTCTGGTTTGATGAAAATGATGGGGAAATTCAGAAGCTATTAAATGAAAAATGAGAACTCCACAGGGTTTACCAGTAGAATAGCTCATCCATCTCTAAGAAGGAAGCATTTAATTCCATCAAAAGCAAAGTACAAGGAAAGCTTAGTGAGATGCAGGATTTCTGGTTCAGTAAGAAGGCAGAAGAAATTCAGTTTTATGCTAATAGTAAAAATCCAAAGCACGGTAGAAAGACTCACATATGCTAGCTCTGAACCCACAGCCCATGGATTTCCTCTAAAAAGAACTGCCAACAAATTCTGGAACAGGGGAAGCCACGCAGCAACACAGTGAAGGAGATCTCCGTTCCTGAAAAACCAATCCCAAAGGTCCATCGCGCACCTGACGGGAGCGGAGCCCTGCCCTGCCCAGGCCGTGCAGCACTGAAAGGAGCAAGCAGATCCAAGCAGGCTTCAGGGATGGAATCTCCAGCGGCTGCGAAGCTGTGAAGGTCCCTCCACCCACAGACGCACAGGTTAGTGAGAGACATGTCTGGATGGGCTGAGAGGGGAGTGGGGTATCTCCATAACTCGGGCCCCCTCGGGAGGCAGCAGCAGAGGCAGCGGGTGGCCAGAGGCTCCCAGAGCAGGCAGGAGCTCAGCAGCAGCTCCATTACAAAAGGTCTCTGCATAAACCCCTGAGGGAACTGAGCCTGAGAGGCAGCCCTGCCCCCACCTTAGAACCTGATTTACTCTTACCCTGAATAGCAGCCAGACCTGCTGTTGAAATGCTGAGGCTGGGGAGCAGCATTTGAATCTCAGACCCCAAGCACTAGCTGGGCAGACCTAGACAGGGGGTGGAGAGGACTCTCAGAAGTCAAGTAACTGGCTGGGAAAATGCCCAGAAAAGGGAAAAAAATAAGACCATAGAAGGTTATTTTCTTGGGGAACAAATGATTCCAACCTTCCTCTCTGATGAGGAGGAAAACTGCTTACTATCAGGAAAAGACAGAGGAGTCAAGGCCTCTGTATCCCAAACATCTGAAATAGATATCCAATGGGCTCAGGCCATGGAAGAGCTCAAAAAGGATTTTGAAAATCAAGTTAGACAGGTGGAGCAAAAACTGGGAAGAGAAATGAGAGAGA
>CM053772.1:136767525-136840247 GCA_028658325.1 Potorous gilbertii
AAGTTAAATAAATAAATTTATATTTAAAAAATTTTAAAAAATTAAAAAAATAATCCAAAGCACTTTTATGATTCCCTGAAAGCTATTTATAGACCAAAAACCTATGGTGCATCACAACTACTCAGTGTCAGTGGAGCCACATTGATTAGGGATAAGGACATGATCCTAGAGAGAGGGGCTGAACACTTCCATAGTGTTCTCAACAGACCATCATCAATCAACGCTGAGGCCATTGACCCTTTACCTCAGGTTGAAGTCAATCCCTCCTTAGCTGAACTTCCAAGTGAGGAAGAGATTCTGAGGGCCATTAGGCTCCTCCCATGTGGCAAAGCACCTGGTGCTGATTCTATTCCAGCTGAGATTTACAAGGTGGGGGGACCATTGCTCGTACAAAAGCTGACTGAAATTTTCCAGGTTACATGGCAAGAGGAGGTTATCCCCCAGGAATTCAAGGATCTCTATAAGGGTAAAGGGAAGAGATTGTCCTGCGACAATCACAGGGGGATCTTACTCTTAGTCATTGCTGGCAAAATTCTTGCTAGAGTCCTTCTTAACAGGCTAATCCTTCACTTAGAAGATGGGCATATACCTGAGAGTCAGTGTGGTTTCAGAAAGGGCCAAGTCACAGTTGAAATAGTGTTTGCTACCTGACAACTCCAGGAGAAATGCCAGGAGCAGACAGAGGTCTATATACAACATTTGTAGACCTGACCAAAGCCTTTGACACTGTTAGTCATGAGGGCTTATGGAAAATTATGTCAAAATTTGGTTGCCTGGAGAAGTTCATCAGTATTGTATATCAGTTTCATGATGGCATGTTTGCCTGGGTTCTAGATAGTGGACAAAGCTCTCATGCCTTTCCAGTTACCAGTGGAGGGCTGTATTCTTGCTCCCATGCTTTTTAGCAGGATGTTTTCAGCCATGTTGTTAAATGCTTTCAAAGAGGATGAACACATTGCGAAAGCTAGCTCAGTATTTGGGAGGCTCTGAAGAAAGGTTTGGGAGGGGAGAGATATTAGACTACCAAACTGAAATTATGCTGAGACATACTGACCTCATTGTTGTATGCTTGTGAAACATGGACAGTCTACCAGTGCCATGCCAGGAAACTGAATCACTTCTATGTGAACTGTCTTAGGAAGATTCTGAGGATTACCTAGCAGGATAAGGTACCAGACACTGAAGTCCTTGCTCAAGTTGAACTGCCAGGCATTCAAACTATGCTTCAGAAAGCACAACTCCAGTGAGCTGGCCATGTTGTTCAAATACAAAATGTACACTTGCCAAAAAGACTATTTTATGGAGAACTTGCATGGGGTAGGCTATCACATGGTGGTCAGAAGAAGCAATACAAGGACACTCTCAAGGTCTCTCTCAAGAACTTTGAATTTGTACACCATGAGAGACAGTGGCACAGTACTGCTGAGCAGGGCATACCCACATCAGAAAGGGTGCTGTGCTGTATGAACAAAGCAGAATTGAGACAGCACAAAGTAAATGTAGGATGAGAAAATATTCACATGGACTATCTGTGCCCAACCTGTGGTAGAGCACTCTGAGCTCATATTGCTCTGATCAGCCACAGTCGGACACACTGAAACTTCACTTTATCATGTGATGTTATTTTGGTCCTCTTGGAGAACAAAGGACAGCAACCAACCAAGCAATCAGCTTCATAGATGCCTTAGCTGCATTGTTCTATAATTCCAAAAAGTCTGTTCAGTGACATATTTGATTCACCACTTCCTGTAGCTCTATCTTTGCATTATGCGAAAAGTCTAGAAAGATTTGATCCATCAATTTTGTGACTTGTCTCTTGACTGCATTTGGAACAAAATATCATCTGCTCTCTCACTACCATGTTTTGATCTGGGCTGCTGACAATAAATAAAATAATCCAGTTTAAGCTTATACCTGTTGTGGTATAAGCCAAATCCTAAGCCCTGCTCCCATTCAAGGTAGATTTCTGAGAATTATGCTAATTAAACTGTAAAATTAATACTTTATGGATTTGATAAAATAATAAAATGCATTTGGAAAAATAAAGATCTAGGACAGAAGTCGGCAAATGACAGCCTGTGGGCCAAATCCAACTCCCAACCCATTATTGAAAAGTCCATGAACCAAGAATGATTTTGACATTTTAACGTAAAGTTTTATTGTATTTAAAAATGTAAAAACCAATATATACATATAAATATATTGTGCATATATATATACACATTTCATGTAAATATGTATATGGAAATATAGGTGTATATAAAATATGTTTCTATATGCTATATAGAAATAGATATGTATAAATACTTCAAAATATAGATATATGTATATGCCAAAAGCAATTCTCCAAAAGTTAGGTGATCAAAGGATATAAACAGTTCTCAAATCAAGAATTTTAAACCCTTAACAACCACATGAAATAATGCTCCAAATCATTCGTGATAAGAGAAATGAGAACCAAAACCATCATGAAGTTTCACCTAACATCCTACAAACTGATGAAGACGACAAAAGATGGGAATGATCAGTATTGGAAGGGTTGTGGGAAGAAAGGCCTGTTAGTATATTGTTGGTCACGAAGAAATAGACATGACTGAAAGTTATGCAGCAACAACAACAGTATAGTGGATGGTTCTCTGGCAGGATCAACAGGGACAACAGGGAAACTTCAAGGAGGGATTCAGGAAAATGATGGCAAATGTCCTGATAGGAGCAAATGGTTCATGTCATCCAGCGGCTATTTCAACCTATTGAATCAGAAGGAAATCTGTAGATCCTATGAAGGCTTAAGATAACAAAGATATGGGAGGGAAGGAATAAGGATTTATAGAGTACCTACTATGTGCCAAATGTTGTGCTAAGCACTTTAAATATTGTCTCATTTGATTCTCACAACTACCCTGTGAGGGTAGTTTTTCCATTTCACAGTTGAAGAAACTTAGAGCAATTGAGGTTAAGTGACTTGTCCAGGGCTGCATAACTAGTGACTCTCTGAGGCTGGATTTAAACTCAGATTTTCCTCACTGCAAGCCAAGCACTCTATTCACTGTACCAACTAATTGCCAAAGATCCTTTTTTACTCAAAATCAAGCTCAATTATTTCACACTATATTTATTTAGATATGTATAGATATATATATCTATATCGATGTATCTCCAGATATGTGTAGATATAGATATGCATAGGCAATTAACTACATTATTTCTATAAGGATAATTCAAAAATATACATTTGGATAAGGACACTTTGTTGTGCATACTTTAAGTTGAAGAAAAATTAATAACTTGCATTCATATAGTACAAAGCACTTTACATAGAGTATCTTACTTGAGTTCCACAACAGTCCTATAAGGTTAGTACTGTTATCCCCATTTTACATATGACAAAGCTGAGACTGAGAACTGTTAGGTGACTCGCTCAGGGTCACACAGTTAATAAGTATTTGAAACAGGATTAGAACTCAGGTCTTCCTGACTCCAAGTCTCATACTATATTCACTGCATCATCCAGTGACCCTAAAATGGACCCAGTTCCTTTGACCAGCTTTGCTCATATAACTGAGAATATGGTTACAAGTCTATCTACAGGTCAATACAAGGAAGGCTCTGAATTGTTTATATCAGGCTGCAAATTCATCTGAGCATCTAAAGGCATCCCTAATATACATGAATGTTTGTTGGATTGTATTTGCTTGCCTCATTTATTTAATTAAAGACTGTTAATAGCTCCACTCATTACCACTCACTCAAAGATATAGGTCATCTTGTGCCTTGAGTTAGTTCCACCTATAAATCTTCTGGATATCATTGGGGGGAGCACTCAAGTAGAGCTACTGAAGATGGGAGGACATTACCTCAAGTGTGCCTCACGCCTCCTTAATAAGAAAGACCTTGGGTTTCCACTGGTTTTTGTCTTGACCATTAGACAAGTTAAGAATCAAGTCATTTGTATGTCACCCTTCTGTTCTAGCCACCAGTTCAGAACCAAAAATCTTTTTAAACTCCTCATGCCAGATAATCTACTCAATATTGAAGTAAGCTCTGGGGCAGAGCTTGCAGTTGGAGGTGGGGGAAGGGAACAGATGCATTCTTATAATTAGCCACGGTTCAGAAATTCACTGAATCCCTATCATGACCATTTAGCCAGCTGTCCCTCCCTCTTTCCACCTCTTGCTCAGGATTGATAATTAAATTAAATCAACAGCATTGTTGCTACTACGATGAATGTGCCAAGCTCCTGCTCCAAGAATCTTAATTATTCTGAGTCACAGACTGCATAAGGAAAGCAAAGACCCCTTACCTGCCCTGTTGCCTGATCCTTACTATCCATCCATGTCAACTCTTTCCTTCCTATGTTACATCGTGTCTTCTAGAATCTCATTCCTCTGTTAACAGTTGGTCTTCATATTAGACTTGCACTTCCCTCCTGGAAATTATTTTATGTGTATTATGTAGTTGATTTTTTTTACGTGTTGTTTTCCTCCAATGGAATTTTAAGTTTTTGAGAGCAGGTGCTAACTTAGTGACTCCAGTGCCTAACTGAGTGCCCAGCACCTAACAGATGCTTGGTAAGTGCTTGCTGGATTTAGCTGAATTCTGAAACAAGATTTACTAATGAAACTTTGTGTGCCAATGGAAGAAACATGCTAACAGGAAAGAAATAATGCAACTAGCACATAAACTTTGGGAAAAGAAACAAAAAAGAAGACTAAGTGGCATGAACGAGGAGAAAGCTCATTTCTTAATCTGCACCTAGTTTTCCATGGTAAGACTATGAGAACCACACTGTGCCTCTGGGGAGGTGAGGCTCTTGACATGAGGCAGGAGAAGATAGAGATACGATGGGACCACCTAGGGAGAAATCAGCATACTAATCCGATAGCTGGTGTCACTTCTTGTAAAGGAGAAAGAGACTAACTGCCATGGGTCCCAAGTCCCTCAGTTGACCAGATGTGGACTCTATCAACCTTGAAGGCAGTGAGTACAAATGCAGATGTTCTTGACTTTTATTGTTCCAAATTAATTTTGTTAATGTTTTTCTAGCTCATTGAAATAATTTATTAGTAATTTAATTGGGATGACATTGACTACGTAGCTTAATTTAGGTGGAATTGTCATTTTTATTATATTGACTCTGTCCATCTATTAACAATTAATATTTCTCCAATTACTTTATTCTATAAAAAGTATTTTATAATTATGTTTGCATAGTTCTTGGGTTTATCTTGGCAGGAATACTCCCTGGTATTTTATACTGTCCATGGTTACTTTAAATGGAGTATCTCTTACTATTTTTTCTTGCAGAATTTTTCTTGGTGATATATGGAAATGCTGATGATATATATGGGTTTATTTTATATCCTGCTACTCTGCTAAAATTATTAATTGTTTCAACTAGCTCTTTAATTGAATCTCTAGGATTTTTCATATATACCATCATATCATCTGCAAAAAGAGATAATTTTGTTACCTCATTGCCCATTCTTATTCCTTTGATTTCTTTTTCTTCTCTTACTGTTATTGCTAGCATTTCCAATATGATTTTGAATAATATTGGTGATAATGTGCATCCTTATTTCACTCGATCTTACTGGGAAGGTAGGGTAAGCTTTCTGATGGTTTTAGGTAGATGCTTCTTATCATTTTAAGGAAAACTACATTTATACTCATGCTTTCAAATGTAGTTTTTTTAAAATAGACTTGAGTGTTACGTTTTGTCCAAAGTTTTTCCGTATCTATTGATATAATTATATGGTTTTTCAACTTTTATTACCGATATAATCAATTATATTAATAATTTTCATTGTGTTAAGCCTTCCCTGCATTCCTGGTATAAATCTCACTTGGTCACAATGTATGATCTTTGTGATATATTGTTATAGTCTCCTAGCTAGTATTTTACAACCATATTCATTAGTGATTGTTCTATAATGTTCTTTCTCTGTTTTTGCTTTTTCTAATTTAGCTATCAGACACTTGACACTCACCAGCTGTGTGACCTTGGGCAAGTCACTTAACCCCAATTGCCTCATGCTGGGTCATCTCCAGTCATCCTGATGAATGTCCGGTCACTGGATTCAGATGGCTCTGGAGGAGAAGTGAGGCTGGTGACCTGCACAGCCTCCTTCACTCAAAACAAAGTCAAGTGCAAGTCATGTCATCATTTCTCTGATGGCATGGTCTTCTTCGGCAACGAAGGATGAACATACACATCAGCATCATATTTGTTTCATAAAAGGAGTTAGAACTCCTCTGCCTATTATTCCAAATAATTTATTTAATATTAGAATTAGTTGATCTTTAAATGTTTGGTAGAATTCACTTATAAATCCTTTTGGTCCTGATGTTTTTTTTCCTTAGGAAGCTCATTTAAACCTTCTTAGTTTCTTTTTTTTAGAAGAGTTTATTTAGACATTCCATACTTACTTTCATCTATGCTCTTGAGTTGAGCTCAGGAATTTAGCTTTCCCCTTTTGTTTAAAATTATAAAGTTAAAATTATTGAAATTATTAAGTTAAAGTTATAAAGTTACCAGGTAAATGAAGAGTTGTTATCTGTCATACCAATACCCCCTAGGATAGTATAGTTCCAGGTTTTTATTCAGAGTCTCTACTTTGTAATAAAGGTGGATACCTTTATTAAATTTATTCAAGACAGTTTTGGAGGTTCCACTGAGGTCAGGGCACAGAGCCTGGCTACCCAAATTCTCCTAGGGACATCCCTCTCTTTTCTTTTGGGTGCCCCGGTTTAACTTTCCACCTGAAGAGAGGGCTCCTAGAGAACTGCAGTTGAGACCTGATTCTCCCAATGAGCCCAAATCTTCTCTGAGCACCCCATTGGAGAAAAATTATGGTTTCATCTATTTACATTTGCCTTGAAGTATTGTTTTGCATTCAGTGTAATAATTTGAAGATAATTGGCAGTACAAAGGCCAGGAAAATGACCTGGGGACGATCCCATGAAGGAATTTTTTTTTCTTCAAGGAAGACCCCACATAAGGGTGAGGAGTAATTTCCCAGTATCTGCCATATTGGTGTTTTTCATAGCCTGTGAAGAGTTGGAAAATTCCTGGTCAGAGACAGGGATAATATTGGCCTGAAAAAGGGTTTTTAGATGTACACACTGATTCTCTTTGGAGTTCTATTACCAGTGTTTAATGTTGTGTCTGTTTATTTGTGTAAATCATACCATTTTCTTTCCATGACCTGATCTGCCTGGGGAGTGTTATGTAACAGGTGTCTAGAGACATCTAGTGACCAAACTGGGAATAGCAACATGTTTTCCTTCATTTACCTCTGTTTCTGTATGTGTATGTGTCTGAAATTTCTTAGTTTTCTAAGTCTTCAGAGCAATGGTCTCTCTCTGACTCCTGAGTCTGGCCAAGTTGAAAGCAGATAAGAGACAGATAAGAAGGAGTCTGCAGGGAATCTGTGGCATCATAAACTAATCAGAGACTAAAATGATTTGAATACTTTCATACTTTGATCAAGATTTTTCTGTTGGCCTTGAAAGCAATCAATTTAAAATATCAGCAATTAATATTTCAAAAATCTATACTCTTTTGTAAAATCATTTTGTAGTAAATGTTAAGAATTTTTAAAATGTTCCAATCATTCTGGAGAGCAATCTGAAGCTACACCCAAAGAACTATCTAATTGTGCATATCCTTTGATTCAGCAATACCTCTACTAGATCTCTATTCCTAACAGATAAGAAAAAAGGGGAAAAGAGGTATTTATATAAAATATTTATAGCAGCTGTTTTTGTGGTAGCAAAGAATTAATAATTGAGGGGATGCCCATCAACTGGGGAACGACTGAACAAGTTGTGGTATATGATTGTAATGGACTACTACTGTGCCATAAGAAATGATGGAGAGGATGCTCTCAGAAAAACCTGGAAAGATTTACACAAACTGATACAAAGTAAAATGAGCAGAACCAGGAGAACATTGTACACAATAACAGTAAAATTCCACAATGATCAATTATGAATGACTTAACTATTCTCAGCAATACATTGATTCAAGACAATTTCAAAGGACTTGTAATTAAAAATGCTATCCACATCAGAGAAAGAACTGATGGAGTCTGAATGCAGATTGAAGTATACTATTTTTCACTTATCTTTATCTTCCTTTTTTGTGAGAAGAAGTGTCAGTGCCTTTTTTCACAATATGACAACATGAAAATAAGTTTTGCGTGATTGCACATGTATAACCTACATCAAATTGCTTGCCATCTCAGAGAAGAAAAAAGTGGGGGGGGAGAGAAATTCAATTTTTAAATGAATATTGAAAATTGTCTTTACATGTAATTGGAAAGAAATAAAATATTATTAAAAATATTTGAAAAACTACAACTCTTTTAATTTGGAAATTGCCGAATAATATCTGGATATCTTAGAGAAAGGAGAGGAATATTGAATCTGGAGAGAAAATTCTAAATTCTGAAAAGGGAAAAGTAGTATCGGTGAGATTCCAAAATAAAGAGTAAGTTAATTTAAAAAAAGAAAAAAGAGTAAGTCAAATTTAATTTGGAAAAAAGTGCCTTGTGCTACTTCTGTGAATGACATAGAAGAACTGAAATTTTACTTGAATAGACCAGTGAGTTATTACTTGGCTTCTGTCTTTCATTTTTGAAGAGGACCAAGGTGACGTCACTATGTTGAAGTAAAGGTACAACGTGTTCAGCTGTGGCTTATCAGACCAATATGATCTCAGAAGGCTCTATTACAGGTTGAACACAAATAGTACACATAAACATTTGGAGTGGACATGTCTCTACATTTTTGCACCTCATATTTCTTTTGAACTTCTACAGTTTTGCTTCATTCTTAAAGCACAGCACTTTTTTTAATGTGGCTGTACTGGGAAGTCCTGTGTCAGTGTCTCGCATGTCATACAATCGATTCCAAAGTTTTTTCAGAGAGACCTTGAAAGTGTCCTTATATCACTTCTTCTGACCTCCATGTGATTGCTGGCCTTGTGTGAGTTCTTCACAAAATAGTCTTTTAGGATGGTTGGCATTTAAACAAAATGACCAGTCATTGTAGTTGTACTCTCTGTAGTAAAGTATAAGTGCTTGGCAATTAGTCCAAGAAAGGACCTCAGTGGTCAGTACTTTACCTTGCCAGATGGTCTTCAGAATCTTCCTAAGAAAACTCAAATGGAAATGATCCAGCGTCCTGGCATGGTGCTGGTAGATTGTCCACTTTTCATAGATATACAACAATGGCATTGTTATAATGACTGTAAACTTTCTGTTCAATAAGCAATCTAATACTTTTTCTCTCTCACACTTTCTTTTAGAACCTCCCAAGCACTGAGACAGTTCTGGCAACACTTTGGTCAACCTCACCATCTGTGTGCACATTCCTGGAAAGTTTACTGCCAAGGTAAATGGACTTCTGCACAGTATTAAAAATTTCTCCATTTGCTGTAAATGATGGTTCCATGTATGGATGGCATGGTGCTGCTTGGTGGAGAACCTGAGTTTTCTTGCTGTTAATTGTTGAGCCAAAATGAGCACAAGTAGCAGAGAATTGATCCATACTTTGGATATAATTGATTTGTTAGACTATCAATAACCAATAAATAAAGTCAATGGTCTTTCTCAATGACCTAACACCAGAGGTAGATAGGGCTCTCCTTAATATAGTTTTAGAGAGTACAGAGTAGCTGAGGAAGACAATGCAATTGGCTATAGGATAGACATGAGAGTGAGGAGAACATGACTGGTTACATTAAGAAGAGAAGGCTAACTCCCATGTGGGGCTACTAAACAGTCTGTCACAAGAGAATACTTGATTGATTTAGGGGACTCATCTACATATCGCACACCATTTTAGCAGAACTGCATTAGAAGACTCCCTAGTGCTTAGAAGGGGTTGTTAGGGAGAGAATACTTTCTTTAATGATATAAGGGCATCTCAGGGACAATGTATCTCTTAGAGCTTACTTCAGGACTCAAAGATAACACCAGATGTTATACTAGGTTTCAAAAGAAAGTCATGCCCCCATGTAGGGAAGAGGAGTCAGTTGCTAGGCATACTCCACCCAAATGAAGAGAATGGAGGAAGTTCCTGGACATGCTCAGACAGGTCCTTTGGCTCAAGAAATGATTGACAGCTCCATCTGCCTTGTTTGCTAGAGCTACCTGGGGGGATTCACAGATATGAGGGACAAGTTATGCAAAGGTGTGGAGGCAAGAGATGGAATGTTGTGTATAAGCAATAGGAAGGCCAGTTTGGCTGGATTGTAGAGTTTGTGAAGAAGAGGGTTGGGTTATGAGTGCAGAAAAGTAGTTTGGAATCAGGTTGTAAAGGACTTGAAATGTTAAATGAGAAGTTTGTATTTGCCCTGACAGGTAATAGGGCATGACTGGAATTTATTGAGTAGGTCAGGTCTATGCTTTATGAAAATAAGTTTGGCAACTCAATGGTGTAGGGATTTAATAAAGAGAGAAGTTAGTTATTAGGCTCCTGTAACAGTACAATCAAGAGGTAATGAGGGTCTGAAGTACTGTGGTTGTGGAGAGGAGGGATTGGATGCAAAAGACATGATAAAGGTAGAACCAACAAGACTTAGTGAGGGCTTGAGGATCAATCAATCAATATTTGTTAAGCAACTATTCTATTCTAGGCATTGTGCTAAGCCCTGGGGATACAAAAAAGAAGAACAAAAGACAGTCACTTCCCTCAAGGGAGCCTACAATGTAATGGGGGAAACAATATGTAAATAAATATGGACAAAGCAAGCTGTATACAGAATAACAGGAAATAACTGAGGGAAGACATTAGAATTAAGAGACATTAGAAAAGGTTTCCAATAAAATATGGAATTTTAGTTGGAACTTAAAAGAAACTAGGGCAGTTGGTTGTTGGAGTGGAGCAGCAAGAGCTTCTTAGGCATGAGGGACTGCCTGAGAAAATGTCAGGACCAGAGAGATAGAGTCTTATTCTTTTGAGGTGTATGTTTATTGTGTGTGTGGGCTCATGTTGCACACATATATGTATGCATACTAATGGAGGTTTATAGATTAATATTCAGTCTAAAAGTTAGTAATGGAATGTGCAACAGTTTCTGTTCCTAACTAGACTAGCACAATGCTCCTGCACGATAAAAAGGGACTCTGGGAAGATTTGAGAAAAACTGGCAATGTCCATCCTGTCCCTGTTCCTAGCTGGCTACGCTAGAGATTTTGGGGGACTTTCCCTTAGGTGAGACCTAGGATTATCCCTGCAGGTTGAGCTGAGTTGTCTTGCCTTGTCTACATCCCAACAAGAGAACTCCTTCATTCTGTTTTGTCTGATATATATTCTCCTATATTGTTTGTTTTGTCTGATATATATTCTCCTATATTGTTTGTTTTCTGTTTTTGCTAGGATTTGGATAAATAGTTTTTGGGGTTTTTTGTTTGGGTTTTTTTTTGCTATTTACATTGGGGAACTGGTATTTTGTGGGAAAGGTTCAAGCTTTGGATATAAAACTTAAGATTCCTCTTCTCTCCCAAAGTGACACAATGATCAGAAGTTAGACTGAACCTAGTGTTATCTCCTAGACTAACTATTTAGGGGAGCAGATAGACATAATTCTAGCCTGGTATCCCCTCTCCCTGAGGAGAGCAGATTGGTTTCCCCCTGCCCCAACTTTCTTCCTTCTCTCCTGGCAGGAATGAAAGTTACACAATACTAAATTAGGTGAGTTTTTTGTAGTTCATCCTAATGGAGTCTGATTTGTATTTCCTTATTCCTGAACTCATCTAACCTCTCTGTTTTTGAAATTCTTCATAGAGGAGAAGAAGAGGTTAGAAGTGCTAATTCAATGACACTTTTTTTTAACAGTCAGAAAATTGAAAAATAACCTGAGAATTGGAAATTTCTTGTTTTTTTCACACCTACAATTTTCCTTTGGGAGTCTCATGACAAAGCTTTTTTTCCTATGCAAAAAAGATTTAAGCTCAAGTTAGGAAAAATGTTTTTTAAATAGGTATTAGTTTTTTCTATTATTATGCTAAGGAGATTTCCTCATTTGGAAGTTACAACAATATTTTTTTCTTAAAATTTTAATTATTCAATTTTTAATGTTCATTAGATTTGATATTTTATTTTTGTGATGCTATTTTCTTTTTTTTTTAATTTTTATTTTATTTATTTATAAATGTTCTACAATCACTTCCTTAAAATTAAGATTTTATCCCCCCACACCTTCCCCCCCCATCCCCCTCCCTCCCTATGACAGCATACAATTCTGTATATAGGTTCGACATATACTTTCCTATTGAGCATATTTTCACTATAGTGATGTTATGTAGTCACACTGACATAAGTGGAAGAATGTGATGCTATTTTCTAAGAAAAAAATGCAGAATTCCTAACATATATGTTTCCTAAGTTTTGCATAAGTCAGTGTTGTTATTGTTGAATGGGAAACAAGCTGCCAAATGTCCTCTATCTCATCTCTAAAACTTATGGTGCTTTATTGAGGCTTAGTCAAACTTCAAAACATTTACATGTGGTCTTGTTTCTAGGGGAGCTAGGTGGAATTTTTGTGATGGAAATCAGAAGTACAAACCAAATGTGTTGGGCTTGTTTATTTCCTGCCTCTGATGTAACATGAGGTACAAACTATGTTAAGGTATGTCTCCTGAGGTAGGGAAGAAGTAAAAGAATGTCTTGTAATCTAACCTTGATAGGAGTACAGACTGGGGACCGTCTGCTGAAATGATAGTGGAAGAGCAGTCTCCCTGAGCAGCCCTGTGGAGCATTTGTTGGGTGAAGCTGTGAGTCAGACAAAAAGACAGACCTAGATGTGTGGATTGATCTGCAGAACTAAACTTATTTGTTATCAGAGAGGACCCCTGTTTGGAGTGATAGAAGTGTCATTGGGAGGAATACACACACACACATAAATATTCATACATAAATATACATATGTGAAATGTTATATGTAATAGTAATAATCACATTCTGTGAAAAAGAGCATCAGTGACACAAAAAAATGCATAAAAGAAGGCAGAAGGAAGATCAGAAAGGGACACAAACAAGACAGTTCTCTTATTATTGTGTTAAATTTAATATACACTTTCAAAAACTGTGCTAATAGTTCACAATTTTCTATAAAACTTTTTCGGTTCTAGTCTGTTCTTTTTTCTATTGCAATGTTCCTGTTGGCTAATAGTTAAATGATGAGCAGGCAGATTTCAGAAAAACTTGGAAAGACTTATAGGAACTGATGCTGAGTGAAGCAAGTGAAACTAGGAAAACATAGTACACGTAAACAGAAACATTGTGTGATGACCAGCTTTGATAAGCTTAGCTCTTTTCAGCCAATCTAAGCTGATCTAAGACAGTTCCAAAAGATTCATGATGGAAAATGTTACCCACATTCAGAGAAAGAACTGTGGAGTCTGAATGCAGATAGAAGCATACCATTTTCTTTCTCATGGTTTTTCCTTTTCATTCTGATTCTTCTTTCACAAAATGACTAATGAGGAAATAGAGTAGCCAGGTGGTGCAGTGGATAGAGCACCAGTGCAGGAGTTAGGAGGACCTGCATTCAAATCTCACCTCAGACACTTGACACTCACTATCTGTGTGACCTTGGGCAAGTCACTTAACCCCAATTGCCTCATCCTGGGTCATCCTAATGAATATCTGGTCACTGGATTCAGATGGCTCTGGAGGAGAAGTGAGGCTGGTGACCTGCACAGCCTTCCCTCACTCAAAACAAAGTCAAGTACAAGTCATGTCGTTATTTCTCTGATGGCATGGTCTTCTTCAGCAAAGAAAGACAAACACACATACACAATGTAGAAATATGTTTAATACGATTGTACATGTATAGCCTATATCACAATGCATGCCATCTTGGGGAGGTGGCAGTGGAAGGAAGGAGAAAAAATTTGGAACTCAAAATCTTATAAAATTAATGTTGAAAACTATCTTTACAGTATTATTGGAAAAATAAAATGCTGTTAGGTAAAAAAAATGAAATAAAATCATTGAGCTTATCATTTCTTATAGCACAGTAGCTTTCCATCGCACTCATATATCACAACTTTTTTGGTCATTCCCCAGTTGATGGACATCCTTGCAATTTCCAGTTCTTTGCCACCACATAGAGAGCTGCTATAAACATTTTAGAAATAGGGGCAGTATCAATTAAGTTAAACAGATCTCGTCATTTCTCTTGACAAATTTATCACCTAAAGAAATATTAATACATCTGACTGAAGAGCTAAATATATAACGGTAAATTGGAATGTTGCACAATTAAAGAATAAATATGTCCTCCGAACATTATGTATGTCAAAAATTCAGAATTTTTCTGTGAAAGACAGCTAAGCAGGTCAATGGCTAGCGGTGAAGAACTAGCACCAATGTGGCTTATTTCTCATTGATGTTTCACAATAACTGCTAAAACAGCATAGCCAAGCCACCACAAAATTGTGGAATACTGTTGGAAATTCATCTGGTCATTTTATGATGCTCCTAAGACTTTTATTGCCCTCTGTAGTATCTTCACTTAAAGTTAGATCTTTTAGGAAACAATTAATGATGTTAAGTGAAATTTCCCTGTGTGAAGAAATGGTATTTCCCCATTCACACAGGAGCTCTTAAGGACTGGGTCCAAAAAGTACTGATACAAGGAAAATTGATAATTTCATTTGTCATTGGAAGCAAATAAATAGCCTGGTCAAATAGCAAGATGGAAAAGTAATATGCCCTATTCAGCTACGGAAAAAATATATCTCGGCAGATCATTACCCATTCTGCCTCTCACATCGGGCACATCTCCTTTGCTGTCCATCTCTTGTTCCCAAGGAATATAAACTGACCTGCACATTAAGTCAGGGTAGTGGCAAGGTAAAAGCTTTCCCAGTTACGATGTTGTCTTTCCCTTTCTGTGTTATTAAATTCTATTTCCAAAGATTCTGTATACAGCAATTGGCATACATCAGAATAATTATAGTACTCACTGGTTCTGTCTAGATACACATAAAATAGTTTATTTTCAATTCCAAGCAATGTCACCTTGTTTGTGAAGCTGTATTTTTAAATGTTTTCCCTTCTACAACCTGAAAAGAAAATTGACTTAAATTTTTTTTTCCAAAAATAGAATCCAGGATCATAAGTTTATCTGAGACTCTTTTGCCATAGCTTTACCTTGACTCACAAAGCTTATGTCTTTCTTCCAAATTGATGAATGTGTAATTAAGAACTTGGCTTTTATGCCTGAATACTTGGAATATTGTGTGGCAAAAATTACAGAGAAAAGTATTTAATTAATATAGGACTATTCCTAAAAGCTTTTTTATAGGACAAATCAAATGACATTCTCGCTTTATAGAGCCTAGAAAAATGGAGTGCTTCATGTTCAAAGACATTTTCTTCCCTGAAGCTTTGAAGTTCTTGATTAGTTATCCATCTCTAAAGCCCAAATATATAATTTTCCTGAGTGAGCAATATTCTGTGGATGGAATATTTTCATTAATGTGGCCTTTTCATGACACATTGCAGGAATCAGTCACTCAATCAGTTGACAAGAAAAAGATCTGTTATATGCAAGGCACTTACCTAGGCACTTTGAGGAAAAGAATAATTAATATTATGGAAACCGGCTATAATTATGCTGTGTTGTGGGGAATATAAAGAAGTATACCTTCTGCCTTCAAGGAACTTATAGTCTCAAAGACAGAATAAATGTAATTAGGTGAAAAGTTAAATAACAAGAGTGAAACTATATGCAAGAAAATAACACGTTACAACATATCCTAAGACAGCATAACTAATTGACGAATAACTTGATGTAGACAATATTTACAATGCTTTCCAAGAACTGAGAATTGGCTATAGGCTAGAGTGGTCTGGTGGAAACTTTCAGAAGAAAAATCAGACTTAAATTGGACCTCAAATGTTGAGTAGGTTTCAATCGGGGCCATCACCAGTGGTCCTGATCCATATCTGGCCACTGGACCCAGATGACTCCTCAGGTGAAAGTGAGATTGGTGACTTTGCCCAGCACTCCTTCACACAAATCCAATTCTCTCTCCAATCCAGCATCATCTCTCTGATGTCATGGTCCTCTTCGACAACAAAGGACAAACAACAGAATTTGGTTAAATAGAGGAGAACCTCAGATCTGGGAAACAAAAGACAAGCATAGAGGAAGAGTATGCTATCCAATAAAAAGTTCTGATTTATAAGCATGATAACTTTTTTCCTTTCAACACCATAGCCAGAAAACTTAAAGCTCAACCATTTCTAGAACACTTATTTGCATTTGCTGATGTATTGGTAATCTCTTTGCATAACTGTTAAGTTTGTGGACCAGGAAAATCTGCATTCTATAATTCAAATAAAAACCCCTCTGTTTCTTTTTGTAGAGGAGCATCTGGATGTTAGCATCTGCAATTGTGCCTAGAAGCCAAGATGCAGACAAACATCTTGGGAAGCTGACTTTTCATTGTGTCCTTGAGCAGCTTATTGTAGTGAAAACTTCAGTCTAATTATCATTTATACTGTGGAACCAAATTTCCAGTGAAGTGACTAAAATTACACTGAAGATTTTGGTTTGAACCTGCTTGAAGTTTCAAGCTGGCATCTCCTAGGGTTTTTAAGTTCAAACCATTTCCAAACTGTCCTGTTGTATTGTGCCCTGGAGCAGCACAGCAGTGTTGCAATTGTGTCTCATTAACCTCCTGCTAAATGCAAAATGTCAGGAAGGCCTAACACCAGAATCAGAGAAAGCTGTGTTTTAAATAGAAAGTGAACTCTTGTTTCAGATCTTAAGCCCCCTGCTCTGATAGTTGGCAAGATATTAGTCCAATTTGCATTTCAAAGATAGGATTTTAATAGGGTATATAACTTAGAGAAATTCACACTTTCAGCTCAAGAGCTAGAGAGGACACAGAGAATTTTGTACCTGAATAATAACTTTGGCAGTATCCTTTTAAACGACTTTTTTATTGCAAAGGAAAAAATCTGTTGTGTGAATAACATCAAGTGTTTATCACACTCAAATGTTTCTTTGTTCAATATTATTGGTAGCTTAGTGGGGGAGTCAAAACACTAATATTAAAGATATAATGAAAGGGTTAGGTTCAATATGTATCTATAGGTATACACATGCATGTATATACACACATATGTATATGTAACAGATACATATATATATATATATATATATATATATATGAAATAAATTTGGTGATCATAACAGAATAAACCAGCTATAACTGCACTTTTGTTTACAAGGGAGTGTGATTATATGATGTGGGGTGAGGGACTCTGTGGGAAGTGGCAGCAATTTGAAACAAAGGAGCATCATTAACACTTCTTTTTAAGTAAAAAGGATAAAAATGAGTTAAATTTGCTCATTTTGTTAAGTAACTGGGTAACTGGTCATTAATGTTATAATGGTATAATTGGTCATATGTATTGACACAATATGAAAGTTATTGGAGTTAGACTCATCTCTTCATAATACTTGATAACTGGAGCAATCATTGATTTTATGTGTCTCTTAGAATTGGTCAATCCCAGAAAGGATCAGAATTTCATAGTATGAAGGAACCACTCAAAGATCATCTAGTTCAACCTATTCCTGAACAGAAGTCCCCTTAACAACATCTCTAGCAAGTGGTCATCTGTCCAATCACTGCTTGAAGAAGTCCAAGGAACAGATAACTGATTTCTTTCATTGACATTCCTTTCCATATATGTATAGCTTTCCTTTCCATATATGTATAGCTTTAATGGTTTTTTAGCTTTAATTTTTTTTGAATTTACAGTAGTTAATTTTCTCTCCCCATATCTCAGGTTCCATTGAAAACAAAGAAAAAGAAAAACCTTCTAAAAACATGCCTAGTCAAGTAAGACAAACTCCCACATTGGCCATATAAAAATGGTTGTCTCATTCTGTGTCTTAAGTTGATCACTTCTGTGTGAGGAGGCGGGTCTCATTCTTTATCCTTTGCCCTCTGGAATCCTAATTGGTCACGGCATTGATCAGATTTCTTAAGTCTCCAAAGTTTGTTTTTATACTGTTATTGTATAAATAATTTGGGTTCCGCTCACTTCACTCTGAATTAGTTCATACATACAAGTCTTGACCACATTTCTCCATTACATTCACATAATAAATCTTTTCAGTCATTCCTTAATTTGAAAGACTCCCCCTTAGCTTTCCATTCTTTGTAGCTATGTAAAGAGTTGCTATACTATAGGTCCTTTAGATCTTTTAGGGTGTAGGTCTATTAGTGGTATTAATATCTTAATGGGTTCTCACAGTTTGGTAACTTCTTTGGCATAGTTTTCAATGACTTTCCAGAAAGGTTGGACCAAATTACATCTCTACGAACTGTGAGTTAATGGGACTGTTTTTACTTCTCCAACCCTTGTCATTTTCCATTTTTTGTTAACTTTGCCAATCTGAGGGGTGTTACATGTAACCTCAAGATTATTTTTATTTGAAATTTTCTAACTATTAATTATTTGGGGCACTTTTCTATGGCTATTAATAATTTGAATTTCTTCCTTTGAAAACTGCTTCTTCATATATTTTCACCATTTTTTTCTATTGAGAAATGGCCCTTAGTCATGTAAATTTGAATCAATTCCTTTCAGAAATGTAAACTTTTAATCAGCAAAACTTGCTGCAAAGATTTTTTCCCCCAGTAAATACTGTTTTCCTTCTGCTCTTGACTACATTCAACTGTATCTTCTTTTTTAAAATCTAATTTTATTCTTTTTGATGATAAAAAATTGACTTTCACCTCTCCCTTCCTTCCATTGAAAAAGAAAGAAAAAATCTTTATAAATATGCACAGCTAAGCAAAGCAAATTCTTGCTTTGGCTATATCCAAATCAATGGATGTCTCTGCCATATTTTTATAAAGAAGATGGCGCTGAGGGAGAAGGAGCATCACTGATCTAGATTTGATACCATCTGCTTTGTTCTACTGTCCCTCTTTTCTTTCATTTACCCAGAGCCTAATCATAGGCTTTCTTTCCTTCCTTTTAAACCCCTTTGGGGTAAGAATTTGTTTTGCTTAGGACTAATCTTTCCCTTAATCTGTCCTCCTTCTTATTCTCCCTTTACTCTCTGTCATTTCTCTCCTTTTTCCATGTTAAATGAAAAGTATTTCTGCACCCAGCTGAGAGTGTGTATTCTCCCTCCTTTGACCAACTCACATCAAAGTGAGGTTCAGATATCATCTCCCACCCTGCCCCTTTCTCCTTATTCGCTCAAATTGTGAGATAAATCTCCCCCCAACTTCTTCTTCCTCTCCCACCTCCCAAAGCATACTCCTTTTTTTCTACTTTTATTTTTTTAAGGTCATCAAAACATCCTTAAGGACACATATATAAGCTTTGCACATTAAAATGTAAACAGCTCATTCTTATTTGGTCCCTTATATTTGTTCACTCATATTTATCTTTTTAAGTTTCTCTTGACTTCATTAGTATTTCAAAGTTTCTACGCAGTTCTAATCTTTTCATCAAGAATGCTTGAAAGTCTTCTATTTTATTAAAAATCCAATTTCCCTTTTTCTGTGCAAGTTATTCTTGATTGTCAGTATATATCTTTTGCCTTCTGGAATATTATATTCTAATTTTCTGTTCCTTAAAGTAGTGGCTGTTAAATCATGTGTGCTTCAGATTGTGATTTCTTTTTATTTGAATTCTTTCTTTCCAGCTGCTTGAAGTATTTTTTCTGTGACCTAGAGGCTCTGGATTTTGGCTACAATGTTTTTGGGACGTTTTATTTGGGTATTTCTTTCAGAAAAAGAAATCAGCGAATCCTTTCTATTTCCATTTTGCTCTCTGCTTCTAAGATTCTGAGCAATTTTCTTTTATGATTTCTCAAAATATAATGTCTAGGCTCTTTTTCTGTCCATGACTTTCTGACAGTCCAATGATTTCTTTTTTTGGAAACTTGGTCTCCCTATTTTGCCCAAGTGAAAAGTGCAGCAAACATTCACCAATCTCATCCCCTTACTGATTGTCATAGGAGCCTTAACCTCCTCTCTTTTCCTGACCTAATTCCCTATCCCTAAGGGATAGGTTATCATTATCCCTCTCATGGTATAACATATATTTAACAATGAGGACATATAAGGATACCTTGTCCATTTTACATTTATAAATTTAAGAGTAATTACATTCTGGAGTTTTTACATATACAGAGAATATGCAATAGTTGACTCAAAAACACCACTAGCAATCCCCCAGACTTCCTTACTTTGGTGGGAGAAGTTGCAGTCCTTTATGTGCTCACCTAAGTATAAAGTCCCAAGAAATGTTACACACTTGAACACTTTGCAGCTCTTTTTCTCAGTAAGTTGTTATTACTATGTAATTTAAAATGTAATATGCCCCCATTAAATTTTACAAGTTTTCAGATATTTTCACCACATTCTTTTAACAGTTATTAATAATCGCTAACAATTAAGAGAATGTTTTCATATGACTGTAGGTAGCTTTGATTTCTTCAATATGAAAACTCTTGGTTCACATCTTTTGACCATTTATCAGTTGAGGAATAACTTGTATTCTTTTCAATGTGAATCAGTTCTTCATATATTTAAGAAATGAAGCCTTTATCAGAGAAACTTGCTGCAATATTCCGCCCCCCCCTCATTTTCTGCTTTCCTTCTAATCTTGGCTGTACAAACAAACAAATTAATTTAATGCATTGAAAATTATCCATTTTACATCTTACAATGCTCTTTATATCTTGTGTATTATTATATTAAATAGCGAGAGTATTTTAGATTATCCACTCTGATTTGCCACAATTATAAGTTAGTTTTAGGACAAAATTTTAACCATATTAAATCTAGATTTATAATCACTGTAAGTAATATTTCATTGTTACTTTTCCCAAGACCCTGCTGAGGAACTCTCAACTACCATAACTTACCTTTATTTCCCTTTAATTCACCTAAAAGACAAGTTAATTACTTTGTTTTCTTAATCTTTCCTGAGGTTTTTCAGTTGTAACTCCAGGAAGGTTAAAGAGAACAAGGTTCACATACAATTTAGATTCAGAAAGCTATTCAGCTACTGAAAAATAGTTCCTGGTAGAGATCTTTAATTTTACAAAATTAACTGGTTTAAAAATACTTTACAAAGCTTCTTAAAAACACATAACTTAGAGAAGTGATATTGAGACTACATTACGGAGATTCAATTAGCAGTAACATCACATTGGTTCTAATGAAAATGATTAAATATAAATTAAACAGTAGTTCTTTTGACTATCTTTTACTATTATACTATATAAATTCTTTGACATTTAAAATGACTTTCTTAGTTTTCCTTAATGAGTTTCTGTCAGTTTATGAAATTATCAAATTCAGTGTTCATCTGCAAAATTATTTGTGTTTAATGCATTCTAATCTGCTAAATCTCTTGTCTTCCTTTTCTTGTTCTGAAGGGTTAAATGTTGGGAATTTCATCACTAACTTATTTTATAATAAAGTAGATTGTTATCTTTTTTGAACTGTATTCTAATTTTTCCTTTATTTCCTTCTTTTATTACCAAAAAAAATGACTACCTGGGATACATTTTATGACAGTGCTCTGTTATGAGTGTCCCTCACGGGAAAATGTGGGTTTCCCCTATTGACCTTTGCTTTCTATAGCTGGGTTCACAGTGCCATACTTCTCCAGTCTAGGTAATGTTATCAACAAGTTAAGTCCTTGTCTGGGTACCCAGTTTATGTCTAAGGAAACGGATCAGCAGAGATATTGGAGAAAATAACTCCTTAATGAGTTTAAAGCTAAGCTCATAATCTATTCCAATGGGGTTTTTTTTCTAGCTTGCCTAAAAATTAAGTTCTGGCATTTTATGCACAGAAGAAATTCCACAAAACATTCTTTCCAAACGTGATTTTACTTACTTGTAATTGCTCTCTGATTCAAACAAGCTTCTTTCTTTTCTTAAAATTTAAACTGCAAACTGAACTTCACTGAAATTAGCTTTATTTTCCTTTTCTCTAATCAGTAAAATCTCTCCTCCTTCTTTCACTAAAATAAATCACTGTGCAGAGAAAGAGTGATGAAAAAGGTCTTAATTGATGAAAACATTCTTCTTTAAACTTACTAAAATATATTAGCATTAACTTCCAAACCACAATCTGGATGTTTTCAGTAGAGACTTTACACTTTAATCACAAATTTAGTTTTTAATTAATTTAGAAAGTCACAAATTCCTGTTAATTGGGAACAGATTCCCTTCCTCATGTCTCTTGTCTATATTCCTAACTTGGCCAGAATTAGGAAGGCAGACAAAAAGACTTACTTTCTGAAGACTTTAAAATTTCCTCAGAAAAAGTTTTCATTAATTTTGTACTTTTTTTCCTTTGGCTGATCAGGTCACAGGAAGAAGTAAGTTTAATTTACACAGATGCAAATTTTTCCATATAGCAAGTGTTTCATGAGAAGGAGGAGAAACTGAGTCAGGAGGGAAAGAAAATGACCATTTAAGGGGTATTGGGTATTGTCCATCAGATAATACCCCTGAACAAGACCAGTAGTTAATTTGAGAGATGTGGTTGTTTAATAGCCAATCACACAATTTCTTTAACATATAATAATCAGAAAGGTGACAGATTGAGGCCCAAATAATTCATCCACTGAATCTCTTGCAATTTTGAATTAAATTTTGCACAAGCTTATGTGGGAAACAAAGGAAAAAGTTCCATTTCCACAGGGTCAAAACTCTCAGTGGTGATCGTTAATTGGAATTGTGACCTAGCACCATCAGGGTCAGATTAAAGGTCAGAAACTTGTGTGCAAGTTTGACGAACTGTTTGCTGGAAAGCCTATCATAAAGAGGAATATGAAGTCACTGCCAGGGCCTCCTTAAAATCCAGCTGTGCTTGCTTGATGACATACAGTGGTTGTGTCAAAAGATTGTGACCCAAAAGAGAACAGACTAGTTGGTCTTCTGATGGGAGGATCTGTCCTCACTAACTTTTAAAGATGCTTCCATATCTCGCTCTTTATCTCCCCCACCTCCTTTTTGAAGAAGGGTGGAGTTCACCTTGGCCAAGGTATTCAGTTCCTCTGAACTCTAATTAAATAAATTTTTCTTGATACTTTTCAGTGTCGTGTGTTTTTAACAATTTAGAAGCATTTTTTTCCTCATATTTGGGCTGAACTAGGAGTTTACTTCTACAAAGGAAATTTTTCAGCAGGTATTCCTTTAGAATGTTACTAGTAGACCTCATTGTTCTCCTGGCACATCCCCTGTTTCCAAGGGAATTTCCCTGAGATGTCTTCCAAAGGAATTAAATAATGCCCTGGGAGTAGTCTCCCAAGGGTTTTAAAAAAGGGTGTTTCTCTTCCAAAACGGCCAGGGGAATATAGTGAGATTGATTTTGGACTGCAGTCACTTTAGAATTTATTAATTTCCAACAGTTTTCCTTGGCTCAAAGAGAAAAATGAGTTGAACTCAAGGGGTAGACCAACCTCTGGGGCAATCCCCTGCAAAGAAGTCCCTCATGAAGTCATCCCAGGGGTCAGGACTCAAGTTCCATCTAGGTCATCAAAACTTTCACAAGTGAAATCAACCAAAGAATGAGGAAATACAATCTGAACAATTCAATTTATTGGCAAAGTCAGCAATTGCCAATAAGTGAGATCCAAGGCTCCTCGGAAACCAAAGACACTGATGGTGACTAACAAAGCTTTCTCAAAGAGAAACAAAAATTACAAAATCTAGAGTAACATGGACATTACTGATTTCTGATTGGTTTTGGTCAAAAATGTGGAACTGATAGAAATTAAGGAGCTGCAATCTTAAGCAATAAATATTGTTTTCACTCATTGGATGAGATAGTATGAAAACATCTGATTAATGGAATGTATTACATCAGTCATTTATGACATCTATCTTATGTATGTTTTCCCAAATCATGAGTACAGCTTCTAACAGGTATAGAGAACTCTAATACTGTGATGGAGAACATTTCATACTGTGAAATAGAAACTAAACTGATTAAGCCTTCAAGTGGATTTGTCAGTGTCTGTTTTCACTATTCACAGTGCCATGAATTGATTGAGGGGTTGGGGTGGGAAAGAACTACCCATCTCCCCAAAACTGGCTTTGAGAAATAGATTTGGGTTTGAGTTTTATTGTTTTGTTTTATTCAATTTGTCTCTTTCAGTTATGGGTTCAGACGGAAGAATGCCCACTGGACTCAGGAACTCAAGCCATGGCATTCTTGGAGGGGGAGGATTTCAAGGCAGAAAAACATCCAAGGCGGTCCTAAGAAGCCAGGGTGCCTAGGACTTAAGCCCAAGAAGCAGGTTTGGAATAAGAGTTTGGTGAGACTATGCCATATGGGAACTGAGCTAAACTGTAAAACTCATCCCCTTCTCTCCCCCTCCCCAGAGTACAAGGTGGGATGGATTATGACCCACGTATCAGAGAGATGCTTGTATGTTTATTTTTGCTGTATCTTTGAAATAAATATTTATTTGTAAAAACTCATCCAATTAAGTAGTTAAATTGAACTGGGTGCAAGGAATCCATAAACCTGAGGGAATGATATCACTCTAGGCTGAAACCAATGGTTGAGAAACTATATAACTTCAAAATCTCTTAAGAGTACTGAAAAGCTTCAGGGCGGGGTAAAAATGTAGCATAACTGGCCTTTGGGTGATAGACCAGGCTAGTCACTCTTACATTTATAAAGGTTTTGCAAACATTTAAGCCCTTTCATCATCATCCTAATCACCGTCAGGTCAATATTTATAAACTTGACTCCTCAGAAGGGAGCCTCCCTGTCCTCTGTCTTACAGCATTCATAGAAGACAAAACAGCCTTCTTTTTCAGCTCTACCTACTGGCAGCCTCCTCTTTGGTAAGGTTCTTGACTCTGTGTCTCCACCATTGGCTTCACTGGCACCACTGACTGAGGGGAGAGCGGCAGTATCTGATATCTGCCCTTGCCTTCCCTTTACACCGGTGATTACTTTCAGCCCTCTCCGTGCTTAAATTCTGTCATTTGATTAACATTTTTGACCCTGTTCTGTTTGCTGTGCTAAGCTATTTTATGTTATAATAGGAAACATTTCTTTGAAACATCTTCCACATGGTATTACAACATCTTTACCTGTTAAATTCCTATCTGTCCTTAAAAATCAACTCAAATGCCCATTTCTCCATAGAGCTGCCCTGATATTTCCAAATTTATTATTTTGCCTTCATGCCTTTGTCTTCATGCACACCTGGAATCCATTCCTTCCTCACCTCCTTTCTCTTGGAAATTCAACTCCCTTCAAGTTTCAACTCAAATACCACTTCCTCTATGGTTTTTTCTGACTACCCTACTTTTAATTACTCTTCCTGTGAGAAAGTATTTTGTATTCAAATACTGCCTCTGACAGATACTATCTGTATGAATTTGGTGTAAGAGGATATGTGTGTGTGCACTTTGTGTGCGTGTGCACATGTATGCATGTGTATGCATGTGTGTTGCATGTGTGTGCATGTTCATGTCTGTGTGTGGTGTTTTGGTCATGTAGGTTGTAGGTCCATCTCTCTTGACATAACTTGCATGGAGACATAAAAAGATACCTCTGGAGTCTCCTCTACTTACTCTTTTCTTGGGAAAACTTTGATTCCTGCCAGGGATGGGAGGAAAAGCAGGAGGTGGCTAGACATCTATCTTTCCCTGTAAATATTGTTCATCTAGGGGAAATAATTTTAAAGTTCCAGCTGAGCTCCTGTTTGCTGTCCCTCAAGGATAGAAGTGCTCCAGGCTATGAATGCAAGACTTGACTTCTTTCCCAGCAAATGCCAAATGAGATCCTCCAGTGAAATGTAAACTCCTTGAGCATAGAGTCTGTTTGGTTTATGCCTTCATATTCCCTAGTGCCTAACACAATGCCTTGTACATAGTCAATACTTGACAAATTTTTATAGAATTGCACTGTCAACTTCATGGGAGTTTTGTTACTGAAAGTACTTTTAAATCCTTAAAACACAAAATAAATATGAACTTATATTTATTAATGCCCTCTATCCTTCAATTATCATAAATTTACTTATCTTATATGTTGCTTATTATAGATCCCAGATCACAAGATTCCAGAATTAGAAAGGATCTCTTTGAGAGATCCTCTAGAATTGTATCTACCAGCAAAATTTAAGTTTCTCCAGGGTAGGTGCTATCTCTTTGTATCCCCAGCACCTAGCACAATATCTTGCACTTAGTAGGCATTATAGCCTTCTGAGTCTGTTTCTAAAGACTGCTATGACCTCAAAGTGAGACAAAACATTCAGGTACCACACAAATGGAAGCAGATTCCTCCAAGTCCTTGAGTTCAACCCCCTACCCCCATTCCCAACCCCCTTAGAGGCAGCTAGGTGTTGCAGCGGATAGAACATTGGACCTACAATCAGGAAGACCGGAGATCAAAATTGAACTCAGACCCCTACTAGATGTGTGACCCTGGGCGAGTCACTTAACTTCTGTCTGCCCTAGTTTTCTAAACTGTAAAATGGTAACAGTATTACCACCTACTTCATAGACTTGTTGTTAGAATCAAATGAGACAATATTTGTAAAGCCAATATTAACACTTAGCACAGTGTCTGGCATATACTAGGGTTAATGAATCAGCTTATTTATATTAAATCTTACATAAGCTTTAAGAAATGTTTCTTCCTTCTCTCCCTCCCTACCCAATTCTTCCTGTAGATTCAAGGATTAGTCACAGGTTCAAAAACTAGTCCCTGAAGTTCCAAATTTCAGAATTATTCTAATTTATATTTCAGGATCTCTGGTGCCCTGTCAGGATCACTAGAGGAAAAGTATGTTTACCATAGAGAAGACAAAGTTACCTAGGAATTCTCCTATGACAAAAGAGAAAAGCAGTATGATATCAATAGAATTCAATGTGAAATGTATTTTAAAAAAGAAAATTTCTAAAATATGAAGTGAAAGAAAGGCTTTCAGAATTATGATACTATGCAAATATGTCCTTAAAGGACTTCAGGATGCCATCTGCAGTCTCTCTGACCATTCTGAGAAGTTTCCTAGAAATTGTCTTGATTCCATTTTAATTTTTTTTTTGTAATTTCATTTTCCTTGATAATTTTATAAGAATATTCCATCATTGAATGTTAGAAGTATTTCTTCCTATTAATCAAACTTAAATTTCATTAATCTTGCTAGATCTCAAAAAAAGGCAAATCAAGTCACTATGGATGCTTATTGTTGAATAATAATATTTGTACTGTTACAAGAAATAGTCATGTTGGTCTGCACTTGAAAAAAAATGTATGTTATGTCTTGGCAAAAAAGAGTGCTATGTCAGGTTCACATTGTGAAAACTACCTGGAATTTATTATCATATTTCAAATCATAAGCTACCAAATAATTTGCCTATCAATTAACTTTCCACACGGTCCCTTGACTTGTGATTTTTATAATAAATAGAATGTTGGCAAAGAATAGATTAACTTTGTGTTATGAATATAAGACCAACCTTGTGAGTTCAGGAAATAGTCTACGTATCTGCCTAGAATAGTTTGGTTCTCTCTCAATGATTCATAATCAATTATAAAGACAGTTGGGATTTTCCCATTATATTTCTTTAGGTATCGCACTTTCGCCTTCATATAATAATCAATATCATGTCTTCATGGCCAGTGGGCAACATTGCTGAGGTTTCATGTTTCTCAAGTCTAGGTCCAGGTTACAACCGCAAAATTAAGGTGGATTGCAATGTTTACAAATAGGTTGAATTCACTGTTTTCTTTGGATGACTGTAGTAGAACATTGGGAATCTTAACCCTTGAATTTTGATATGTTTCCCAGAATAGAATTTACTCTCTTCAGGACTTACTATTTTCAGAAAGGGGAAGACTGATCCTCCTCCTCTGCCCAGAAGAAAACTCCTTCCTTGATGGCATTCTATGCCTTACATTCTGTGTTTTAACCTTCCCCCTTTTTCACAAATTCAGATTCTAAATTCCTAATGGTAGAGGGAGTAGTGGAGCCTAGAGGCAATCTACTGAATGGGATTTGTAGATTCTTATGAACTCATTTTCCAAACTGTTTGCACTTTTTCTGTACAATGAAAATAGGAACACTTCTGTGTTTGTTGATGTATGAATGTTTTAAACCAAATTGTACCTTATCACATGAACGTCCAATTATTTTGAGTCATTGGGAGCAAGCCCCTAATAAATTTATATGAATTTGAAATCTTCCCATAAATTACAAAATGTTTCATTCTGAATCAGTCATAGCTTATTGAGATCTTGTGATGATTATAACCCATTAGGCAAGAACATCAATTCAATTAAGATAAATATCTTTTACATGCAAGAAATTAGGGATACAAAGGTGAGGGCACTGTCAAAACAAGCATTTACAACCAGTATATGACTTTGTATGTGAACTCTATCTGAGCCACTGTAATGTTAATGGAACAGGAAGATCTTCCCCATCTATTAATAGGCCTATGTGACCTGCTTTGAGCTCTGGCTCAGCTGTGATACAGCCTGAGTCATATGAAGCCCGAGTCACATGGAGCCCATTGTGGGAGGAGTTTGCTCAACAGAATTTTAACTGAAATAGATTGTTGGAGAGAGAGAAGTGAGTGTGAGCTGGTGAAGGGAGGAATTTTCCTATGGGAACTTGTTTGTGGGAAGTCCTAACAGAAAGAATTCTTAAGATGTTGTTTCTAGATTGGTATGAGTACCTAGCTAAATCTTACTTCCTCATTTCCTAATAGTGATGTTCTAAATAAATATTTTGGTTTTGCCTTTGAGGAAGAGAATTTATTATATTTTATGAATCTACCCTGGAAATACATATGTATATTCATAGCAGCTGCTAAGGGGATTGAATTGGCATTACAAGCATATAGAGGTTAGGTGACTTGCCCAGAGGCACTGTATGAGCCTGGGTTTGAACTCAGATTTTCCTGATTCTAAGCTCCAAACTACATTCACTGTCCATATGGCTTCTGTGCAACTTTAGAGGAAAAAGACATGACATGTAGTTCAGGTTGAAGTTTTTTTCAAAGTTCAAGATTATGACATGATGCATTATTAAATACTTTGAACTTTATCCTTAAATTTCATTTCATAAGTTTCAAAACTAAGACTGGGAAGTTTTAGACAAGACAAATAAATAGGATGGCAGTGTAACTATGCACATGTTGAAAGAATCATTGCCACCAGATATTTACTATACAGCTAAAGGAGTACATTTATCTTCCTCCAATATTAGGTATTCAGAGTATTCTCTTAGGTGCTCATCCTAAAATATGAACAGATTTTTTTTGTTCAGCAGTGAATTCACCTTCAACTTGGACCAGAATGGCTAACTATAATTTACAGAACCATCAAAATGTTCATTTCTTGCACAGACTTTCCTCTGTTAATTTACTGAGTCCAGATTCTGATGGCTTTGATTGATTATTGGTAGTCTTAAGAGAACAAAGCTACATATGTTTCAATGTTCCTTTATAAAAGACCAAAACCAAAAACTTAAATCAAGAGGAATCACAGCCATGTGAAAGAATACAGGAATTTTAAGTATAAAAGAACATCGGTGACTAAGGTTTGGTGCCAAAGGCTCTTGTCTTTGATCATAGAAGGAAAATAGTTAATAATGTGTTTGGGATGCAAATACAAGAAAGTGACACAATCCCTGCTCTCAAGTAGCTTACATTCTAATCATAGGAGAAAACACATTAAGAAGAGCCAGAAAACAGCCGCATGGTTTGGAACTAGTGGCTGGAAAGAGAGATGGAGTCTTGGTTCTGGGCAAGGTAAAGCAAGAACTCACCTCTCAGAGCTAAGGGTAGGTCCAGGGACAGTCTAGGTTTCTGGTGAGGAGAATGTTACACTGATGCTAGGAGGGGCGCTGTCATTCTCTGGTGTTGGTGGCTGGAAAACAAGTTCTTCTCAAAAGGAACAGTTTCAGAACTTTAAAAACAGTGTAACTTAGAACCCTTAGGAGCTGTCCTGGAGCAAGCCGAAAGGCCTCGTGACCATGAGACACATAAACCAGAGTTCCTGGCTTTGATATAGGCTGGGGCTGAATGTGTAGGCTGACAACAATCCACTTGCTTAAATTGTGACTAGTGCCTAGTTAGAAGCCTTTTATAAGAGACAGGGAGCAGCCCTAGGCAACTATAAATTCAGCATGTACTCTTGGCCAGGGAGAAGTCAACCTGTGGCATTTCTTATGTAACTCCACCATATTTGCTTATATTTGGGAGCGAGCCTTGTCTATCCATTAATTTGCACTGTAGTATTTGAGAAGATGGAGATAATGTGAATGCTCGCTGAAAGACGGTTACCAACTAGACATGATTTTAGCTCAGAAGAGCTCTGACAGAAATAAACAACAGTACAGTGCCTGAGTCAAGACTTCCAAGAAAGATATATGGATTTTCTGTGAAGTTTTAGTGGTTATGGAACACAGAATTTAGAAGACTGATGGAATGCCACTCCATTATTGAGTTGTATCGGGCAACTTGACTACTTACAGAATAGCCCCAGAGATTGGCAGAGACTCTATAAAAACTATTCACGACAAGCACTTATTATTGCCCATAGAGAAGTTAATAAGAATCTCTAAAAAAAAGAGCAGATGTGATGGTCACCTACTTCAACAGCTGCTAAATAAAAGAGACAGCATGGGCTGTCTGAAGACCATCTAAACTAGATACAAATTCAGAAAGTCATGTTTCAAGGGAAGAAGATATTGGGAACTCGATGACCGTACCTTAAAATAGGCAGGAAAAGAGAATTGAACCCAGAAGCATCACCTTTCCTTCAGCTACAGGGATTCTAAGAGTACAGGGACAACATACAGAGCATGGAGATGCTGGTGACCAGCTTGACTCTTCAAGAAATTCAAACTCAGGGAGACAAGCCTCAAGCTCTGCTGAGGATAATGCTCAGTCCGTACGTACCATTAACCAGCTTGGGTATAGGGACAGAAAAGTCATCATGTCACAGAAGAGCTAGCTCTTTTCAGTCTGTGACTCCTTAACTTGTGATGTGGCAGGTAGACCAAGAGAAGTGTTTAACAAATAAGCCTAAAGACTGTACCCATCAACATCTGCTTTGTTGTGTATGTCTAATGTTGCACGTTAAATGCTTTATGTTTTGGATTGTGCTTCTGTTTGATTTGGATGCTCTGTTTCTTTGCTCATATGATGTCTTGCTCTTTGATTTTTTTCACATATGCTTATACTTATATTTACCCTTTTCCTTTTACTTTCTTCTTAACTCTCTACTACAGTTTAGCTTTTTGATCTCATTATTCAAATGAAACTACTTTCTCCAAAGTTGCCAATGGTCTCTTAATTGCCTGATCTAATAGCCTTTTCTGAATACTCATTCTTCTATCTTCTCTGCAGCCTTTGACACATTCAGTTGTCCTCTTTGCCTTGATATTCTCTCTGGGCTTTTGCCCCTCCTCTCTCCTGGTTCTCTAACTGTCAGACTAATTGCTCTTTCTCAGTGTCTTTTGATGCATTTTCATCCAGTCGCGTTCAGCCAGCTGCATCTACTCACAGGACTGTGTTTGTCCTTCATTGTTGAAGAAGACCATGCCATCAGAGAAATGATGGCACGACTTGCACTTGACTTTGTTTTGAGTGAGGGAGCTAGCTGGGTAACTCACCTCCACCTCTCCTCCAAGGAAAGGTAAACTTGGACGGCCAAAAGATGCCCAGTTGACTTGGCTTTTATTGATTGTCTCCTCTCCCCTCCTCCCCTCCCCTCCAATCCCCTCCCTCCCTTCCTCTCTGCTCCTCTTCTCTCATCTCTCCTGTTTAAACCTACTGCACTCTGAAACTGGGGCTCCATTGGGACCCTGCCTGGGACCTCCTCTGGACCTTTCTAGCTTCACAGTAATTAGCAATGGTAACTGTTGCTCTTTCCCACCCAGACTGATGTCTTTCTTTTTTCTTGACCTCATTAAAAAGGCCATTCAATGAATGGGCGTTGCCTCACCCTAAGTGAGTGCCTGCAAAGTTCCTGCCCTGAAGAGTCCATGGTCTCCCAGTGTGTCCTGGGCCATCTCCAGTCATCCTGAGGAATATCAGGTCTCTGGATTCAGATGGCTATGGAGGAGAAGTGAGGCTGGTGACCTGCACTGCCCTCACTCATTCAAGAGAAAATCAAGTGCAAGTCATGTCATCATTTCTCTGATGGCATGGTCTTCAGCAACAAAGGACAAACACGCATCCAGTCACGTTCACTAACAATGGCTACTTCCCAAGACTTTGTCCTGGAACCTCTTCTTCCTTATTACTATTTCACTTGGAGATCTCACCAACAACCTGGAATTCAATTATCATCTCTGTGCAAATATTCTCAGATCTATTTATCCATCCTTTACTTGTCTCCTAAATGCTTATTGGACACTTTGAACTAGATGTTCCACAGATGGCTTAAACTCAATATGCCCCAAATCAAACACGTTATTTTTCCTCCACAGCACTCTCCTTCCCTAGCCCCTGCCACTACTCATAACTTCCCTATTATTGTCAAAGGTATCATTGTCTTTCCAGTAACCCAGTCTTACACTTGACTTCTGAGTGACACTCACTCCACATATCCAATCCATGTCCTATCTTTTCTACCTTCCTTACATCTTGTATATATGCCACCTTATTTCCTGCGACAATGCCACTGCACTTATGCTGGTTCGCATTACCTCATGCTTTGACTATTACAATAGCCTTCTGATTTGTTTCCCTTCCTCAAGTCTCTCTGCACTCTGGTCCATCCTCCACTCAGCTATCTAAGTGATCTTCCTAAAGCTCAGATTTGACCATGTCACTTGCTTCCCAATAGACTCCAGGGCCTCCTAATTACTTCCAGGATCACATATAGAATCCCGTTTGACTTTTAATGCCCTTCATGATCTGGCTCTTGTATATTTTCTCCTCCCCTTCATTTATAATTGAGGGACACAGTCGTCCTTGTTAGTCTTTGCAGAAGACACTCCACTTCCCAATTCTGTGAATTTTCACTGGCTGTCCTCCATGCATTGAATGCTCTCCCTCCTCACCTCTGCTTCCTGGCTTCTCTGCCTTCCTTCAATCCCACCTTCTGCAAGAAGTCCTTCCTTGAATGTAGGACCTTCCCTCTAAGCTATCTCCAGCTTATTTTTATGACTTGTTTGTAAAGGAGTTTGCATATTGTTTCCACCTTGAGAACACTTAGCAGAGTGCATGTCACAGACTAAGCACTTAATTAATGCTCATTGATTGATTGACTAAAGGCCTCTTATTATTATTGCAACCAGTTTTGCTTTAATTTTTTTGCTACATATGATTGTTTTCGTCAGTATGAAATCATAGGCCAGATCTATTACCATATTACAATAAATGAATCTATCCCTCCCATTATGTAAATGAAAATCAGAAGGCCATCAAAATCCTCACAGTTCGATGAATGATGTCATCAGGTGAAAACTGTGAAGGGGAATTCATTTTACCTTTTAAAAGACAGAAACAGTCTGTCATTTTCTATTTGAAACACAGAAACACAATCCCTCTGCTGTATCAGAAGAAATTGATGGTGGAAAGAGGGAAGACCCCTCTTTGGATTCCAACAAGAGAGAGAGAACTCCCAAACTAAAAGTCACACCCTAGACTAGAGGTGTCAAACATGAAGGTTCTGGCCATAATTAGCAAGCCAGCTTAAAATATAATTAGAAAATATTTAACAAAAGAAATAAAAGTACAGTAAAACATGAATGTTAATATGTGCTTTTCTAAGTTATTATGCATCCATAGAGATTTTTATATATGGTTCAGTGGCCTATGTTTCTATTTGAATTTGGCACTACCACCCCATACCAGTTAGAAAACAATGGAGGCAAATATGATTGTTTATACTAAAAAGCCTCATTGCGGGTAGGGATGGAGAGGGAAGTTCTGTGAGCTTGAACTTGGAAACTACTGTGACTGAGGGCTCATTTGAAACTCTGCTCTGGGTTCTGGGCATTCTACTATTACTTGTATTATAACTTCTAAAGAAACTGAGAAAGTTTCACTGGTTTACTAAGAATACTTGTAGCACCTTACAGAGGTGTGAATTCAGCTCTGTACCTTCTTTACACAGGTTCTACTTACTCTTTCTGCAGGCACCCTCCCTTAATGTTACAATAGGAACTTTTGGTCATGTAAAGTCAAGATGTTGGGTGTCCTTTCTCAGTCATCTGCTTTTGCAGATCACTGTGGCTTCTGCAGAATTTGTCCGTTCAGTTTCAGGTTCAGGGAGCAGTGCCTTCATCTCTGTATTTGAGGGTGCAGGGATCTAGGGTCAATATATTGTTTCCCTGTGCCAGTCTGCATATCTAAAGGGCACTTGGGGAACTGGTCTCAGACAGTCAAAATGAGAGATATTGCCAGTAATGCAAATCAGTCCCTGTCTAGACTGTGTGATTTCTTGTAATGAAGTGTAGCTCTACTATGCCCTTCTTTCTCTTTGTATAGCCACTAATGAGAAGTAATTACCCTCAAACATATGAAAGATCGTTCCAAATCACTATTCATAAGATAAATGCAGATGAAAACAACTCAGAGGTTTCATCTCACACTAACACATTAAAAAAGATGACAAAAATGGAAATAGTCAATGTTTTAGGTCTGTGAGAAAACAGGCATACCACACCAATCCACTGTTGATGGAGCTTTAAATTAGCTGTGTCATTTTGGAAAACAGTGTGGAATTATTAGAGAAAAGTCATGATGAAAATCTATATTCTTTGACCCAGAGATTCCAGGGCTGAGCACATACTAAAAGGAGGTGAAAGAGAAAGAAAGTTTCCATATATTTTAAAAATGATGACATCACTTTTGTACTTGAAAAAAATAGTAAACATAATGGGTGCCCATTTATTGAGGTGAATTGTGATATATGAGCAAAATGGAATATTAAGACATAATTAAAAATGAAGAAGCAGTCAATGTGAAACAAACAGAGAAAGAAGTCATCTTAGAGCCATGAAGATGTGAATTCAAGGACCATCTCTGAAACATTCTGGCTGTGGAACCTTGTCCATGGTACTTTACTGTTCAGAGCTCTCCACATCTATTTAAGGCTATAAATTGCAAAGAAGGTGCCAGTATGCATAGGAGGTTACCTCATCTGGAACTAGTAATAGTTTTAAACTTTCTATATTAAATTAGTGATTTGTATTATTTTTTCATATGATTGATGAATTCTTCTTTTGAGAATGCCTGTTCATATCCTTTGACCATTTATACGTTGGACAATGGCTTTGTTCTTATGTGTTGATATCAATGTCCTATATATTTTGATATATGGATAGATATTAGTATCTTACATATTTATCAGAGGAAGTTGCAACCAACTTTTCTCCCCACTTAACTGTTTTCCCTTCTAAACCATATTGCTTTGTTCATGCAAGTTTTTCAATTTCATGTAATCAAAATTGTCCATTTTGTCTCCTGTCATCTCTCTATCCTTTGGTCAAGATCTCTTTCCTTATCCAAAATAATAAAAGACCTTCTATTTACCTCTAGTATGATATAGTCCTCAATATCTAGGTCATGTATCCAAATGAAGCTTATCTAAGGTATGTAGTATGAGATGCTCATCTAAACTTAATTTCTCCCAGACTGCTTTCCAATTTTCCCAGCAGTTTTGGTTGAACTAGAGTGGTCTTTACCACTCTACCTGGTACTGTTGAGCTTAATGTGCAATGCTACTATTTTCAGCCGTTTGTGTCTAGTGTACTTAAACTACTTTATTGATTAAATTTTTCCATTTTTTAAACCAATACCAAATTATTTAATGCTTACTGATTTATAGTATAATTTGATATATGATACTGCTGGACACCCTTCTTTTCTACCCCTCTCCCCCAGCAACTATTTTGCCTTGATGATTGACATGTTTCCTACAGATAAATTTTGTTATCATTCCTGTCTAATTATTTCCCTTTTATTTCTGTAAAGAGTGCCTTCCAGTTGTATTGATATCATTTCTGTGTGTATCTTGGTAAATGAACTCCTATGTATTTAGTACATTCTATAGTAACTTTAAATGAAATTTCCTTTTCTATCTCTTTTGGATTAATTTGTTGGTGATATATAAGAAGGTTGATGTTTTTCATGGTGTTATTTTATATCCTTCTACTTTACTGGTTATTGCTTATTATTAATTTTAGTTAGATCTCTAGTTTCCTCTAAGTAAACTCTCAGTGCAGGCCCTTATAACCTCACTCCTGGAGTATTGTAATGGCCTGCTAGTGAATTTGCCTGCCTCAAGTCTTGCACTACTCCAATTCATCCTCTATTTAGCCACTAAAATGATTTTCCTAAAGCACAGGTCTGATCATGTTACACCCCTACTGCACACACACTCAATAAACTCCAGTGGCTTCCTATTACCCTCAAAATCAAATACAAAATGCTCCATTTGGTGTTCAAAGACCTTCATAACCTAATCCTTTCCTACCTTTCCGATCTCCTTAACATTAATCTCCAATGCCTATTCTTTCATTGAGTGACACTGGCTTGCCGGCTGTTACATGTACAAGACACTCCATCTCTAAGTTTTGGGCATTTTCTCTGACTATTCGCCTTGTCTGGAATGTTCTCCCCCCTCTGTTCTACCTATTGGTTCCTGGTTTTCCTTTAAATTCTAAATAAAATCCTATTTTTTACTGGATGTCTTCCGTGGCTTCTTTTAATTATAGGGTCTTCCATCTGTTAATTATTTCCTAGTTATCCTATATGTATGTATACATGAATATGTGTGTGTATACACACACATTTTCAACAATGCTAAGTCACTTTATTGTGATATAAATAATGGTCATTTTTTAGTATAGATTATGAAAAGGTCAGGTAGCCAAAATATGCACATGCTGAAAGATAGTAGGTATCACATTCATATTTTTCAATTGTTGGGAAAGCCAAACTGAGGTTTAGTTCTCATTATCACTGTCTCCCAGGGTGTGCTTGTAAAACAAGATATTCAACTGTGGTAGAATCAGGAGCTAGCATTTTTTTTTAGAACTACAGCAAAATAATAGTGGTAACAATGTACATACTTAATTTATCTCTGATCTTATTAAAACAGAGTTCTAGTTTTTCATTACAGAAAATTATAGTCCCCTAACTTTGGATAATAGCACTGATATAAGAGATTTTCAGAGGAAGAAATTCCCTATACCATTGTGTCAGCACCTTCTCTGCCACTTATACTTAGATAGTTGCCTAGGGCTCTGAAACATTAAATGGTTTGCCCAGAATCACAGAGCCAATATGTGTCAAAGATGAGACTCAAACCTGGGTCTTTCTGACTCTGTGACTAGCTCTTTAGTCACTACTATGTCATACTTTCTCTATTTTTTTTGATAGATACTGTTTTCCATTAAGGAATGATACGTTCTTTTCTTTCAGCAAGGCTTACCTACAGGTTAAACCTATTACAAAGTTCCCAGACGTCTTATTCTTTGTAGCAATTGAAAGGCAGAGCTATTCCTAGGAAATGAGATACAACGTGTTTATTACCCACAATAGCTACCCAAGTAGACAGGCAGATATGAGCTGCAGAATGAGGTTCTTAACCTAGAGTCAATGAACTTGGCTTTTAAAAACAAATTTTTGTATAATTGGTTTCCTTTGTAATCCTGATGGGGTGCTTGGGTGTACGTGCTTGGGCCCCAATTCTAAAATCTCATTTCTCTTTAAAAGTCACATTTCTCCCTAGTCTCAAAATACTATCCCAGGCAGTTTCTCCCCAGCCCAGGGACACAGCCTGCCCCAGCAACCAAAGGTATTTCCCTTCCTGATACAGCAGCCAGCTGTGCCTATAGAACTTATTAGTCTGAATCATCTGTGTACTGACTGAACAGGCTGTGCACTGGGTCATAAAGACATTTACTACTCACTGACCAATCATATGTATCCTAGAATTAGACATACATATACTCCCTTACATTTATCTTGTCTAACAAGACATAGATGAGAGAAGCCTAGGTATTTCTCAGTCAGCCCTGATGGTTAATTGACTTAGTGGCATTTCAGACCTAAAACCACACCTCCAGGTAGCTCCCCTTGGGCTATTTCCCTGATGAACTCTGGTAAAATACCTGTGCAGTAGATATCAAAAGTGCATGTTCCTTTAAGAACCAACCAGTCCTTAATCACTCCCTATTCCCACCCTAAGTCACCTAATTAACATATTTGGCACATGCTTCACTATAGAATATCCCATATAAACTTTACCTGTATCCCTCTAAGGTTGCAGGTTCCCTAAGAACTCTTGCCCTCTAAAAAAGTATAATAAATCTTTATCTTGACCTCAACAATGCTCAAGTCCGTGAATTCTTCTCTAGACAGCCCATGTAGGGAGCTTCAGTCTTGCAGTTCCTGAACTTCCCCTGCTTCCAACCCTCATCAATCCTATGCAATTTATTTTGTTCACTTAAAAACATTATTCTGATAAGGGGTACATAAGCTTTGCTACATAGCCAAAAGGGTCAATGATTCACAAAAAAAGTTTAAAATTCCTGGTCTAGACTCACGTGATATTAAAATGGGTAACCAAGCTGAAAGAAAAAATAGACTTCTTTTAAAATATAAACCTGAGTGATTCCTCCCTCAAATATCCACCATAGAAGACTGAAGATAGAGAAAAGTGTGTGAATGACCCAAATTATCCCAAAACAAATATTTGTGAAGGATTGTCCCTTAAGTGTAGAATAGGTCACTACCTGCTTACCTCCAATGTCAGTTGTTGTCATGGAACTATAGAAGAGTAGGTAGAGCTCAGTGACCACACTGACTTTCGGCTTCTCTGCCTCACTCTTTGCCTTACCTTCAGCTAATTCCCCCAAGACCCTCAACTCTATGAAATGGTAGGCTTTGCCCAGTAGCAGAGTAGAAAGCCTCCTTTCCTGATGTGATGTCATTAATACTAAAAAGACACTACCCTCATTTCCATCGCACTTTGGAGCTTCATCACTTTAAGTTTGGGTTGTTGACCCTGTTAAAATGTAGACATCACTGCCTTCCCCAATCAGGAGGTATCACCTTAAACTCTTCTACTTAATTTACAATTTAGTGTGAAGGAGGGAGTCTTAATAGGAAAACAGAAGAGAGAGCAAGCAGGGGAAAGGGTACAGAAGGGAGCCTGGAGATGCTAAAGACAAATTTCGCCTATTTCTCTATCTTGCCATAGGACCAGCCCGAATGACCAAAAATAACTTCTCTTGCTGTGAGAAAATATTGCTTTCCTTATACCATATGCAGAATATGAAATCTCTGGAGACTGAAACTTTAGTTCACCCTGAGGAAAGGAATAACATTAAACCGAAAATTTATATTCATACATATACTTGATGTCTTTTTCTTGAAAGTGCTCAAAGCATTTCCCAAACTTTGTTAGCAGGAAGGAAGTTATTTTATGCCAACCTTCTAAGGTCCATCAATATGTAAATTCTGAATAGGCTGGATGGACAATGAGTTCAGCCTAGAACTGCTTAGGAATTGGAGATTAGACTGCATTGCATTTGGGAAATCGAGTAGCACTTGCAATAATTCCCATACTGTACCATCACCAAAACCCATCTATTTGTCATCAGTATTCTCTCAGCCATACTTTATTATTGTGAATAATGAAATATCATGACTTAAAATAAAAATACCACAAGGGAAATGGAATGATGCATTGTGGGCATGTCTGCTATGGCAGGTTCCCAAGGACAGTTTGTGCTGGAGAAATATCATGAGGGGTATCATTAAGGATATATGGTATCAGAGAAGTGAGTGGGTTGGTCAGGTAATGAGAATAAGACACAACAGATGGACGGTTTGAGTGGTACTTTAATGCCTCTGAGATATTAAAGAATGAGAGAAAAGTCTCTGACAAGTGGAATAAATTCTCTTTGAAGCATTTATGGAAAAACATAAACAGGAATAATACAGGATGAAAAGGCATGGGGAGGCTGCACTCTGTGCTGTTGCAGAGAGTAAATAAGCCAATGAAATCATAGCTCCCACAAAATTCTGAAAAGGTAAGTTAGAATGGGCCTGTCATTTAAGTATTTCTGGAGAGAGATCATGTGCCACAAGGCTGAATCTACTCAGTCATTCAATTCAATAAGTACTTACTAAGCACCTATAAGGGGCAAGATACTGTATTGGGCACTGGGCATACAAAGGTGAAAAGGGACTCAGTCCTGCCCTCAAGGAACCTTAATTTAATAGAAAAGATAAGACATGTACACAAATGAGTATAACAAAAGATATAGCGTGTGATAGGGCCAAAGGAGAGATGGAGACAAAATATCCTAGGAAAATTAAAGGAGGAATGGAATACTTTCAGCTAAGGGCATTAAAAAAGTTTTAATTCAATATTACTTAAATATTCATTAAATAGGTACTACGTGCTAGACACTGTGCTAAGGACTATACAACTATTATCTCATTTGCTTCTCACAGCAAAGGTAGGTGCTATTCCTACCCCCATTTTAGACATGAGGAAACTGAAAGAAACAGGTGAAGTGGCTTGCCCCAATAAATGTAGGAGGTGTTTCTTGGGCTTAAAATCTACAAACCAAGGTATGCTATGCAGGAGAAAGGGTTTTTGTGTCTCTTCTGCTGAATATAGTCCACCAACATGTAAAACTTTACATTTGTAAAATTGCAGTTTCTCTTTCTTGGATTTAGCCAAAGGCAAAATGCAACTCCCACTAGGATATGCTATATTTACACAACTTTGGGGATTTACCTTACTTTCTAATTATATTTTCCCTAAAAGCTGTGATGTTATTGGGTTGCAAAGATATAACAAATGTGCCACAATTTGGAAGATTCATAATCCTTCTCATCCCCTAAGGGTACCTATAAGATGAAACAAATATCTGCAGATTCATGGGGGAAGGAGTATTTAGGAGCATCAAAAACAAATCTATATCTCTGAAGCATCATAATATAATGGAAGGAATCCTCTGAATTCATACCCTAGCTCTCCTACTCACTACCTGTGTAACTCTGGTAAATAACTTCACCATTTGGGTCTCCAGTTCTTTATCTGCAAAATAAGTGGGTTGAATTAATTGACTTCTGAGGTCTTTTCTAGTTTTAAATCTTTGATCCTATGAACACTTATGTGACAGGCCTGGGAGTTGTAAGAATGGTAGCAGTAAAGGAGGGTCAGTAATTACGGTGCAAGCCATAGGAGAATAGGGAGCAAGAGAGATATTTGGAGTAGGACCTATGAGATTGGCTGAAATAGTGTATGTTTGGGGCTAGAAAGAGGGTAAACTTGAGAAAGCCAACTGCATTTAGATGACTCCCTTTCTTGACTTCTCATATGCTTCTAGACGTCCTGTAATCTGGCTTCTGACCTCATCATTAACTGAAATAATTTTCTTCAAAGTCACCAATGATCCCTTAGTTGCTAAATCTATTTTTTTCCTCAATCATCATCCTTTTTAATCTCTGCAATTTTTGACACTGTCTATCAACATTTCCTCACGTATCTCTCTCTACTCTAGGTTTTCATGACATCTCTCTCTCTCTGTCTGTCTCTCTGTCTCTCTGTCTCTCTGTCTCTCTCTCTCTCTCTCTCTCTCTCTCTCTCTCTCTCTCTCTCTCTCTCTCTCAGTTTTCCTCCTACTTGAGGAGAAATAGGAGCACTTACTCTCAGTCTTTGTTGGATATTCATCTAAGTTACTCCCACTAACTATGGATGTTTCCCAAGGCTCCCTGTCTCTCTAGGCCTTCTCATAGCAAAAACAACTGACTGAGAAAGCAGATCAAAGAGAAAAAAAATTAAGAATCATTGCACTACCTGAAAACCATAGGGGAAAAAGAGCCTATACATAGTATTTCCAGAAATCTTAAAAGAAAACTGCCTACTTCTCTTACAATCAGAAGACAAATAGAATCCACTGGTGATCTCCTGCTAGAAACTCCAAAATGAAAACTCCCAAGAACAACATAGCCAAAGTCCAAAGCTCCTACATCAAAGAGTAAATACTATAAGCAGTGAGAAAGAAAGAATTCAAGTACTGAAGAGCCACAGTGAGAATCACAGATGATTTAGCAGCCCCCAATATAAATAAAGGAACAGGAGAGCTTGGAATATGATATTCCAGAAGGCAAAGGATATAGACTTACAGCCAAGAATAACTTAACGAGCAAAACTGAGCCTAATCCTACCAGGGTTTAGGGGGAAGAAATGCTCTTTTAATTAAGTAGAGTGTTACCAAACATTCCTGATGAAAAAACCAGAGCTGAGTGGAGACTTTGAAGTTGAAACACAGGAAAGAAGAGAAAGAGAAAAAGATAAACATACATAACCAACAATAAAGGACTAAAAAAAGACAGGCTGCTTACATTCTAATGTGGGGAGAGGACACATGTATGCCCTCGGAACCTTATCATCACCAAAGGGAGTCTAATGAGGTGGAAAGTATGGGAGTAGTTAGATCTTCCCCTTACAAGAAGAATAGAAAGGGAAAGGGGAATAGGAAAAACGGAAAGAAAGGTTAGGGGAAATCACCTCACATAATCATAGTGTGTAAGTAGAAGCCTAGATATATAAGGAGATAGGAGGGATGCCTGACACTTGAACTTCACTCTTGCCTAAACCAAAGGGGAGAGAATACATAAGCAGGTGAGTACAGAAATATAATTCATTCAATAGGGCAACAATAATAATTTTTACCCAGTAATCTAAGGTTTGTAATATGTTTTAGAAATGTTAGTAACATAATCCTTCTCATTTTACAATGATGAAACTGAAATTGAGAGAGATTAAGTAATTAACCAAATGACACAGCTAGTAAGTGTGTCACTAGATTTGGGTTCAAGTCTTCCTGATGCCAGGTCCAGTGCTGTATCCAACAGATCACTTAGCTACCTTCAATAAAAGAAAAAGAGCAGAAGGGAAAAGGGAATATGAGAGGGAGAGCAGATTAAGAAATAGATTAAAACTTTATAGCACTTTTCAAAGTGGCACAGAATTGAAATCTGAGAGGCTCCCCATCAACTGTTAATAGATGAACGGTTCTATAGTAAATGGAAGTGATGGTGGGCTCTTATGCTATAAGACATAATGAAGGGATTGATTTCAGAGAAACCTGGGGAGGCTTGTGTGAACTGATGTGCATAATGAAGTGAATAGATCCAGAAGGACAGTTGGTACAAGGATAATGTTATTGCGGAGACAACTTTGAAAGACTTAGGAAGTTGAATCAGAATATTCAGAATCATGAACCATGATTCCTGAGGGCTAATGCTGACACATACGATCCCTCCTGATGGAAAGGTGAGAGACACTCAGGGTGTAGACTCACACACACACACACACACATGCATACACACATATGCACGCACATGTGCACACACACACACATTCTTTCAGACATGGCCAATGGACAAATTTGTTTTGCTTGACTATACATGTTTGTAATAAGGGTTTTGTTTCATTTTTAATTGGTGGATGGGAAGGAAAAAAGGAGAAAGGACAGATTTTTGCTGAGTGAAAAATATAACTTAAAAAAGGTATCTAGCTTACTTTTGTAAATCTAAGCCCCAAAATAGGTTTAGTCAGAACCCTAAAAATTAATTCTTTATGTCCCTTTGCTACCTGTTATTTTAATCTGATTCTAATCAATATTTCTAAATATAAAAGAAAGTTTCAAGATATTCACTCTCGTATTATAACAAAAAAATGTAGGAAAAGAAATCCAGATAATCCTTCTTTAACTCTGTTCAGATGAACTCTCTTAGATTACAGAAGACTATTTTTCTGTCTGACTTCTTGGTTCATTAGTTTCCTTTGACCTCAGCTCTCACTTTTCATTATCAACAAGAATAAGCTCTTCCAAACATTCCATTGCCCTGTGTGCCCTTCTCTCCTGAAACAGCAATCTAATACTCTTGCTATATAAAACACCCAGAGGACTGGGCAAAAGAATTTTCTAAGCAGCTTGTTGACTCCAATATAAGATGATGGATATCTTGGTGATGGAAAAAAATCATTTTTTTCTCAAAAAGCATCTTTTGAGGAAGGCTGGATAGAGTTTATTACTCTACTTGTGTCTAAGTCTAGGTAACATTGAAGCTGGCAAGGTAACAATGGGTCCCTTAACCAAAGGTCATGGCTATGGCCCAGAAACATTTCTACTTGAAAATATGATGGAAATATGAGCTTAATATTGATTTGAAGCGTAGAGGTCACCATACCATCTAGCTTCAGAAATCAAGTTGTCAAAGGTTTTTAAAATGATGTTTCTTTTACAAATAAACAATGTCTCTGATGTTTGTTAGGTTGCTAGTGAAAAATGAATTACCCTAATGAGTATAACCACTTTTGTTGATAAGTGAAGGAAAAGTCTTGGAAAATCTTGCAATCTCAAGAAGAGAACTTAAAATTAAATTTACTTTTCATTTAAATGACAACTAAAAAAAAGAGGATAGGGTTTTTATTCCATTGGCCTTAAGCAACAGTGTTCAGAGATAACAGAGAACAAAAATATATACTTTCAGGCAGCTAGGTGGCTCAGTGGATAGATCACCAGGTCTGGAGTCAGGAAAAAACAGTTCAAATCTCAGTTACCAGCTGTGTGACCCTGGGCAAGTCACTTCATCCTGTTCACCTCGGTTTTCTCACCTGTAAAATGAGCTGCAGAAGAAAATGGCAGACCACTCCAGTATGTTTGCCAAGAAAACCCCTCATGGGGTCGTGGAGAGTAGGCCAACAATACTTTTAGGCTTCATATTTCCAGAATGGTAAGATGGACACATTCGGATAGTGTGCTAACTAAAACTCATACAATATTAATGTCACCCTAAACAAGCTATAGAAAGAGTATGGTCACTAAAGAGAAGAGGATAGATATTCTTAGAGTACCAGAGAGAAAGGTCAGAAAACTGAAGAAATGTTTTTGAAGTAAACAGCCATCCTATACTTTAGTCTGAACTCTGTTCCATACAGTTTTCACTTCTTGAATTTTATGTGTAACCTTCTGTTACAATAATTAACTCATTTTAAGCCTAGGAGAAATATGACAGCCCCTCTGTAGTTTATTTTGTAGGTGGTTTATTTTAAACTAAAAGTTATGAGTCCAATCATATGTGCTCTGACCTCTTAGTTAGGAAAATTTCTAACATTTAGATAGAGGTTAGGGTCTTTACCTAAATTTATATTTATATCTATCTTTAGTTAACTCCTGGTCTCTTTGTGGTTGAGGCAAAATTCAAGTTAATGGAAATCCTTGGATAATGAAGCAGCAGGTTATCTTATAGTGCCTGTTGAAGAGAAATTGAGGGAAAAGATGGCTTTTCCCCAGGACTTCTTGAGTCCTTTTGTAGATGCCACTCTCTCAATATTACCTGGGTCTTCTCTTTGATTTTTGTCCTCCATTTTTGAAGAGGTTCGATGACGTCATGGGGTGATAGCTTGACTCACGTGTGAATTGTGTTTAAATGAGACAGTGTTGCCCTAAGGGGTCAGCCTCACTCTCTCTTCCACAGTGTTATAAGTTCAGTAGCAAATCAAAGTCAAGATGACTGGCTATGGACTAAGATGGAATGGATGACCTTGGTATCTTCCTTGTCTAATCAAGGTCTAAGCACTCCATAGCACCTTCTTCCTCTGCCTTCATGGCCATTGGACAAATTGTTCTCATCTGCCCATTCCACCCAGGGAAGTCTTCCCATGCTTGGGGTAGACACTCTCCTAACTCATCAAATGGGTTTGCAGTCTGTGGGTTACCCTTAATCTGGCCTAGCCCATCTGCCCAGGGGGTTTGCTGGAGTGTGGCTGCTATTCATGCTGCTGCTTTTTGGACTCACAGTGAGAGTTGAGTGCCAAGTAGAGACCAAAGGTGGATGAGCAGCCCTGAAAGGGTCTTGAAAAGCCCTCACACAAGGTGCTAGTCTTCCTGTGACATGCTTGTGGAACCCAATGGTTTTTACCATCTTCCCTTCTCAGTTACAGCTCACCTTCTCTTTCTTCTTCTGTTACCCAGAGATGCTAGTTTTTGGCTCAGCTTTGTATGATTCTACTACTTTGATTTTCTCTGAGATCCTTAAAATCTATCACAAATGGTTTTAACTGACTCTAGGAGGTGTGGGCTCTGTTCACATTCTGTTTGAATTCATTGATTTAATCGAGAAATGTTCTTGCCTAATAAAAGTTATGTGAGTAGGATAATCAATGGAGCCTTGCCTTTTGATGTATTACTGATTTTTTTCATTGTTGTTCAGTCTTTTTTCAATCGTGTCCAACTCTTTACGTCCCCATTTGGGGTTTTCTTGGCAGAGATACCAGAGTGGTTTTCTATTACCTTCTTCAGTTCATTTTACAGATGAGGAAACAGAAAAACAGGGATAAGTGATTTAGCCAGGGTCACATAGCTGGTAAGTGTCAGTGGCCAGATTTGAACTCAGGAAGATGAGTCTTCCTGATTTGAAAATAATTTTGATATCACTACTCAATTTAATCAGTATTTACTCAGTTCATTATGATTTAATGGGTATTAGTGAGTTAAGGAGAATACAGTTGTTTGATTTACTTATGCTAGTTAATGCTGGAAGTCATAATAAGTTAACCCATCTTGTATGTTGATAATATTACTTAGGTTTGATTTTTAGGATATATTTATACTTACTTAGGCCTGTTAAGGATTTATATTAACTTGTGTTAGCCATTCATTGTGTTAGCACTACCTGCCCTGCCCTGCCTCCCTCACCCCAATCCTGTAAGCGAACCATGCTTCAAAAAACACAACTTTCTCATCATAGTGTAGCTTGTTGAAAGTTCCAAAATATTGCTGACAGAGTATTAGTGGTTGATGCCAATCATAGGAGTCCCCACTCCTTCTGAAAATGATCACTTATAAATTGTAATGTCTCATTAATGACCTCCCAAGATCTATACAAGGGCTTGGTTAGTGAGCAAAAGCGGCATCCTTGACTGGGAGGAAGGCCTTGAATCCAATTGCTGAGGGATTATCAGTCTCCCCTCAAAATTAATTGTTGATTGGGTTTTTGTAGCCCACTGACTCCAGGCTTAGCTATGCCACCTAACTTGTAGATGCTTAAACATCTTCCATTCCCACCAGGAACAAAAACCAACTGCTTCTTTTAGCCTTCCAAAATTCCCTCTCTGTTACAAAATATCACCAAGCCCAATTTTCTAAGCAGTTAAATATCATTATAGTAGGCAAAGTTGAGGATGGAGAAATAGAAGGAGAGGAAGGGAAAGGGAACACATTGACTATATAGCCAGGAAGGAATCTAGAAGGATAATTATGTCATACCTCCTCATCCAGAACTTTCATTAATCCCTCTTTTTTCCCCTGAGAGACACAAAGGACTTGTTCCTCCCTTATGGGGGTGGTACAGACTAGAGGGTGTGGAAGAGGTGTGCTTGTAGGAAACAACCTTGGGAATGGGAATGAGAAGAGAGAGGAGGTTTCCAAGTATGGGTCCCAAAATAGGATTGGTAGGGACAGTTTCTTCTCTTGCTTTTTAAGGGGCCAGAATAACAATATTAATTTAACTAAATCATTTAAAGTAGTTGAATACCCAAGTGGCTGGAGCATCTGGGTAGTACAAAAGAACTTTCTGCTTTTAGCCCTTCCCTGCCTTGGCTGCTTAGTCTCGTTGACTTATTGAGCTATTAATTTGTGTTACAATCAACTTCTCCCAGTTTTCCATCCATAGGGAAGGCAGGGAAATTTAATGTGATGTGTGATCATCTGAAATATGAACTATGTGATATATGATACATGTGAGATTGCTACTCTTAATCTGAATATTAGCTACAAGTAAAACAAATTTTCCTGATTTTTGGATAAAAATAAACAAATAGAAGTTTTAATATTTTCTTCTCATATCCACATGAAAAATCTCGTGCATCCCATTTTGTAGACCACCCCTTTCATCCTGTAGCTATTAAATAAAATACTGAGGCAATGAGAGAAAACATGTAATGAGACATTAGTCTCATACTGAGGATCCAAAGAGGTCTTCTTTTCTGTTTTTAATTGTGCTTTAAAGAGGTGGCATTTGGTTAGAGGAAGTATTCAGTGAACTGCCTCATGAGTTTCTTTTCCTCAGTTAGTTTATGTCTGTCTATAACCATCAAGGCGAATGGGTCAGGAATTCTAGCAGATGAACAGGAAAAGAGAAGAAAGCTGGTGATTAGATGAAAGACTTCAGATTGGAAAATCACAGAAATGGCTCTAAAATGCAGCAATTACTGCCTGCCTGATATTTCATACTGAAGTCATTCTCCTTTCTGTTAGACATCTGCCCTTGAGAAACTGCAAGCTCTGACCTGGTGTGTTCCATCCTGCAGTAACACTGGCACAAGGAGGGTTCTTGGCTAGCATTCCTACCCATGAGGAAGGGTAGAGCTGGCACTAATGGCCATAAATAATAGAGCACTTGAAGGTTTGCAAAGTAGTTACATCAATTATCACACTTGATTCTCACAACAATTCTTGAAAGATGGGGGCTATTATCCCCATTTTACAGATGAATAAACTAAGACCAAACTCAGTGATTTTCTTATTTCTACTCCAATACTCTATCCACTGTACTACCTACATGTGAAAAGAATGCTATCTCAATGACCTCTTCTAAGCCAATGCAAGGATCCAAGACAACTCCAAAAGACTCCTATCCATATCCGGAAAAAGAATTATGGAGTGTGGATGTGGATCAAAACATACTATTTGCTCTCTCTCTTTCTTGGTTTCTTCTTTCACATGGTTTCTCCCATTACTTACAATTCTTCTTTACAATATGACTAATGTGAAAATGTGTTTAATATGAACGTAAATGTAGAGTCTATCTGAGATTGCCCTTTATCATAGGGTAGAAGAAGGGGAGGGAGTGGGAAAAATTAGGAACTCAAAATCTTAAAGAAGTGAATGTTAAAAACTAAAAATAAATATTTTTTTTAAAAAATAAAAGAATGTTATCTTGCAGGAGGAGAAGAGGGAAGCTGTGTGAGAAGGGATGGACACATTGCCACCTCTACCACCACCTCTTCTACCCCCTCCCCACTCAGTAAGGCTTTCACCATGACATTCTTCATTCTAATAGAAGGATTGGACAATGAGTGCTCAGTCATTAGTGCATCAGCGTGGCCCTGAGGCAATCCCCTACATAGACTTTGGAGGATGCACAGGTATTTTTTCCTGGTATCATTCTAACCATATAGTAAAGAAATGGACTTTGAATTGTCTGTTGAGCTGGAACTTGTAGTGTATATATACACAAAACTCCCTGGAGAAAACTCAGTTTCTTTTCCCTTTTCTGATGAAAGTGAGGAGGATGACCTTTTATGGGCTTCCCACAGGTGGGACAGCTTCCTGCTGCCAGCTCTTTGTCTTTTCATTGAGAGACATGCGACCCATGAGTATAGGTCGCATGCTTTTTGCCTCACAAGGTCATGCCATATTTTGCCCACCATCCAGCCCCACAAGAAATGAGATTCAGAGCAACCCAATCAACCCAGCAGGCAGTGAATCAAAGCCAGGCAACAGAGAGTGACAGTGACACTCATCAGCTGTGCTACATTTAGAAGTGAGCATAGTGGGGTGAAAGCAACTGCTTTATAAAAGCAGTGACTTTAATGTTGATTCTCAGGGAGCAATTTGATATGGGGGAGTATACCTTAAGTATTGGGCAAAATGTTTTGTAGCTTCTGCTTCTTTTCATTGTTGTCCAGTCATTTCAGTTGTGTTTGACTCTGTGAATCTGAGATTTTCTTGGCAAAGATACTAGTTTACCATTTCTTTCTCTATCTCATTTTTACAGATGAGGACCTGAGGCAAATGATGAGCCCAAGGTCACACAGCTAGTAAGACTCTGATGCCATATTTGAACTTAGGGAAGATGAGTCTTCCTGACTCTTGACCTGGCATTCTAACCACTGTACCACTCTACTGCCCCAATAATGACTCTATGTACCAGCTAATTGATATTAATTGGTTAAATGATACTGAAGTACTAAGCACTGGAGTATATTGATGATAGAAAAGAGGTACTAATGGTAATGGATATTTGGTATTGGGGAGTTGATAATGGGTGCTCAATGGGTGGCATTAGAGAGAGATGCCTCCCACCCATTGGTACTCCTAGAACCCTAAAAGGGTAGCCAGTCTCACTCTAGGAGCCTGGCTGGTTAATGTGAATTTATGTTGAAAGTAAGGCCAGAGCCTTTGCCGAGCTAACTTCCTTGCTTTGGAAGCACATCCATGAGCTTTGTTTCCCACCTCCCATTTCATCTGTCTAGATTTCAGCAATATTCATTAAGTATCTGTGCTGGGGATAAAAAAAACCAAAAAAGCAGTCCTTGCTCACAAAGAACTTACATTCCAGAGGCACTATGTGCATAGACAGTAAAATATGCAAAGTAATTTCAAGGGAGAGAAAACATTGGCACCTGGTGGGCTAAGGAAAGCCTTCATAGAGAGATTATAATTGAACTGAGCCTTAAAGGAGTGTACAAAATCTGAAAGGTGCAGCTGAGAAGGTGATGCATTCCAGGTATGAGGAATAGACTGTGTGAATTAAAAGCACGGATACAAAGGACCAAACAATAAATTCAAGAAAAAAAACTAGTAGGAGACCTTGTACTCCAGTGAATTGACTTGATCTAATAGACTCTGGTTTCTTCTTCTAGGTTAGATTGTGTTCTGTTCTACAAGAAAGCCTTTCCCTCTGGTCTGGCTGCCAGAGATCTGTCAGAATGGAGAGAAGTAAAATAGTCTGATATACTCTGCAGAGCAGAGAGCATCATGGGACTGGCGCAACCTGAAAACCCTCTGGAGTCTTTGGTAGGAGCTGCGTCACAGGCTCAGATTCATATGACCAGTTCAATAGCCACTCATTGACTGAGTCACTTAAGACATACTTTCCTCACAACAGTTTTATGAGGCAGGTCATGGAAGTACGATTATCTCCATTTTACAAATGAGGAAACTGTGGCTCAGAGGGCTGAGGTGATTTACCTCTAGCTATCAGGCAGAACACGAACCCAGGTCCTCAGACTCCAAGTTTGTGGCTGTTTTTCACTCTACAATGCTATGATGTCTCTGATTGTAAATTCCACATTTCAGAAGTCAAGGATCATATTGGCTTTTTAAAATCACATCGACATAAAGTACAAACTAAAATTTCTAAATCTTTTTCGAAGAAAATAGGTTATTTTGTCTCACACTGACTGAATAGGTGAGTTTGATTTCAATAACAATTTTTAAAAAATTCAAATCGTTTTCAAACCTAACATACTAGGAAATGACTTGTAAATACGATTTGAATATTAGATTAAATTTGAGGGTCACAATTGAATTCTTAAAGAATAAGGGGAATCTCTTTAAGATTAAGATTCTTACATCTGTTGCCTTCAGCAAAAAAAAAAAAAAAGATTTATCTAATGGAACTGTTCACCTCCCGGGATGCCAGTCGCTAGCTAGTGTTGCCATAGAAACATGAGACAGAGAAGTAACTGAGCAGACCCTGGAAGCTAGCCGTTTGGTAATGTGGCACTTGTTGGGAGAGATAAGGAGGAAAATCTTACATTCTGAAAACCACAAAGAAACATAGGGTTCTCTTGTCATGTTAGAAGGCAGAACCCCTTGTCACAGGCTGGCCTTCTTCCCACCTGCAAACCCATGAGCACTGGGGTTCTTTTGGACTCCTGCTTTAGTACAATGAGAATATATTGAAACAAATACAGGCATCCTCCCTCCCTTCTCCCTAATCCCCCTGCCATATCCCTTGTTCTGGGTAAAAGAGCAACCCTTTCCTTAACTGTTCCACTCATTTTAATTTATGTCATCTTTCCCTGTTGGAGAAGAGGAAAAATTTTAAGGGGCAAAGGTGATTCTGCCTCTATAACCCGACAGCTTTTACTCTCCTTTTGTGCTAATATTTCATTTCACTTAAAATTAAAGAAAATGTGGCTGCCACCAATTCTGACTTGAGTGTAGTTAATGACAGTAGACCAGTAGTGATCTGGGGAGGGAGTGTTCCCTTTTGTCCTTTAAGATACAGGTAGGGCCTCCTCTATCCATTTTTCTGTTCAAGTAGGGATCCCTATAGGACAGAGACAGAGTGTAAAGCTAAACAATTATCCCCTAGATTAGTTAGAAAAACCAATGAGGGAAACACAAGTCCCTATAGGAAAAGCTCCATTCTGGGTGAGGCCTGGGGAATCTGGGATCGTTGGTGCTCCTAAGGCTGGTGCAACAGTCCACTTTACCCCTGGAGCAGGAAGGATCTCTGGCACAAAACCCAGCTCCCCATGAGACCTGTCCAGTGAGGCTACCCTCTCCAATAAGGTACCCTTACTCCTACTGCTTGGGTTATACTTCTTTAATCCTGAATGGTAGCTCATAATAGGGGAGGGCAGCAACTTTCAGGGTAAGAGGAGAACTTGATCCTAATGTAACAATTTTCCCATTTTTTGGTTGTCCGTAGAGTTCAATCCATTTGCTTCCAGTGGTCACCATTTTGTATATACAGGGATCACAAGAACTCACTTGGATCTCTCTCCTTTTCCTTACTTGAATATTTACCCTAGCTAAAGTTATTTTCCATTCGTTTTTTAATTCACCAAATGTTTACTAGTTTCTCTATACCAATGGTGGGGAACCTACAGCCTTGACGCCACGTTTCCCCACCCCTGCCCTACACCCCAGAGTACAAATCCTGGGGTTACTAGGGCAGTTGGGTGGCACAGTGGATAGAGCACTGAGCCTGGAGTCAGGAACACCTGAATTCAAATCCATCCTCAGACATTTATTAGCTGTGGAACCCTGGGCAAGTCACTTAACTTTTGAACCAGTTGCCTTATCTGTAAAATGGAAATACCAATGGCACCTGTTTTGTAGGGTGGTTGTTGTGAGAATCAAGTGAGAGGATAATTGTGAAGTGCTTAGTATGGTGCCTTGTGTTGTGTTTGTGCTTCCTTCTTGAAGAAGACCGTGATGTCAAGATGATGACATGACTTGTAGTTGACTCTGATTTCAGTGAGGAGGACTAGGCAAAGTCACCCACCTCACTTACTTCTCTTGAGCCATCTGGGTGCAGTGCAGGATGGCTGGAGATGGCCCAGGATGCACTGGGAGACCCTGGTCCTTTCAGGCTTAGGTCCCAATCTTACTTTGAGTGAGATACACCCATTCAATAAATAGACCTCTTTAAGTGACTCAAGGGATGGCTCCTTTAACAACAAAAAAATCATACTGGAAGGGGAAGACGCTCAGGGTTCCTGGGTAAAAGAGAAACAATTTCTATTTAGTTATTACTGAATAGCATAGCGCCTAACACAATGCAAATGTTAGCTATTATCATTGTTACATAGGCAACCAGAACACCAAGACAAAGGGCAAAAGCCCTTAGGCTAGAACATAAGCAGAGGGTCCCTGGCAGGGTTTTGACCTCAGGTGGGGCATTGCCTCAGAGCAAGGTATGTGGATTGCACTGGCATTCCTCTAAGAAAGAAGGCTGAAGAGAGAGAGAGACCTAGTGATGGTGTGGTGAGAGTGCTGGAGAAATGAGACAACGAAGGGGAGCATAGAGGCCATGTGTCACCCACCCTGAGCTCTAAGTCCTGGCTTAGGTTCTAGTCTGCCAAGACCTTTGGGCCAGATGCAGGGCCCCTTTAGAATCACATTCTGTCTTGGGAACGGAATGACCTCAGAGAAGCAGGTTACCTTGATTCTTCTTCCTAGAGAGGAGGAAAGAGAAGTTGTAGGAGAGAGAGACAAATCTGGAGAGAAGAGACTCAGCCAAAAAGGCCCCTTGCTCCAGCAGGGGAGCAAGGCAGAAGGACTGGATTGAAAGTGCACTGGTAAGGCAGCTAGGTGGTGCCATGGATAGAACTCCAGCCCTGAAATCAGAAAGATCTGAGTGCAAATATTGACTTAGATACTTACTAGTTGTGGGACCCTGGGCAAGTCAACCCCTGAAATGGACGGAGTAAGTAATTCATAGGCAAGAGTCAATTAGGAATTTCAAGAGCGTCTTTATTAGCCAGGCTGGAGGCTGCCTCCTGGAGAAACCCAGAGGAGACAGCCCCGAACTAAGGTGGGTGTGTGCATTTTAAGCATTTTGGCACTTCTCAGTACAGCCTTGCGATTTCTACAACAAACAAGGTTCTGACAGGGCAAGGGGCTTACTACTAGGCAAGGGGGCCCAACAGAAAGTAGGTGCCAGGAAAGGGACCCAATCAGAGAATGGTTGTCAGGAAGGGGGTACCCAACAAAAAGTGCTTGTCAAGAAGGGGGGTGCCCAGCAGAAGGTAGTTGCCTGGCAAAGGGGTTCTAACAGTAACAGTTCTGGCAGGGGGGCAAAGTTGTTGCCATGCAGGGGCCCAAAAGAAGGCTGTTGCAAGGCAAGGTTATCCAACCCTACCCAGCAACCCAACAGATATCTTTCAACCTAAGGGCCCCAGGGAGGAATAATGTCCACTTCACCCCAATCACCTGAAAAAAGAAAGTACATTGGACCACCCAATGAATAGAGAAGGCACCCTCTGATGTCATGGGTGGGCCTAACTTGCTTAAAGAAAATACTTCCTTAGGCTTAGAAGTTTGCTGACACCTCTTAGCACAGTCTGCCTCAAGAAAATAAGGATGGCATGGGAGGTGATGGGAAGAGGTGAATTTCACTTTCCATATGTTCACCTGTGCTAGGTGATATGCTAAGAGCTCCACAAATATCTCATTTTTGATTCTCATCACAATTCTGCGTGGTAGGTACTATTATTATCCCTATTTTACAGTTGAGGAAACTGAAGCATACAAGGTTAAGTGATATCTAAGGTCATACAGCTAGGAAGTGTCTGAAACTGGATAGAAATCTAAGTCTTCCTGACTCCAAGCCCAGTTCTATGTGCACTATGCCATCTAGCTGCCTCATGCTAGTCAGGCTAGTTTTTTAGCAATATTCTAAGTACTTGATCCATGCTAGTTAGGGTGGTTTTTTCCTTAAATAGCATTGATATGCTTTCCTGGGCTGCATAAATACAGAAAAACCAAAGAGAAAAGGGAAGCCAGCTCCTTCCTCAGGCTTCTGACCAAAAACCAGCAGCCCAATCAACACCAGCACAGGAATGCTATGTTCAGTTAATTCAAGGCTATATTTTTGCTGAATACATTTTCTCTGCCCTGCATACCTATCCCACCCTGTGATTGCTAAAACCCAATTCCTTTTGTCTCCATAAATATCTCATTTCATTCTTATCTCAAACCTAAGGAGACCTGACCCACTCTACCCTGACTTCCAAGAGCTTACAATGGGAAGATATCACACAGAAGTGAATGATGCCCAGGGAAGGGTGTCTGGGAAGTCACAAAGAAGGTTAGTAAAACAATAGGGTCACCAATTGACAGACCCTTTAAAGAGGCAGTGGAAATGCTGATTTGTTTAGTACTTCAGTCAGTTTTATTAAGCCCTTACTAATTGCCAAGCACTAGGGATGCAAAACAAGGCACAAACAATCCCTGGGAGGTAAGACATACAGGCAATGAGGTATAGAAATCTTTCTTGCCAGAGGCGAAGGGGTTAGAGGAAGGGGTAATCCGAACACTCGTTATCTTGGGGTGGATGGAGGGGAGACAAGGAGAAAATTTGGAACTCAAAATCTTGTGCAAGTGAATGTTGAAAACTAAAAAATAAACTAATTGATAAAAAAGGAAAGTAAAAAAATAAAGTTCAGGGGTGATATATAGGGAAAATATTGTATCATAAAAAGAATCGAAGAAACAGAAAAACACATTGTGCCTGTAAATAAGTTTCTCAATGTGGTTTTAAAGCCAGTGTTTCTTCTAGCATTAAGTAAATGAAAACCTCAGGAAAACTCATTTACTGACTTCTAACTATTCTTTAAAATAAAAAATATATGATTCTCAAAACAAAAACAAAACCACAAAACAACAATCCCTGCCTTAAAGAAGCTCATTCTGTGAAGAGACAACATGGGCACATAAATAATACAGACAGAGTAGGACTAGCTTTGCATAACTGGGGTTCTGACTTGGTTTTCAAGGTAAAAACTGGAAGGGGAATGGGTGGAGGGAATGCCAAGCAGAAAATGTCTCCAGAGGTGAGGATGAGAACATCTGCTCCCAGGAAAGGGCTTGGCTCCTCCTAGTTAGGGTTTCCAGTGGTCTGGTTTGGAGGATGGAGCAGTAGTAGAACCAGGAAAGGAGATAATGACTGGGATGAAGATGAGGTCCTGGCAGGACTATTGGCCATCAACCCCCATGCCCCAAATAAAAACCCTACTTTTTCTCTGAAACATGAGGCCAGGTCTTGAAAGGACCAATACCCCTGGAGTGGGTACAACTGATATAACCTGACTGAAAGAATGCTGGCTAGGGAATCAAGAGACTTGTCCTTGCTTTGCTACAAATTCTGACTTTGTTTCTTCTTCTGTAAAATGAAGGGTTGGAAAAAATTATTCAGCCTCTAAGATACCATGGTACTCTAAAAGACTGTGTCTATGAGATTTGGGCTCCATTTAACTCTATTTCAATTCAGTCTCAATTTCACTAAGTTGAATGAACCATCTTCTGTGACCTTGGGCAGCTCACTTTCTCACTCTGGGTGGCAGTGTTTTATTTTATTTTCTGTAAAATTAAGTAGTTTGACTAAAGGGGCTGGCAAACTATAGCTGTTCACTACCTGTTTTTTGTTTAGTCTGTGAGTTAAGAATGGTTTTTACATTTTTTTAATGGTAAAAAAAAAGAGCAATATGTTGTAGCACAGTTACATGAAATTCAAATGTCAGTGTATGTAACCAAAGTATTATTGAAACACAGCTACATCCATTCATTTATGTATTATCTATGGGTACTTTTGAACTCCAGCAGCAGAGCTAAGTAGTTGGGACAGAGACTGTATTTCTTTCGCAAAGTGGTTCAGTCACAGTGACCTAATTATAACTCTACGCTAACTTTGAACCCTAATTAAGTGAAATATTATTTCCAAAAAAAAAACCAAAAAGAACTTCATTCTTCTCACGAATGGACTTATATTACAAAAAATGCTTTATTATTATTATATTTTGAATTTTACCAATAAAATATTTGAAAGATTCAAAACTAAAAATGGAATCTTTTTCTCTCTTTGTTATATAAGTACCTCCATACTATTCTCAACTTTGCCTGTTGGCTCACAAACCCTAAATATTTATTATTTCCTCACTGGAGAGTTGAAAATAATATGCTAAGGAGAGTTTTCTTGAGTTCTTTTCCCATTACAAAGATACACCAGGAACTTCTGAGGTGGCTTAGAAATCTGATATTCTGTAAGATCTAAATGTTACCTTAAGGCTGGGCTCTAAGGGAGAATCTGTGCACCCTGAAACACCTAAAACACCTCGCGATAGCTGCTGGGGAGGCTGCCTCCCTCTCCACCTCATTCTATATCCTGGGAACTGGACCATCTGGAAGCTTCCTTTTTAAATTATTCTTGATAAATGAGTGCTAAAATCAGTTGGTTACTGGGCTATAAGGTAAAAAGGAAAAAAAAATATTTTTAGAGAGGCTGAAAGAAGGCTTAAATTCATCCTTCTTCATCCCCCAATGAAGCCAAACCAAAAGAAACACATACTAATTATAGCAATAAAATCAAATAATAATAGAATAGGAAGAGATCTTAGGAATCACCCAGTCCTCCCTGCAGGGAGGAGGAATCTGCTGCTTCTTTTTGTTTCCTTAAATTAACTTATTTAATTTTAGTTTTCAACATTCATTTCCATAAACTTTTAAGTTCTAAGATTTTTCCACCTCCCTTCCTTCTCCCTCACCAAGACTGAAGGCAATTTGATAAAGATTCTCTATATACAATATTATTAAGCATATTTTTACATTAGTCATGTTGTAAAGAAGAATGAATGGGAGAAACCATGAGAAAGAAAAAAACCAGTGGGAGTAAATATTATGCTTCTATCTGCATTCAGACTCCATAGTTCTTTCTCTGGGTGTGGATAGTATTTTCCATCATGAGTCTTTTGGAATTGTCTTAGATCCTTGCATTGCTGAGAAGAGATAAGTCTATCAGTTAAATCATCACACAATGTGGCTGTTACTCTGTACAGTATTTTCTTGGTTCTGCTTGTTTCACTCAGCATCAGTTCCTGTAAGTCTTCCTAGATTTTTCTGAAGTCCTACTATTTGTCATTTCTTATTGTACAATAGTATTCCATTACTTTCATACACCACAGCTTATTCAGTCATCCCCCAATTGATGGGCATCCCCTTGATTTCTAGTTTTTGTCCACCACAAGGAGAGCTGCTATAAATATTTTTGTACATGTGGGACCCTTTCCCATTTTTATGATCTCTTGGGGATACAATCTTAGAAGCGGTATTGCTGGGTCAAAGGGTATGCACATTTTTATGGCTCTTTGGGCAAAGTCCAAAATTGCTCTCCAGAATGGTTAGATCATTTCACAACTCCATCAACAATTAATTAGTGTTCCAATTTTCCCATATCTTCTCCAGTATTTAAAATGAATCCACTGCTTCTTAATAAAATCCATTCCCTTTTGAAGTAGCTCTAGCTGTGAGGAAGTATGTTTTTCCTTCAAGCCCAATAAGGACGCCCCTGTCCCTTGCTCTTATCACTTCCAGATCTGTGCTTGGAAGCCAAGCACAACTTGGTCTTATACATGACGCCCTTCAAGTAGCTGGAAGCCTAATCCAAGAATATTGTTGTACTCTGAGTTTTCTATTCTCCATGCTAAACATTCTCATTTCCTTCAGGGACATAATCTTTAGGTGTCTTCTTTATCCTAGTCACCTCCTTCTAGATTCTCTCGATACCATTAGTGAACTTCTTGAAATATGAAACTGAAAACAATTCTCCAGGTGGCATCTGACTAGGTCAGAGTCCAATGGGACTGTCACCTTATTGTAGGTAATCTAACTCCCATAATATAGTCCCAAAGGACGTCGATCAATGAATGACATTTATTAAGTGCCTACTGTGTATGAAACACTGTGCTAAGTGATGGGAACACAAAACACAGACAAAAGATTGTCCCTGTCCTCAAGGAGCTTAAAATTCAATAGGAGAGGCAACATACAAACAGATATATACAAAGCAAGTCAGTATACAGGAAAAATAGGAAATAATCAACAGAAGGAGGGCACTGGAATTAAGAAAAGTTGGGGAAAGCTTCCTGTAGAAGGTAGGATTTTTGTTGGGACTTAAAGAAAGCCAGGGAGGTCAGTAGTCAGAATGGAAGAGGAAGAGTGTTGTAGGAATGGAGGAGAGTCAGAGAAAATGCCCAGAACTGAGAGATGGAATGTTTTTTCATGGAATAGTCAGAAGGAAAATATTACTGGATTGAAAAGTACATGTTGGTGAGTAAAGTGTAAGAAGGCTGGAAGGGTAAGAGGGAGCTTTGAATGCCAAACAGCATTTTGTATTTGTTCCTGTAGGCAATAGGAAGCCACTGAAATTTATTAAGTGGTGTGTGTGTGTGTGTGTGTGTGTGTGTGTGTGTGTGTGTGAGTGTGTATGTGTGTGAGATGGTCAGGTCAGCATTTTAGGAAAACCACTTGAGTGGTTGAATGGAGGATGGGTTAGAGTGGGGAGAGACTTGAAGGAAGCAAACTCACAAGCAGGCTATTGCAGTAATCAAGACACAAGGTGATGAGGCGCTACACTCGAGTGGTGACATGGCAGAGGAGAGAAAGGGACATATTTGAGAGATATTGCACAGATGAGACTGACAGACTTTGGCAACAGATTGGATATGGAGAGGGGGGTGGAGTGAGACGTAGAAGTCAAAATGACTCCCACATTTCAAGCCTAAGAAACTCATTGCCTCCTACAGTAATAGGGAAGACTAAAAAGCAATTAGAAATGTGAGAAGTCAGCAGAGAGATCGGAGAAAAATAGGCGGGTTTGAGAATCATCAGCAAAATTGTTGGAGACAATGAGATCACCAAGTGAAGTTGTATAGAGCAAGCACTGAAGAGGACCTGGGAGAGAACCCTGAGGGGCACCTGTGATTCCAGGGTATGATCTGGAAGGAGATTATAGATCTAGAAGAGGAGACAGAAAAGGATCAGAGAAGTAGGAGAAACAAGAGAGGGTGGTACCCCAAAAACCTAGAGTGGAGAGTATACCAAGGAGGAGAGAGTAATCAGTAGTGCCACTGAGGCCACAGAGAGGTCAAGGAGAAGGAGGATTCAGGCAAGGGCATTGGATTGGATGACTAAGAGATAACTTTGGAGAGGGCAGTTTGGATGGAATGATATGAGTTGTTTCGGGTATCCTATCTTATCATTGACTCATATTGAACTTGCAGGGCATGAAAATATTCAAATTTTTTTGAGATGAGCTGCTATCTAGTCATGTTTTCCTCATACTGCATTTAATAATATGATTATTGGAACCCAAAGGTAAAATTTCATATTTATCCATAATAAATTTTACCAAATTAGATTCAGCTCAACATCTGAAAATTCGATAAACCTACATCTATGTCACTGTTAAAGATGTTAAACAGTACAAGCATAAGTCCCTGGAGTAATCCATTGGAGACCATCTTGCCATCTTTTTCATAAGAATTATATGAAAGACTTTGTCAAATGATTTGCTAAAATCTAGATCAACCCTGTCTACAGCCTTGCCCAATATTCTTCAGTATTAGACCTTCATAGATTATATCAGTATTCTGTTTTTGACAACAAAAGTGCAGATTTATCAAGGATGTAGAATTAAAATCTGCACAGATCTCTTTGGGATAACTGAAGCTTAAAGAAAAATATGTAAATCAATATTAATAAATTAGCTGAATCAAAAAACTACTTTGCATAAGCTTTAAGAACTTTTAACACTAACACCTACCATTCAGAAAAGATTCACACATGAGAAGAACGGAGCTAAAATTAAATTAAAAAAACTTTAAAGTTTAATGTGCATTATTAACATTTGCTTCATCACACTGTTAAGTCTAGACATACAGAAAGGAGATTTACAAAAAAAAGCAGGAACAGAGTAGAAGCAGCAACTGTTGGGAAAATATTCTGGTAAAACAGAATCACCAAGATCATCTTTTGGGAGTCCTGATATGGGTATATAGGGGGAAAATGGGACAGGGAGCATCTTGCAAGTCACCCAGAGAGTAAAGCAGAGAGAGGGTGAGAACATATGCCTAGATAATGGGGTCAGCAAGCTTTCCTAGAGGTCCTACAAGCTCCCTTCAAAATCTGCCTTGAGGGACAGTAAGATGTTTCTCAGTCTTGACTTTCATTTTTATATTTTCCTGTAAAATGCAATGCATATAGATGTTGCTGCTACTTAGGGATGTGCTGGTTTTAAATTTTTTTTGTATTTATTTCCATCTTTCTCAGTTCAGAAGACAGACCAGAGCACAGCAAAACGGATTTGTATTCTGGAGAGGAGGGATAAACCTCTGCATTATGCAATCCCTTCTCACCTAGGAAGGACAACCTTACATAGAAGCCTATGAGAACAGGTCCAAGCACTTTAAGAACTTTTAACAGTAACACCTACCATTCAGAAAAGATTCACACATGAGAAGAACGGAGCTAAAATTAAATTTAAAAAAAACTTTAAAGTTTAATGTGCATTATTAACATTTGCTTCATCACGTTCTTAAGTCTAGACGTCCAGAAAGGAGATTTACAAAAAAAAGCAGGAACAGAGTAGAAGCAGTAACTGTTGGGAAAATATTCTGGTAAAACAGAAACTGGTTTTAAATTTTTCACTGTGAGCATTGATTGCTCAGAAATTGGCAAAAGCTACAAATTAGAGTTTGATTTATTATTTTGATTGGCTAGACTTAAGAAAGCGATTGAGAAAATATCAAAAATGCAGATTAAACTTAAAAAGTATATCATGCCTACTTTTTTTCCCTCAAAGAATTGGTTGTTAAACATTTACCAGGTACCTTATCCTTCCTTTACTATGGAAGTGTTGTTCATTACCACCAGTATTTTTCTACCAGTCAGATGGCTTTACATGCTCACATCTCTGCCAAAAATAATGCTCTTTATTCACAATTCTCTTGTAATTTAACACAATACAAGCTCTGTACTTACTATGTCTACCTTCATCTACAAAAGAAAATTATTTATGGATTATAAGCTTTAGTGTAAGTGTGGCTGTGGGGAAGGGGTTCATGTAAAGCAGTTACCTGCAATCACTTCCACAGAGTGCTGGCAAGCTCAAACTCACGTTTGGGACTAGTCTTTTTTAATACTGTTTGTTCCAGATGAAATTCTATCTCCAAACTGGTAATACTTTGGAATGTCTCAAAAAGCATCATGAAATAATAGAAATGGCCTTGGAGTCAGGATGTCCTGGTTTAATACATACCAGCTGTATCACTGTGGATGAGTCCTTTAACTTCTCAGTTACTGTCAATTTTTTTTTTGAGAGTATAAATTGCAGAAAAGCTTCAAATTCACATTGGTAGAGGGAGTTTCCTTACTGGGAATTCCTGCCACCACTGAAGTTACAAATCCAAGCAGCTTAAAAAATAATACATCTTTTAAGCTGCTTGGACCTGTTCTCATAGGCTTCTTTGTAAGGTTGTCCTTCCTAGGTGAGAAAGGATTGCATAATGCAGAGGTTTATCCCTCCTCTCCAGAATACAAATCCATTTTTCTGTGTTCTGGTCTATCTTCTGAACTGAGAAAGATGGAAATAAATTCAAAAAAAAATTCTGAGTAGATCTGTTAGCTCCCATGTATGGGCCCTCAAGAAGAAGGAGCCCCTTTGGTCCATTGTTCTAAATTCCATCATGTGGCCCCAGTCCCTGAAATCCCAAAAGGATTCATTCCCTGTCTTCTCAACAAGTTGCCAATGAGTATGCCTACAACCTCTTTTTGAGATGGTTCCTCAAAGTTCTCCCAAAGACCCCCTGCTCTGTAAGCTCATTAAGTTGATTGGGGAGCACATTAAATTGACCAGGGAACTTCTCCTCTCACACACTCACATTCCTACACAGGATTTTCATCCAAGGATCTCCAAGCACTAAGCAAACACAATAGATGGATGTCTAAATTTCAGTTAGACCTTATGTTTATTTCTTCATTTTGGAGGGATCCACATTTCTAAACTGATTAAATGAAGGACTTAAACTGGATTATCTTTATATGCCCTAATTCCTATAATTTAAGGAAACTGAATTTCAGAAAAATTGAGGATTTGCTCAAGGTTAAAAAGTTAATAAGTAACAGACCCAGTTCTCCTGACTCTAATCTAATGGTCTTTCTACTATACTATGCTCCATCACCATCTTAGTAAAATGTAATCTCTTTGAGGGTAGGGACTGTTTCCTTTCTTTGTCTCTCTTTCCAGTGCTTAGTAGCGTGTATTATACCTATTGTATCTATATATATTGTACCTATTGAATTAATTGTTGAATGGTAGAAAATGATCACAGAAGAAACAAGGAAGACAGTATGGTGGCTATGAGCAACCTGGAAGACATTGCTCACACCTTTGACTTTGGGAGAATATTGGAGACTAGTTAAAACCCTTTATTTTATAGATAGGGAGTTTGTCATCCTTAAAAATGAAATGACTTGCCTAAAATCACTAAGGTACTCTATAGCAGAAGGAGAATTCAAAGGTAACTCTTCCGAATCCAAGTCCAGGTCTCTTTTCACTATATACCTATTCATTCATGCCATAGATTGCTAACAGTCTACCCTAAATCTAAGTTTGATTTCATAACAGAAAAGTTACTTGGCATACTCCATGGGAAGAGATTTTCACGTCCTAAAATATCTTGTTGATCAGAAGAGGTTATATACTTTCAGTTACAAACTTTCTAGATCAAGTCTACCACCACTCATATTCTGTTTTAGGATTTGCATTTCCTTTCTTTTTAATCCTAGAAAAAAATGGACAAGTTAGCAGATGGTTTCAACACATACCCTACATTTGTTAGGCTTTAAAAATATCAGCAAAAATCTTATTTTAGTTCAAAATACTTTCTTAGGAATTCAAAAAGTTACGTTGTCTATATTTCATTTAATATTACCTCTATCTAAACCTTAATACATTGTAATTCTGCATCTTTTCATTATGATTCACAGATATCTTATTCTTAATTCCTTCTGCAATTCTCCTCACAGTATGAAGGTGAACCTGTGTAATGAAAGGCTATGCCCATAGAATATAAGCTTGATCAAATCCTACTAAACTGGAAAGACTGAAGTAATGAGTCTGCTGGAAGTGTGTGTGTGTGTGTAGTTTGAAGAAAAAAGTAAAAAAAAATTTGAGAGGTTCATCATCAGAAAGTTAACCACCAAATGATAAATATTTTTTCCATGACATGCAAAGCGGTGTGATATTTGCTTGAGAAAGACATACTCACATCAAAGTAATCCTGAATGTATAATCACGATTCCAATTTCCTTTTAAGGAAAATTATATATATATATATATATATATATATATATATATATATACTGTTTACAGTAAAATTGTTTACAATGTGTATACTGCTTAAAGTCCATTGGTATGGACCCTTTCCTCATCAGTGGAGATAAATTCTTCCCTGTGCCTGGGATGCAGAGGGAGGGAGTGGAACTGGTGAGAGTGAGAGAGAGTTTCTTCAGTATCTTCAACTTCAAATCTCTCCAAAGTCTTTGGGTTTCAGGTGCTTCAAGAGAGAAGAGGGACAATGCCAACCCCACTTCAGGTTGCTGAAAGAAAAATCTCTAGGAAGAAGCTGACATGAGAAGAACTGGAAGTTGCCATCATGTCTCTATCCCCAGCTTGCTTTATTAGAGACTTTGGGGAACCTCCCTTTGGGTGAGAGCTTGGTCTCTCTCTTGGTTGAGTTGAATTACTTCAGTCCCAGTGAGAGAGCTCCTTCCTTCTATATCATCTATGATAGATAGAGATATGATAGATAGATGATAGATAGATAGATAGATAGATAGACGATAGATAGATAGATTCTCCTATGTATACTTTCTCTGATTTCTGTTTTACTATGATTTAGATAAATGGGTTTCTTGACTAACATACTGTTCATTGTGTAACTTACATTTGGTGGAAGAGGGGTCAAACTTTAGCTATAAAGTTTGGATCCTCCTGTTTTCCCCAATAATGAAATTCCAATCAGAAGTTAGACTGAATCTGAAAATCACATTTCCTAGACTAGACTAATAATATTTAAGGGAATAGACAGATATAATTCTAGCCCAGTTCCACCTCTATCTGAGGAGAGCAGAGTAGCCAAACTCCTTGCCCCAACCTCTTGTTTCCCTTCCTGACAAGACATAAAGCCTCCTTTGGACAACGGTAGGGGGAGAAGAGGCTAGACATGTCTTTTCTGCCTTCACTTGGGTCACACAACAACATCCCAATGCTACCTGAACAGCCTTTGTTACACATACTATAGTTTCATCTAAAATGACTGGAGATTTGCAGGTATATAAAAGCTTGAGAAAATGGCAAGGTGAGAGATAACTTTGGGTATAACTCCCCTTTGTCATTCCAAATAAATGAGAAAAGCACACACATACACACACACACATCCATGCAACGACAAAAAAAACCCCAATTATGATGGTCTGGAAGAAGAAATAGAATTAGTAGATAAAAACGTTTATAGAAGAGAAAGGTGTGCCAGTAAGAGAAGGGGAAAAAAGGAAACGAGTATTTATTAAGTGCTTACTATATGCCAGGCACTGTACAAGGAAAACATAGTGGAATTGGTGGAATATTTAACAATGGTAGACAAAAGCTGACTTAGGAGAAATAAACAAATAATTGAAAAGCAGAGCCTTCTCAATGAATAAATGCTTAAAAGCAATGGAAATTGGGCAAACATCCCCGATGAAGGTGAAACTAAAGAAATTTTATGGAGCAACTCCAAGATGCTTTCAGGAAAGCAGCACCAAGGAATCCCATAGAAGTGGGAGAGGATAAGGCAAATGTCTTACTTACAGTTTGCTAGGGAGTAGAGTTAAGGATGGGGTAAACATTTAAGAGGGAAGCTTTTCCAATTTAGGGTTGTACTTCTGAGTGCTGACTAACCTTAATGACTCTAACAGATTGAAATGAAAGGTGTAGGTTCAAAGGGAGTTTGGCATCGCATTAAAAGTCGTCAACAATAAGGGAAAAAGTGAAGATCAGAACTGTCTCTTCCCTCCCAGACTTAGCTTATAGAACATGCCCTTTGAGCCCCATTGCCTCTTTTAAAAATATATATATATTTTACATTTAATAGTTATTTTATTTTTCTCAATTACATATAAACAAACATTTTTAAAATTTTTGGTTTTGAGTTCCAAATTTTCTCCCTCACTTTCTCCCCTCACCCATCCTTGAAGAAGGCAAATAATTTGATATAGACTAATACATATGCAGTTATGCAAATGATTTCCATATTAGTCATATTGCAAAAGAGATGCAAATCAAAAAAACAAGAATAATGAAGTTAAAAAATGTTTCAATCTGCATTCAGATGCTATCAGTTCTTTCTTTGGAGATAGATAGCATTGGAAGTCCTTTAGAATGGTTTTGGATCAATGTCTTGCTGAGAATAGCTGTCATTCATAGCTGATAATGATACAATGTTGCTCTTACTGTGTACAGTGTTGTCCTGGTTCTTCTCACTTCACTTTGCCTCAGTTCATGTAAGTCTTCGCATGTTTTTCTGAAAGCATCCTGCTTGTCATTTCTTATAGCACAGTAGAATTTCATTATATTCATATAACACAACTATTCCCCAGTTAATAAGTATCCCCTCAATTTCCAATTCTTTGCCACTATGAAAAGCTGCTATAAATGTTTTGTTTATATAGGTCCTTTTCCTTTTTCTTTGATCTCTTTAGGGTATGGACCTAGTCCTACTGCCTCTTTTGAGAATTAACATTCCTGGGAATAAATTCTTGAGAAAGCTAGAATGGCAAAAGAGTAAGAAAGAGAATGGAAGAAAAACATTCCTCTTGGAACAGGGATTAGGCATTAATGTCATTGTAATTGAGGGAACGCATAATGTGTGGCAGGTGGTGGTAGGGACAGCAGAAAGGATTCTGAACAGGGAAAAGGAAGGGTAAAATAAAGAAGTAGAAATGTAGACAGCAGGAAGAGAGAGATGGAGAAAAATATAACAATAAAGATAAATTTAGAGAATTTGGGTTTTGGTAGGATGGGGTCGGGATGGAGTGAGTAGGAGATAACTGAGACTCATGAAGCTAATGAATGACACTCAAAGCCCTCAAATCGCTTGACCTCCCTGTGCCCCCCCAGCCTAGACTATCAGGTTAGGTAACTGTAAAGGAGGCTGCCACCCCAATTTTCCACCGCTTGAACGTTGAAGCTATACTACTCGCAGGGCACAGCTTTTCTTGCTGGTCCCTTTTCTCTCTCATGGAAATTTATACAACAGATGAAATAAGTCTAAGACATACATTAGGATTCATACACTTTCAGAAAGGTTATGAAAATAACAGATTCTTTCACTGGCTTCAATCCCACTTCATTTTACTGAGAGAAATTACCTACTATTTTTTTAAGTGCTTTGGCGTGCCTCCATGTCTCCCTCTTACCCCAGGTGTTCAACTGGCCAAGCTCAGCTTGATGAAGGCTGTTACATTATGCAGTTTAAACTTCCGCAGTTTAAACTGCATAAATAAACATTGAAAGTAAGCAATCAAAGAATAACACCCGTGGATGGAAGAGTAAAATTGACTTTTTTCTCCTCAATCACTTCTCCTTTTATAATGTGAAAGATTCCAGGAAAGGAGACTATTAGCCCTGGATATGTTAACAAACTGCAGAAACTTAACCTGTCAACCAAGCCTATTTTATTGCGTGTTCACTGTATCACTAGTGTCTTGAATCCTGGATATTCTGATTAATAACAGGAAACAGCCACATGCCAAGCACAAGATTTGAAGTCTTTCTGATGCCATTTTAAAAGTTATTTATTTATCTATATTAATTTCTGTAATTTATTTATTTTAATATATTTTATTTTTCCAATTACGTCGACAATTTTTAACATTCATTTAAAAGAAATTGAGTTCCAAATTTTCTCCCTCCATGCATCTCCCCTTCCCTAAGACAGTAAGCAATTTGATATAAGCTGTACAGGCTCATTCATGTAAAACATATTTCCATATTAGTCATGTTGTGAAAGAAGAAACAGACCAAAAGGAAAAAAAAAAGCTACAAAAAATAAAGTGAAAATAGCATGCTTCAATCTGCATTTGAACTCTATCCAGACTGAATGTAATAGCATTTTTCATCATGAGTTCTTTAGAACTGTCTTGGATCATTGTATTGCTGAGAAGAGTTAGGTCATTCATGACTGGTCATCATATACTGTATACAGTGTTCTTCTGGGTCTGCTCACTTCACTTTGCTTCAGTTTATGTAAAGTTTTCTAGGTTTTTCTGAAATCTTCCTGCTTATCATTTCTTATAGCATAATAGTATTCCATCACATTCATATACCACAACTTGGTCAGTCATTCCCCAAATGATGGGAATCCCTTTGATTTCTAATTCTTTGACCATTTAGCAATTGAGAATGACTTGTATTGTTATAAATTTGACTCAGTTCTCTATATATTTAAGAAGTAAAGCAAGATCATTTCTTTATATACACAAACCCATGAAGAGTTTTTAAAAATTATCATGCCTGTTGGAAAGATATATTACTTCCATTCCACAAATGATTATGACAGTTTATTGTAATTTAGCACTTTTCCTACATTAGATAGAAAAGAAAGATTTTAATTAACATAAAGATGAAAAAAGGGGGTTTTATGTATCTTAATACATACCTTCAGTAAATCCTTAAGATGAAAAACATAATCACATAAATTTCAAAGTAAACTGAAATAATTTTCAGTGGTCAAAATGAAAAAATTAATCTCCAAATATAAATTTTGTGGAGTTACATGAGCATAGGAACTCATCTAAAATTAAAGCTAATTATTTGGTGTCACAAGTCATAATAAAAGTTAAAATCCTCTCAAGTTATTCTCTAATGGAGCATGAATAATTCAATATTCACATAAGCTTTTCATCTCTCCCAGGTCTTCTTTAAGACCTCGCTAATTTCATTACTAATCTCATCTTTCTTATTTAATAATCTTGAGTTTGACTTTGCTTTACCTTACCTGAGAAGTTACCTTAAGGTTTTCTTATCAGGTCATAAATTTATGGACAATCTGTTTACTTTTTAAGCACAATTCCAAATTGTTTCCTGGAATGGTTAAACCAACTCACAGTTCCACCAATAGAATATTAGTGTAAATAACTTTTCAGAATCCCTCCAGTATTGATTATTGCCAGCTCTGAATATCTTTGCTATTTGCTGGATGTGTGGTGAAACATCATAGGTTTTTTTATTTGAATTCCTATTACTATTAGTGAGTTGAAGCAATCTTTTATATGGTTACTAATAGCTTGCAATTCTTTTGAGGATTGTTCACTTACATCCATTGACCACATATCCATTGATATATTGCTCTTACCCTAACTTATTTGTGTTAGTGCTGTACTTTAAAGTTAACCAATATGAACTGGAGATTTCTAGGGGGACTTTGACAATGTAATTGTCACATTTCCCTGTTATAGTCATAACTTTCCAGTGATAATATTGTGTATCTTAATCTGAGTTTCTAGTAGCATAGTTATTTTAAGCAGTGCAATAGCAGAGGTCCCTGAGTGAATTTATTCAGTGCCACTATATAAGTATCACCTAATTAGAGTTCTACATTCCTAGCAGTAATACTTAATTAGATATTAAACTTCCTAATTATATAGAGCAATGCAATATATATTGTCACTTTTTTGTGTGGGATGTTTTGCAAATGTGTATTGAGTAGGTATTTTCCTAATAATTGAATTCCTTCAGCTCAGCTTAGTGCATTTAAACTATATACAACCATTGGGGTCTGGTTGGTGAAATTACTGCCCTTTCATTGTCTGTGAGTTATGGACTTAGATGTCCAAGTTTTTACTAGCACGATTTTATTTCTTCAGTCATATTTCTGAGGTTCCAACAAGACAATATGTAACCAGAGCCTCCCAGGTGGACCTGTCCTATGGAATTGATGTTGGAGTTGGCTCTTTTAGTTCCCTAGTGGTGCTATTTGATTTCTTCTGCTTGAATTAAAACCTTTTACCAATTTAAGATAATGAAAAGCATTTTGTATCAGTACAGGTGAACTTGTTGCAATCTAATTGCATATAACTCAAAGTCAGTTGATGAGGATATATCAAGCACTTAATAGGTATTGTACCAGGCATTGTGATCAACACTGCAGACCGAAAAAGGCAACATTAAAACAGCTATGTACATATGATATACATACAGTGTAAAGGGGAGGTAAGCTATATATGGTGGAAAGGGGAGATAATCACAGAGAAAAGACACTAAGAGAAGCAGGAGGACTCAGAAAGGCATCTTGCAGAAAGTGGAATATAAATTGGGGCTTGAAGGAAAACAGAGAAGCCAAAAGACATAAGAGAGGAGCCCAGATGCAAGGGATAGCCAGTGCAAAAGCACCAAATCCAACAGATGGAGTATTTGTGCAAAAAGAGGCAAGGCCACTATCACTGGATGGCAGAGCTGATGAGGGTAGGGAATGAGCACAAGAAGATTGGAAAGGAAAGAAGAATCTGGAGAATGGCTTTCAAACTCAAATAGAGGATTTCCTATTTTATTCTAGAAATAAGAGGGAACCACTAGAATTTACTAAGGGGGTTGTATTTAGATTAGCGGGTTCTTAGAAATATTCAAATCCTATAATGACTTTTATAACATTCAGGGTATTTAGAGTAATCCTTCATAAATTGGAGACATGTAGTGGGATGATAAAGTTGAATATTTGATTTCTACTTACCTTGCTAATGATATCACTGGGTTTCTCTAAGTTTCCAGCGTTCTATTTACTTATAGCAACACAACATCAATTGAAGCTCCCTGAAAGATCTGTAGTGTCGTTGTTTAAGAATTTCCTACCTAGATATTTCTCTATCTAGTTCTTCTCTCTCCTGACCTCTAGTCTTGCATAACCAACTTCTGTTTCCAATACATAACAAATGATGCTCTGACCTCACTTTATAGACTTCCCAATCTTAAAACTAAGTAACCAAGTCAATACTACACCACCCTCTACACTTAAATCCATAGCACCTTGTTGCCTTACTGCTCATTATTTGACAAACACCAATTGTGGATTACTCCTACCATATTCCTACTCATGTGCTACTAAACTGACTAGAAGTTTGCAACCAACTTGTCTAGAAACATGATAAATACATATTCATCTCAGAATCACTTATCACCATTCCTTTCTTCCTTTCCTCTAGCTTTTCTTTTCTCCTCTCCCTGTTTTCTCTTGATTCCCTGTTGAGTTGAATATTTTCTACACAAAACAGTCTAACTGTGGTTGTGTGGGTGTTCCACCATTCATTCACCAGTTCAGATGAAATTGAGGTTTGAGTGATGCCTGGTCTTCCCTCCATTCTTTTTTATAAAAACCTCTACTTTAGTTACCCAATTATATAATTATTCCTCACCTCAACTGTCCCTCTTTTCTTCCTTATCGTTTCCTTTCCCACCTACTTTCCTTTCTTCTGTTATGATCATCCCAGTGTCACAAACAACAAGGACAAAACACTCCCATGCCTTTCATCTTATTTGACTATTATCCCTGATGACTTTCTTAGAGGATTTTTATATTATTCCTCCTTTCTCCATTAGAATGCAAACACTTTATCCTTATAAAGTCTTTTCTCGAGAGGCAGAGCCAAGATGGCAGAGTAGAAAGACTCACATATGCTAGCTCTGAACCCACAGCCCATAATTATCTATAAAAAGAACTCCCAACAAATTCTGGAAGAGTGGAGCTGCGCATCAACGGGGTGAAGGAGATTTCTGTTCCAGAGAGCCCTGAAAAACCGATCCCAAAGGTCTGTCACGCACCAGATGGGAGTGGAGCCCAGCCCTGCCCTGGTCACATGGCATGGAGAGGAACAGATCTGAGCAGACTTTAGGGACAGAATCTCCAGTGGCCACGAAGGTCCCTCCACCCACAGATGCACAGGTCAGTGAAAGAAACGTCTGCACGGGCTGAGAGGGGAGCAGGGTGTCTCCATGACTCGGGCCCCCTCGAAAGGCAGCGGCAGAGGCAGCGGGCGGCCAGAAGCTCTCGGAGCAGGCAGGAGCTTGGGTCCATTATGGAAGGTCTCTGCTTAAACCCCCTGAGGGAACTGAGCCTGGGAGGCAGCTCTGCCCCTACTTGAGCACCTGAACTTAATCTCACACTGAATAGCAGCCCTGCCCCGGCTGAAAGCCCTGAGGCTGGGGAGCAGCATTTGAATCTCAGACCCCAAGCACTAGCTGGGTGGATCTCAGAGGGGGTGAACAGGAATCTCAGAAGTCAAGTAACTGGCTGGGAAAATGCCCAGAAAAGGGAAAAAAAATAAGACCATAGAAGGATACTTTCTTGATAATCAGATGATTCCACCATTCCTCTCTGACGAAGAAGACCAATACTTACCATCAGGTAAAGACATAGGAGTCAAGGACTCTGTATCCCAAACATCTGAAATAGATATCCAATGGGCTCAGGCCATGGAAGAGCTCAAAAAGGATTTTGAAAATCAAATTAGACAGGTGGAGGAAAAACTGGGAAGAGAAATGAGAAAGATACAAG
>CM053772.1:136840747-136921413 GCA_028658325.1 Potorous gilbertii
GGGGAGGGGACAAATGGGGAGAAAATTTTGGAACCCAAAATCTTGTGAAAATGAATGTAAAAAGTTAAGTAAATAAATTTATATTAAAAAAATAAATAAATAAAGTCTTTTCTCATTTATTTTTCTATTTATTCCCGTAGCTGTATATCAAAGTTTCTATTCAACCCAGTTTTGCTGGGTAAATTATTCTTGATTGGAAGCATTTCTTTTTTTGCTTTTTGGAATATCATATTCTATGCTCTCTGCTCCTTTTATAATAGAAGCTACTAAATCTGATCCTGACTATGGTTCTGAGTTCCTTGAACTCTTTCTTTCTGGCTGCTTATGGTATTTTTACTTTGATCTGGAAGTTCTGAATTTTAGCTATGATGTTACTGAGAGTTCTTTTGGAGGTTTCAGGAAGTGACTGATAGATATTTCCTGTATTTGTTTTGCCTGTTAGTTCTAAGAGATTTGAGAAGTTTTCTTTCATGATTCTTTGAAATATTTTTCCCCAGGCTATTTTTTTTAATCAAGACTTTCAGGCAGTCCAGTGATTCTCAAATTATATGTCCTTGATCTGTTTTCCAGGTCAGTCATTTTAAAAATAAGAAATATCTTAACTCTTTTTTCTATTCCTGCAGTCTCCTGATTGTTTTAATGTTTCCTGTTGTCTAATGGAGTCATTAACTTCTATTTGATCCATTCTAATTTTCAGAGTCTGTTACACAGAAAAGTTTTGTATCTCTAATGCTAAGCTACAAATTCTGTTTCCAAGGCTCTCCTCCATGCCTTTTGTTGATTTTCCAGTTTTTTTCTCTGTTGTCCTCATTTCATTTGTAATATTTTTTTACCTCTTTCTAAAACTCTTGCATAATTTCTTCTATGAATTCTAATTGATTTTGTGGTCAAGTTGTGTTTTTCTTTGAGGCTTTGCTTGTAGGTGTATTGGAGTTATTCACCACTCTAGGTTAGTATCTTGGGAATCCGGCTTCATAATGCATCATTATCTTTTTGGGTTTTTATCCATTTTTCCAGCAATCTGCCTTGTGCAGTCCTGCTTTCTTAGCTAAGAGCTCTGGAAACTAAATCGTTGCTTTCAGCCTCTCTGGGAAACCCTGTATTGCTTTCTTGGACCCGAAGCTGGGTCTATGATCACTCTAGGTGTTCCTAGACCACTGGCCAAGCTCAGAGGTCTGGGCACTGAGTTTACGATCCTAGTTTACCTCTGTTCCACAGTATCTGCCTTCATCACTTACCTATATGCTGAATTTGTAACCTAGGGCTGGAAAGATGACTCCGTACAGCTTCTCCTTTGATTTCCCTTATATGCTTAATAATTAAAAGCTCTAGTTTTCTAAAGGCAAAAATGGGTTTCCTTAGGTAGGAGGATTCCTATTTTTTATCCATTTTTAGCTATCTTTAGATTGACTCATTGGTTAATGTTTTCTACTTTGATATCTAGGTTCTTTGTAGTAATATTTGTCTCTTTTAGCTGGATATTGAAGATTCCAGCTTTTTACAGTTGTATAAGACTACTCTGCAGAGTATTTGGGTGTTTTCTTTTATTGCTGTTTTTGCTAACGCTCCTAGGTTCCTGGTGACAACATTTGATCCTTTCAGCTCAATTTATGGTTTATATCGGCAGCACCTACCTCGCAGGGTTTCTATGAGGAACAAATAAGATAATAGATAACAAAATAGTTTTCTAAATTTGAAGTGTTCTCTAAATGTGAGTTATTACTAGATACAAAATTGCTAGATACAAAACTATCTACCATTTCTTTGGTATGGTAGAAAAGTGGTGAAAGGTGCTAAGAATGACAGATTTTAGAATATCTACACATGTCCATACTAGAGCACTATATGATGAAGAATTGGCATTTAAGATGAATTTTGGAAGAGCAGCTAACCTAAATATATATATATATTAAGAAGGATTTATAGGATCCTATGAGGAGAGTTTACTCACACATCAAGTTATCCTGAATGGAAGTGTACTATGGGAACAGAATACTTCTCTATAGCTGACCATATCTCCAGTTACACAATCCAATCAATCAAGAAACATTTACTAAGCACCTTCCTGCCAGGCATAGTGCTAAGGACTGGGTATACAAAACCAGAAATGAATTGCTGTCTCAGTGTTCAGAATACCCTGAAGAAGGGGTTTTGATCTTTTCTTGAGTGTGTAACAATGTTATGTAGAATGCTTGGATTTTGTTCTGAAATCGTGTGCAGATATTCTCTATATGGTTCCACTCTACTTCCTAGAAGCTTGAGGTGAGAGAGTCTTTCTTTTGTCCATGTACAACTCAATGCTGAAGAATTGCTACGTGAGGATGAGGATTCCTCTGACTGTGATGAACTAGAAATGCTGATGACTTAGAGACTCACAATGAAATAAAATGATTTCCCTAACTGATTGCTAAGCCAGAACTCGATTCTAACAGCAGACCATTCACCAAAGAGGGAAGTGAGTATTACATACTAAATCACCTCCCCAAAAGGCAAGATAACAGAGAGGTCTCACTTTTTCACGTGAGATATGAGGTTATTTTCAACTTTCTCTACTTTCAAGAAAGGACTTATGGAATCACTACACACACACACACACACACACACACACACACACACACACACACACATACACTTAAAATTTTCCTCTATAGAAGTGTTGGAGACCATTATTGAATAAAGGCATTTTGTTGTTAGGTTTATTCTAGTCTCCAGTAATTGCTGCTGAGTAGATGTAGTCCTGAGATGTTATCCTGTTTATTGTACCTATAGCATGCTTCAGAATCTTGCTCAAAGGTGTTAAGAATTAAGTCAGAAATTCAGTCATGAACAGGCTTAATGTTTTGCCATGAAACACTTAAGCTAATGATCATCTTTGGATAAGTGAACCCTTGGCAATCAGCCACTGCTATGAGATCATGTTCTTATTAGCTATAAAGTTACAATGTCATACTTAGAGTAATTGAAATTCTCCTATGTTCTTGATTTCTTCCTCCCCTAACTCTTCCCCCTCAACTAATACCATAGTGAAAGTACAGACCTGGAAAAATAGGGAGGGAAGTTAGGGAAACAGAATCATTTTCTTGGAACTTTCATCAACCTGCATCCTTGTCTCCACCATGTTCATTGAACCAAAGACCCAGCTTGTTCTCTCCCTTCTTCTCTGATACAGCTCAGTCCTCCTTTTGCTCTATATTTCATGCTCCAAACTCTCCAATCCAGATGCTCAGAATCTTTTCCCCCTGAATTTGATAGCTCTTCTCTTTTATATAAAGTGCTTAGGTATAACATAAAATTGATGGAAAGTGTAATTTTCCCAGATATAAGCCAGGACTAAAGAAGGATCATGGGAAATGAGGTGGGAGCTCAGTAGGGACTCTTAAACTCTATAGAGATGGACCAGAAGTATAGCACCTACCAGTAGTAAGCTCATTACAAGTGAAAGACACTGCTATCCCAAAATGAATATAAACTTCCATAGAAGGACCCTAGTCTGGCTCGCTGATCTGCTGAAATTGTGATCTGTCCAGACAGAATTTTGCTATTTCTCTGACTGCACCTGTCTTACTGCTAACAGGACCTAGTTAATTTATCCACTATCCACTTTTTCCCCTTCCTGTGCCTTAGAGATGCCTTGCAACTGGCATCACATACCTTCTCTTTAAAGTTGTTCGTTGCTGTCTTTTGCTTTGATCCAATAATCACCTACTTCTCAGTAGTTACTCCTTAAAAAAAATCTTTATTTTTTAAAAAATGTAAGTAAAACCACATGATGTATACATTGCAAGTGGCAGAACATTTAATATTCCTTATTTATGATTTGCCCTTTCTTAATAGAGAGTGTGATAGAGTGGATAGATAACTCTTCTCAGACTCACCTCTGACACACACTGGCTGTGTGACCCTGGGCATTCATGTAACCTCACTGTGCTCCAGACAACTCACTTTGACTACAGGATCAGGTGCAGATCTGTATTTGGTTCAGGGAATTTCCTTACCAGTTCTCTATATCCATGATATCACAGGCATACGCCATCTCCCTGTGTCACTCCTTCCCCTAAAAAATAAATAAGCCAACCCTAGAGAGAAAGGAATTGTGTTGTCACATCAGTTGTCTGAAACAGGGCTCCACTTGTAATGAAGCACAATTATATCCTTAAAAGTTCCTTGATGACAGAGGAACTTTAATTTATTTTTACTTCATATTCTTGGTGTTATGCACAGAGTCCATCTTCTGACTCCCCTGAGACCCAGTTCCCTCCTGATCAAACCTCCCTGGTCACCCTCTCCAGAACTGGTTGAACCTTCTCTCATTCCCCGTGACTCACTGGTTGAAGGGGGAAGAGTTGGAATACTCATTGCTCTCCATTGTCACCTCCTGGCTTTCCTCCTACCACCATCACTCAGTAAACTCTCCTCCTTTGAGGGTCACTCAGTCCATATTTACCAACCAATTAAAATTGTGGTACATGTTGCTTACCCAGCCTCCAGGATACTCCCCTTCTTTCCTCAATTAATTTAACATGCATATTGATACTCCTTTAAACATCCTAACCTCCCAGTTCTTCTATGTACTCATTTTCTATGACCTGCTCCTCTCCCACACTCAGCCATACACAAAGATAGTCATAGCCTTGATCTTGTCATTGCCCACAAATGCACCACTCCCCTTTCAGTAACTTGGAAATTCCCTCATCTAATCACAATCTCTTGTCGCTCTACCTCTCCTGCCAGGTAACCGCTAGTCCTGTCTTCATCCTCACCACAACCTCCAATCCTTTAATTCCTTAGTTCCTTTCAAGGTCTTCATTCCTATACTACCTACACTCTCCTTCCTTCCATATCTTGACCCCTTGGTGAATGAGTTCAATTCTACACTGTTTTTTCTCTTGAGTACTTTATCCTCTTACTGGTGATTGGCCAAGTCTCAGCCTCGGACCATGCCCGCCATCCGCTGCCTTTGCCCTTACATATTTGCTGCAGGGCAAAGCTGAAGACATGCTAAAACCATGCTGACTGGGTCCTCTGCACGTTTATGTTGTATAAACTCATCTAAGCTCTCACTGCTGCTAGGTAATCCTCTCAGATCTCTCTAATTACTCACCACAGCAGCTCTTCTAAACCCTCATTGTTTATCACACCTCACATGGCTATCTCTCCTTCCATTATCTCTGCTAAAAACCTTGCCTCACGTTTTACTGAAAAATTTGAGGCCATCCATTGAAAGCTCCTTCTTCTCTCCTCTTCCTCTTCCTCTCCTCTCACATCACCCAGATGCCATCTGTCTTTTAGTATCTCCTCCATCTCCTCAGTCTCACATAATGAGGTGCCCCTTCTCCACGCCAAGGCAAGTGATGCCATTCCATCTTGCTTTCTTTAGATTGCCCTCTTTATCATCCCTTCTTTCACTTCTCCTTAATTTCTCCCTTTCTATTGGATGTTTACCTACTGCTACAAACATCCCATATGTTTCTCATCCTCAAAAATCTCTCCCTCAATCCACCCAGTCCCAGTGGCTTTCATCCCATATCTCTCCTCTCTTGTGTCTGAGCTCCTTGAATAGGAGCCTGCATTTCCTTTGTTCATATTCTTAATTCTCTGTAGACTGACCTGTGACCTCAGCATTCACCCAAAACAGCATCTTCTCCTTGATACTCTCTTCTAAGCTTTTGGGACATGGTACTCTATCCTGGTTTACCACCTACAGATTCAAACCAAGCCTTCTCAGCCTCCTTTGCTGACTCTTCATCTACCCACTAACCATGGATTCCCTCTAGGGCTCTGTTCTGGAACCTCTTCTATTCTGAGGCAACTAGGTGGCACAGTGTATAGGGTGTGAAACCTGAAGTTAGGAAGACCTGAGTTCAAATCCAGATTCACAGGCTTTCTAGTATGTGATCCTTGACAAGTCTCTTAACCGCTGCCTCAGTTGCCTCAACTGTAAAATGGGTATAATCTTCATAAGGCTGGCGTGAAGGTGAAATCAGATAGTAATTGTAAAGTGTTTGATACAGTGTCCAGCATGTAATAGACAGTGAATGCTTGTTTTCTCCCCCCACTCTTGCTGTATAATATGTTACTTAGTGATATCAGCTATTATGGAGTCAATCATCATCTCTCTGCATCTCTCTGCCAACGATTCTTGTATCCACCCATCCATTCTGACAACTCTGATGGCCTCCAGTTAAACATCTCCAACTTCCCAATGGATATTTCAAACTAGATATCCTGTAGACATCTTAAACTTAACATATTCAAGAACTGAACTCATTACCTTCCTCCCAACCTGAAAAAACCTCCCCACTTTCCAACTTCCCTATTACTGTTGAGAGTACCATTGTCCTTCCAGTCTCTCAGGCTCACAGCCTAGGTGTCATCCTTTACTCTTCATTCTCTTTTACCCCCTCCCCTTCCTCCCATTCAATCTGTGGCCATTGTCAGATTTGCCACTGTAACATCTCTCACATATACCCCCTTTCTCTCTTGTGCTTTGACACTGCCACCATCTTGGTGTAGACCCTCATCACCTCATACCTGGGCTATTTCAATAGCCCTTCCACAAGAATCTCTCCACCCATCATCCACTTAGCTGTCAAAGTTGTCTTTCCAAGGTGACAAGTTACCATGTCACCTTCCCCTACCCAATAAATTTCAGTAGCTCTCTATTGCCTTTGTGATCCACCCCAAGCTCTTCATACCCTAGCCCCTGCTAACCTTTCCAGTCTCCTTATACCTTACTCTTTAATGGTGATGCTATTCCTCCAAGATACCTTATTTTCCAAATCTAGATATTTTCACTCTCTGTCTCCCATGACTAGAATACTCACCTTCCTCCTCAGTCTCCTTCCACCATGACTTCTCTGACTTCCTTTGAGTCTCAGCTAAAATCCTACTTTCTCTAGGAAGTTTTTCCTGATGCACTTTAATACTAGTGATTTCCCTCTGTTTATTATCTACAATTTATCCTTTATATAGTTTTTTTTTATGTAGTTGTCTCCATGATGTCTCCCTCCATTTAGAGGTAACTAGGTGGCAAAATGGAGAGAGAGTTGGCCTGGAATAAAGAAGGCTTGAGTTCAATTCTGGTTTCAGACACTTACGAGTTATGTGACCCTGGGTAAATAACTTCTGTTTGTCCCAGTTTCCCCAATTGGGAAATGGGGATTCCTGGGGCTGTTGTAAGGAAACAGTATTTGTAAAGTGCTTCGCATAGTACCTGGCACATGGTAGCTACTAACAAATGTTTAGTGACTAGCTAGTGTTTACAAAATGTTTGTTAATTGAATATAATTCAAATACTTAAATGTGGAAAGATTATAATACCAATATTTATGTAGCTCTTAATGTTCATCAATCACTTTTTACATTCACTCTCACATTTATGTGTGACAACATTATGAGCTAAGTGCTAAAAGAATCATTCCCATTTTGTATATTCAGTAATGCCCATAGTCCCATAAGTTAGTGAACAAGGTAGGATTCGAATCTAGGTCTTTCTTGACTCAAAGTCCAGAAATCTTTCTACCATAATGCATTGCTCCCTTTATTCAGAAATACAGAGAAGTGTTACTTAGCAATGTGAAGATTCCATCTATTTGATTCTGTTTTGATGGAATTTTATTTTACCATTTCAGGGTAAGGTCTGAGCTGAGCTCTTTCACAGTTTCACTCCAATCCACAGATGCAGACCTCAATGCCCCATCCCATTACCACATGTGTTGTTTATACTGGCTTTGTATGGCAGAATGATCCTTCTCCTGATTTTGATTAGGAGCCCAATATACCTGGGTCTTGGGAAATTTAAAAAAACTATTTTTTAGCAATTTTTAACAGTGTCCTAAGGATCTGGATAATCCCAGTGGACTTTCTTCTGCTAGGAGGCACATTGAATTCTTCTATGCCTTACATGTATCCCTACTTGTTTTTATATAAGGTGTACTTCTGAAGAGTTTGGTTTTTTTAAAGTTCTTATTGATATTTTCTGGTTTTTTACATCACCATAGTAATCCCATGTATTCTTGCCCCAACTTTCCCCATCGTTCATCCCATATGACAAATAGTATTCTTTTAGAGAAAATAAAAGCACAGTTGATCAAAACACTGAAGAAGTCCAAAAACATGTGCAATGTATAAAACCTGTGAGCCTCCCACTTCCACACGAGAATAGTTTGGGGGTATCTTCTCATTTCTCTTCATTCAAGACTTGATTTTTATCATTTTGTTACTTTTGCTTTTGATTTTTTGGTGCATTATCGTTCTTTCCATTGACACTGTGGTAGTTATTGTGAATATTGCCTTCTTATCTCTGATTAATTAACTCTGCCTCAGTTTTTCAGATCTTTCCATGCTTCTCTATATTTATCACACACATCATTTCTCACGACACACTAGTATTCCATTACATTCATATAATGCCACTGTAACGTCTCTCACATATACTCCCTTTCTTTCTCTTTTGCTGTGACACTGCTACCATATTGGTGTAGACCCTCATCACTTTGTACTTGGGCTATTTCAATAGCCCTTCCACAATAGCCCCTACAATGTGTTTAGTTGTTCCTCAATTGATGGACATCTACTTTGTTTCCAACTCTTAGCTATCAACAAAAGTGCTGCTATAAATATTTTAAAGTATATGGGGACCTTTTTCTTATTGATGGTTTCCTTGGGGTATAAGTCCAGTAATGAAGTCTCTGGTTCAAAAGGTATGGACATTTTAGTCCCCTTATTTGCTTTCTAAATTCTAATTGCTTCTAATAGTTCCAAATTGCTTTCCAAAATTGTTGTACCACTCTCTAAGCACCACTGACTAGGTGCTTAGAGTACTAGTGTACCTAAGTATTAATGCCATTATTTGCTATTTTTGCCAATTGTCAGGGTGTAAGGAAAAACCTCAGAGGTATTTTGACTTGCGTTTTTCTTATTATTAGTGATTTAGAGCATTTTTTCATGTAGTTGTGAATACTTTATGATTGATTTTTTTGAGAACCATTATCCTTTAATCATTAATCTATTGAGCAATGGCTATTAGTCTTACATATACTCGTTAATTGTTTATATATCTTGGATACCAAACCCAGAGAAATTACCAGAGAAAATTGATACAAAGATGTTCTGCCATTTGATCATTTCTTTTCCCTTCTTATTCTAGATACATTAATGTCTGTGCAGAAGCTTTTTAGTTTCAAGTAATCAATTATCTATTTTATTTTCTTTTATTGTCTCTAACTATTGTTTGGTTAACAATACATCTCTTAGCCATATCTGTTAGAGATGTGGTCTGTTTCTTTTCTAATTTTTGAATAGTATGATTGTCAATAAAAAGGTTACACATCCATTTAGAATGTATTGTGGAATATGATGTAATTTTTGATCTAAGCCTAATGTCTGCCAAATAGCTTTTCTATTTTGCCAGCAGTTTTATGTAATCAGATAGGGAGTTTTGTTTTCTCTAGGTAATTTATGTTTTCTGTTTTATCAAACACTGTGTTATTGAGTTTCTATTGTTTTTGAATCTCCCTTGTTTCATCTTTGCCACTGATCTATCTCTTTATTCTTACACCAATACCAGGTGGTTTTGCTGACTGCTGCTTTATGTTATAATTTGAGGTCTAGATTTGGTATTTGCCCCTAATTTCCCTTGATATTCAAGATCTTTGGTTTTTCCTAATGAATTTTGTTATTATTTTATCAAGTTCTGTAAATATCCCCTTGGTAACTTGATTGGTATAACATTAAAAGCATAAATTAATTTCAGTGGCATCATCATTTTTATCATATTGGCGCAGTCTAGCCATGAGTACTAAATCTTTCTCTTGCTACTTAAGATATTCTTTATTTCTTGAAGGAGTACTTAGTAATTTTTAATTGAATCTAAACAAGTTTTTTGTGTGCTTTGGGAGGTTTATCCCCAGATATTTTATGCATTTTGTAGCTATTTGGAATGGAATTTCCCTTTCTATTGTTTCTTGTATATTATTGTTGTTATACAGAAATACTGTTGACTTTTGAGAATTTATTTTGTAGTCTGCAACTTTACTAAAGCTATTGTCTCAGTTAGTATCTTTGCTGATTCCCTGGGGTTTTTCTGGGTAAACCATCATATCATCAGGAAACAGGGATAGTTTATCTTCTATTTATCTTTATTCCTTTAATTTCTTCCTCATCTTATTGCTATTGCTAGCATTTTCAGAACTATATCAAATAAGATTAGAAATAGAGATTAGAAAAAATTCTAAGGAATTCCAATTGCATATGATGCTTGCTTTGGTTTCAATAGATGCTTTTCATGAATTAAAAAAAGAGTCTCCTAGTCTTATGTTTTGTGGGGTTTTTAGCATAAAAGAGTGTGGTATTTTGTCAAAGTTTTTTTCTGCATCTATTAAGATAGTCATGTGATTTTGAATGTTTTAATTTTTAATGTTAATAACTATGTTGATTATTTTCCTAATGTTGAACCATCCTTTAATACAAACTCAGAAGTCTCTACCACAAGTGGAGCACTAACAATCCATTCAAACATTTGGAGTAGAGATGACCCTAAATTTGTGCATCTCACATTTCTTAAGAGCTACTACAATTTTGCTTTGCTCATAAAGCACAGTGCCTTCTTTGGTGTGGGCATGCCATGCTCAGTGTTCTTATGCCAGTGTCTCCCATATTTTACAATCAATTCCAAAATTCTTCAGTGAGACCTTGAGAATGTCCTTATATTGTTTCTTCTGACCTCTTTATGCTAATATACTTTTGGCATTAACATGACCAGTTCATCAGAGTTGTTCCCTCTACAGTAGAGTTTGAATGCTGTTCAGCTTGAGAAAGGACATCAGTGTCTGGTTCCTTATCTTACTAGGTGATCCTCAGGATATGCCTAAGATAATTCAAGTAGAATCAATTCTTTTTCCTGGTATGGTTCTGATAGACTGTCCTGGTTTCGCAGGAATATAACAATAAGATCAGAGAAATGACTCTGTTGACCTTCAGTTCTCTCCCATACTTTCCTTCAGAACCTCCCAAACATTGAACTCACTCTGGCAACACATTCATCAACTTCATCATCTATGTGCACATCCTTGAAAAGTATTCTACCAAGGAAGGGAACTTATTCACAGCATTCAAAATTTCTCCATTTGCTGTAACCAATGGTTCCACATATGGATGATGAAGAACTTCTGTTTTCTTTGTGTTAGTTGTCAGGCCAAAATTAGCACAATTGATCCATGCTTTGTGCATCTTAGCCTCAGAAGCTTCATTGAGTACACAATCATCTGCACACAAAAAAGTCATCTAACACCTCTCTCTCCACTTTTGTCATGGCTTGCAGCCTCTCAAGTTAAATAATTTACCATCATTGAAGTAATTGATTTTGATACTGTATTTGAACTCATTGATGGCATCTGGCAATATTGCTGAAAATATCATGCTCAAAAGCAGGGGAGCCAGCACACAGCCCTGTTTCACTCCATTGGTGACTGGGAAAGTTCCAGAGCACCATCCATTATCTTTGAATCCATGCAAATATGTTGTCATGAAACAATGTACAATACTGTTGAACTTCTCCAGGCAATCAGATTTTGGCATAATTTTCCACAAGCCCTCACAACTAACTCACAGTATCAAAAGCCTTGGTCAGGTCTACAAATGTGTACAGATGGTCTGTTTGGCTCATGGCATTTTTCCTGGAGTTTTCAGACAGGAAATACCATATTGACTATTTCTCAGCCCTTTCTGAAGTCACACTGGCTCTCGGGTAAATGACCATCTTCCAGTTAAAGGATCAACCTTCTCTTCCTCTTTCTCCTCCCCCTCTCTTTCATTAAAATGTCCCCTGAAATTCTCCTTCTCTCCCCCCTTAGGAGGAGAAGAGGAGGAGGAAGAGGAGGAGGATTCTGGCAAGAATCTTGCCAGGAATGATTGATGACCCCCCTCACTCCAGTGATCATCACAGGACAACCTATTTCCTTTTCCTTTATAGAGATGGACAATGGAGGCATCCTTGAACTCCTTTTGCCACATAGCCCAGATTTCAGTCAGCTTTTATATAAGTAGTGGAACCCTGCCTTGCGGATCTCAGCTGGAACAGAATCAGCACTAGGTGCTTTGCCACACAAGAGTTTAATGGTATTCAAAACCTCTTCTTCAATGGGAAGTTTGGGTAGAGAAGAAATGACTTCAACCTGAGGTATATGGTCAATGGCTCCAGTGTTGATTGATCTGTTGAGAACACTACGGAAATGTTCAGCTCATCTTTCCAGGATTATATCCTTATCACTAATCAATGTGGTTCCATCAACACTGAGTATTTGAGATGAACCACAGGTTGCCTTCAGGGCAGCATAAAAGCATTTTGGATTGTAACCATCATTATGAAACTGAATTTCATCTGCCTTCTTACTGAGCCAACAACTCTGCAACTCTCTAAGTTTCTCTTGCACTCTCTTTTCGATGAAGTTAAACAATGGATGAACTATCCTGCTGGTAAACCCTGTGGAGTTCTCATCTTTCATTTAGCAGCATCTGAATTTCACCATAATTTTTATTGAACCAGTCTTGATGACATGATGCATCAGCTCTCTGAAAGCTATCCACTCATTTTCTGCTCCAATTGTTGCCAACTGTATGTTGGCTCAGCTTTTCCTTCAAGTTACAAATGAACTATACCTGCTCTGATCTGTTGATATTAAATCTTCTGGCAGTCATCTTGCTTTGGGGCTACCACTCTTGTTGAATGTGTTTGGCTCAGAGTCTGTGATTGGTCCAGCACTCTACACCACATATCACCTTCATTACTCTTACATCCTTATCTCTTTCTTCTCCTTAGAATAACAAAGTTTATTAAATGCTAATGTTTGCTGAGAGGGTGTGTTTACAATATTTAGGTAAATGGAAGACAGTGTTGGTGATGAGAAAGTCATGAAATGTGCAAATCTCCAGTAGTAAGTGACCATTGCTATTGTTGTTTCCAACTTCATTTCTCCCAAGGACTCTCTGCCATGTCTGTGGCATTAAAGTGACCTGGAACTATATGCTTGTCTTATTTTGGTACACTGATAATAAGGGTCTCGAGGTCTTCATAACATTTTTCTTTGACCTCATCAGGGCTTGCTGTGATGGGAGCATAGGTACTGACAAAGGTGGCATGGCACTTTCCTGCAAGTGATAGCATTGCTTGTCATTCATTCCTTTTGGTAAGCATTCAAGTTTGTTGACTAGATTAGTTTCATTTGCAAAACCTACACCAGCTTCATGGTGCTCCCCTTCACTGCGGCCACTCCAAAACACATGCCTCCATCTGTGATTTTGGTGACCTGGCCTTCATCTGTCAGTCTTGTTTCTGAATTTTGTGTTTTCCACCATGTGTACACATTCCAGGTACTGATAATGAGCAGATTCATCTTCACAAAAGTTTTTGTACATTTTTTTGTGTGTTTCAACCACAGGGTTGAATAGAGCAGTCAATTTTTTGGGCACCTTTCTAGCCCCTTTCTCATACCAGGAAGGGAGCAATCTTTCAGTTGAATCCCACTGTTCTCCATGGCATGGGCCATCTGTGTGCAGTGTTGTGATTGTAGCTCCTAATATAGTTGTACCTGCTGCACCTGCTGCTTCATCACTTGCCTGTCACCATAGGACTTTGCGGTAGGTAAAAATGGTCAAATATCTTTTGACTCAAGCATAAATTGAATTTAAGTGAGGCAGAGTTGTCCAAAATCATTGGCCTCAATCTTTCAGTTTCATCGAACTCTAGTGGCAAGACAAATTCAAGATGACTGGCAAAGGCTTGAGATGCAATGTGTTTTCATTGTTTAACCAAGCTCTAAGTGCTTCACATTGCCTGCTTCAGCCTCCTTCATGGTCATTGGAATAAATTGTTCTTATCCACTCATTCCTCAGGGGAAGTCTTCACATGCTTGGGGTAGATATTCCTCAAATTCACCGACAGGTTTGAGATCCCTTTTTCACCCTCGACCTGGTTTAGCCTGTCTACAGAAATAGTTTACCATGATGTGGTTGCTGTGCATGCTACAGCTTCTTAGAACCATAGATGAGAGCTGGGTGAATCGGGTGGACACCAAAGGTGGAAAAGCAGCCCTGACAAGAGTTTGGCAGCTCTCACATCAGCGGTACTGATCTTCTATGAATCCCCTATGCCCCATACACCGAACAGATGTTAAAGATGTGTATCCTGATTCCCAAGTCTTTTCACTACAGTTCTCTCTTATTACTCACCTGGGTCATCTTATGCTCTTACCTCCAAGACATTTGCAAAAGAAATGAAAGAATTTTATAGACCATGCTGTGTTCCTAAATAAGCATTAGTTAAGACCCTTGTAGAGTCTTACACATGATAAATACCATAGGAAAAAATCAATCAATTAAAAAGCATTTATTAACTGTGTAGTATATGCTGGGTCTTGGGATTACAAAGAGAAATATAAAATATTCCTTGTTCTCAAGGAACTAATATTTTGTGAAGGAGGCAACATATACATATATGAGTACATATAACTTAAATATGAATGAAATCACTATAAAATATTTAAATACTAGGTAGTTTGAGACAGGAAGGAGGACCTTAGCCATTGAGAGGATCAGGAAAGTTTTTAAGGGCTTGTCTTTTTTAAAAATTAACTTTATTTAGTTAGTTATAGTTTTCAAAAATCCCTTTTATAAGATTTTGATTTCCAAATTTCCCCCTTTTTCCCTTTCCCCTTCCACAAGACAGCCTGCCATCTGATATAGACTATACATGCATGATCATATTGAACATATTTCCACATTAGTCATGTTATAAAAGAAGAATCAGAATAAAGGAAAAGCCACAAGAAAAAAACAACAGAAAAGAGAAAATAACATGCTTCGATCTGCATTCAGATGCCATAGTTCCTTCTCTGGATGTGGATACTTTCCATCATGAGTCTTTTGGAATTGCCTTAGACCACTGTATTGCTAAGAAGAGCCAAGGCTGTCAGAGTTGGTCATCAAGACCTAGTCTTAAAGGAAATGAAGGACTCTATGAGGTGAAGATAAGAAGGAGTGAATCCTAAGCATGAGGAAAGTCAGAACAAAGGCATGGGGGTGGAGATGGAGTATCATATGTAGGGAACAGAGAACTGGACAGTTTGGCTGGACCTGTAGAGATTGGGCATAACACATAATGATAATGGAAGGATAGGTTGGGGCCAGGTCGTGAAGAGCTTTAAGAGCCAGAGGAAGGTTGATCCTAGAGGCAATAGAGAATCCCTCTGGAGTTATTGATTAGAGGAGTAGCATGGTCCAATCTAATCCTAAGGAAAATCACTCTGGCAGCTTCATGAAGGATTTGAAGTAGGAAAACCAATAAGGATAACATTGCAATAATCCAAGAAAGAGGTAATGAGGGTTTGAATTAAGGTGTATGAATGAAAGAAAGACAGAGGTGAGCTGAGAGAAATGTGAAAGTAGATATGGCAAGACCCGGCAACAGGATATGTGGAGGGAGAGAGAGTAAGGAGTTGAGGACAATGCTGAGGTTATGACTCTGGGAGACTGAAAGAATGGTAGTGTCCTCCATGAATATAGAGAAATTTGGAGAAGGAGTGGATTCAGGAGGAAATATAAAGAGTTTAATTTTGAACGTGTTGAGAGTGAGATGTTTTCAGGATATCCAATTTGAAATGTGTAATAGGCAGTTGGTGATGTAGAATTGCAACTCAGAACTTATGATGTCACAAAGAGAGTATAGAGGGAGTAAGTGGCCCAGGATCGAAGTTTAGGATACACCCATGATTAGGAAGTATGATATGTAGAGATAGAGATATACAAGGCAAGTGGGAGGGAGGGAAGATACTAATGAGTAAGCAGAACAGAAAAGACAATGTAGTATAGATATCTAAAGTAAAAAACATAAAAGCATAGGGAAATGATACAAAGATACAAGAAAAAACTGGGGAAAAAACCCAAAACTTTATTAACAAGTATTGACCCAAAATTCAATTTAGACCACAAAGGTGAGAAAATTTGGAGAACTATCTGAATTTATTAAAGTTGCATCCATTTCCAGAAGGATCTTCATGTTTCCCTCCCCAATTAATGATCATATGGGAGATCATGGAATAAATTCAGCCCTCCTCAAGACAGAGAGTTACTGATACTATAATAATATTGAGAACATTTTAGTAAGACATTCTTGTTAAATACCAGAAAGTCATGATGAGAGATAGTTTTGGAGCTGTGTCATTTCCTGGGTGATTAAGAGATTGAAATATTTATTTCTTCTATGCCCAAAGGCCTATATAACTGTGCATACTCTTTGATTCAGAAATACCACTACTAGGTCTGTATCCAAAGAGTTCATAAAAAAGGGAAAAGGACCCATATGCATTTACAGCAGCTCTTTGCGTGGCAGCAAAGAATTGGAAAATGAGGAGATACCCATCTATAGGGGACTGACTGAACAAGTTGTGGTGTATGAATGCAAGAGAATACTATTGTGCTATAAGAAATGATGAACAGGCGAACTTCAGAAAAACCTGGAAAGACTTACATGAACTGATGATGAGTGAAGGGAGGAGACCATTATACACTGTAACAGCAACATTGTGCTACAATAGATAGATTATCTCTTCTCAGCAATATAATGACCTAAGACAACTCCAAAAGACTCCTGATGGAAAATGCTATTCAAATCCAGAGAAAGAACTATGAAAAAAAAGCAAACTAAGGAGTCTGAATGCAGATGGAGGCATACTATTTTTTCTTTTTCTTTCTTGTGGGTTTTCCGTTCTGCTCTCATTTTTCTTTTAAAACATGACTAATGTGGAAATATGTTTAATATGATTGTACGTGTATATCCTACATGTATATCAGATTGATTACCATCTTGGGGAGGGGGCAGGAGAGAAAGGGAGAAAAAAAATAGACCTCAAAATCTTTAAAAGTAAATGTTGAAAACTATTGTTACATGTACTTGGAAAAAATAAAATATGATTAAGTGGGGAAAAGACATAAAATCAAAGAAGAGAAATATTGCTTTCCTTTTTCCCTTGAAATACATGTTTGTTGAGTTTATATATCAGCTGCATGTGGTTGTGTATCTGTTTTACCACCCCCTTAACTGATGATACCTTTTCTTTTAAAAATTTAATTTTAAATTTCTTTTAAAAATATCTTTTAAAAAGATATTTAGCTATATTTATCCAAAATTTAATTAGATGAATAATATCTTTTCATACCCATTTACCCTCAAATCCATTTTTAGATAGAAGGATAGTAAGTATTTCTGGGACCACAAGGGATGAGGTACTTGCATTATCATCTCTACTAATGGCTTTTTCCTTAACTCTGGACCCAGACACATGGAGGATCTTGGTCTCTGGAGAGAGGAATCAAATTCTCTGACTCGTCACAGTTGCCTCAGGAAGAACCACCTAGAGCTTAGATTTTGCTCCTGCCCCAAAGGGTGGTGGTGGCTAAAAAAAGAAGTATTTACTGGATAATATAAAATGAGGGATGGCAGTTATTTCTTCTAAACAAAAAATTCTTAACACAAAGAAACTCATAGGTGTGTGATAACAAAGACAACCAAGCAGCAATTACACAACTATTGCTATGCCCTCTTGGGAGTTAATGCTTAAAACACCACAACATAAAATATTTCATAGTACTCCTGAACAGGCATTTCATCTTTGCCTCTGCACTTTACTGTCCAAAAAAGTCCCTCCTGATCAATTTCTTCTGGTAAGTCAGTCAGAATTTGAGCTTATTCTCTTGCTGTCTGTCATTTCTCAAAAACTTGCTAAAGTATTTGCTAGGAGCTCCTTCCAGATTGCAAGCAGCACCAGCTAAGGAGCTTCCAATCTCTCCAATTCATAAGACAGATTCCAAGGCTAGAATATCCATCTCTGGATCACATGTATCCAGGAAAAAACACAAAGCAGAAGAAGAGATCCACCCTTAAGTTCCCTAAGGCCAAAGCATGTACTATATGTCATGTCAGTCATTAGACATTTCTATCACAATGGGAAGAGGAAGGCAAAATGTCCCTCTATCATATCTCCGGGGAGAGACTGAGAATTTTGCTCTGATCAGAAAACAAGAGGAGAAATCTAGTCACTTCGTTTACGATTCAGTGAATTGGCCATTCCTCCAGGCTTTTAAGTAAAATCCTAAGTCTACAGTGACTCAATATTCTCTCACCTCCACCTCCACTTTAGCTATCGAAGGTCTGGGTATCAAAGGACCACCTGATTTTGTTGAGGTATCCCAGAGAGGAGCATACCAGGGCGTAGGCTCAGCACTCCATTGGCAGGGGAAAAGGGATCTACTATCACCCTTCCATTCCTCACCACTTAGAGAAATTCCTAAATTATCGAATCAGAAGGACAAAGTATGTTTTAATTTAGGTAGAGTTCAGTGCCTTTATTTAGTAGATGAGGAGCTGAGGGTAAAAGGGATTAAGTGACTTCAGCCCAGGTCTTCTGACTCCATGCCCAGCAGACTTTTCATGGTACCATTCTGATGGATTGCAAAGAATGGCACATTTGGAGTCTGAGTACTTGAGTTTGAATTCTGGCTCTTGGATTTTGTACAAGTCACTTCATCTTTTTGACTCTCTTTTTTCATGTATAGGATAAGAAGTTTATACTAGGTAATATCTTAGATCTCTCCCAGATCTATAGTCCTATTTAGATATTATATGCACATTTGTTTGTTTGTTTTTAAATCAGTGGCATTTTAACCATAGTCCTAGCCTTCTTGATGCATATTATACTTTATAATTGTTAAAAATATACCATGTCCTATTATACAGATTTATATGATTCATACCCTTGGATTACATATTTAAAAAATTTTTATTTATACAACTCTCAGGTACCATATTACAACTATCAAATTGGCTAACACTGCAAAACAGGAATATGATAAATGTTAGAGAAGATGAGGGGAAAATGGAACATTAATGCATTATTGGTGGAGTTGTTAACTGATCCAGTCGTTCTAGAGAACAATTTGGAACTATCCCCAAAGGGTTATGAAACTGCATACACTTTCAGCAATACCATTACTAGGTCTGTATCCCAAACAGATCATAAAAACGGGAAAAGGACTCACATGTACAAAAATATTTATACCAGCTCTTTTTGTGGTGGTCAAGAATTGGAAATTGAGGGGATGCCAATCAGCCAGGGAATGGCTGAACAAGTTGTGGTATATGATTGTAATGGAATATTATTGTTCCATAAGAAATGGTGAACAGTGAACTTCAGAAAAGCCTGGAAAGACTTCGATGAGCTGATGCTGAGTGAAGCAAGTAGAACCAGGAGAATACTGTAGAAAGTAACAGCAGCATTGTTCAGTGACTGACTTCATTAGACTTAGTTCTTCTGAGCAAGTCAATGATCCAAGACAGTTACAAAATATTCATGATGGAAAATGCTATTGACATCCAAATAAAGAACCATGGAGTCAATGCAGATTGAAGCATACTATTTTCTCTCTTTTTGTTTCTCATAGTTTTTTCCCCTTTTATTCTGATTTTTTCACAACATGTCTAGTGTGGAAATAGGTTTAATATTATCATAGATGTATAGACTATATCAGATTGCATGCTGTCTTGGGGAGGGGAAAAGGAAAAGGGGGGGAATTTAAAATTCAAAATCTTATAAAAGTGAATGTTGAAAACTAAAAATAAATTAATTTAAAAAATTTTATTTGTGAAAATTAAAATTCATCACCCAACATCTGTTGACTATTTCTAAATTACAGACTACTATGGAATGTTATGGTGCCTATGTTTGCTGACACAGTATGTATTGGGACTACAGTGAATTCTGAACCTCTACTCCAGTAGTTGGTGGCACTCACACCTCCCTTCTCCCTCTCTCTGGACTTATTCTCATTAATGGTTCATTTCAGGAGTTGTCTTCCAGACTCCCTCCTTCTCCCCTGTTGCCGTTGCTTATTCTATTTACATGTTCTATTTCTCCATCCCCATTCTTCACAGAAAGTAATCTCCTTTAGGGCAAGGAACATTTCATTTTTGTCTATTCTCATTGTTTTACATTTATTTTCATATTCCAAGTATGAGGCAGCACAATTAACATCTGCTCCTGTCAGCTCAAGGGAAAGCCTGGGGCATAGTCGAGCCAATGCTTACTCAGGACTGGGGAAGGTTTTTGTTTTAAATTAAAATACTATGAAAAGAGAAAAAGTGACTAGTTCTGGAGTAGAGAATCTGGGTTCAAATCCTGTCTTGGATGCTATTGCTGTCTATGACCTCCCTGGACTTCTGTCCTCATCTGTGAAATGAGAGGGTTGCCCTAGATGGTACTGAGTTCCCTCCCAGCACCAAATCTTGAACCTATGATCAACAAGCATTTTGATGTGCCTTTCGTGTGCAGAATATGTGTAAGTACCAGGCAGATAAAACAGATTTCCTACTCTCATGGAATTTACAGTCTCAGGGGAATTTTACACAAGAACAAATAACTATAATATGCAACGTCATTGTATCATTTCAGTTGTGTCTGATTTTGTGTAATCTCATTTGGGGTTTTCTTGGCAAAGAGACTGGATCTCTTTTTTATAGATGAGGAAATAAAAGCAAAAAGGGTTAAGTGACTTGGGCCATGGTCACACAGTTAATAAGTGTCTGAGAACAGATTTGAACTCAGATCTTCCTTATTTCTTTATCCACTAGCTGCCACAATATACAATTATAGAAAAGATGCCCAGATGAAGAAGATTCAAAAGCATATCCTCCTCATTTTGATGCCTCCTACTGACTAAGAACCACAGAAATTTACTGTTTTATAATTGTATTTTGATGCAACCTTAGTTCCGAAGTAAAAGCACCTTTTTGGGTGCTACTATGTTCTCATAGCAAATGCAAAGGAATATAAATCTGGATTATATCTCCCTTACATTGTTAGTGAAGTTAATGCATGCACAGGCTGAATGTTCTGGAAATTGACTTGTTCTTCAGATGATATGTTGTCTAGGATTACTAAAGCAGACAATTTCTTTTGTCGATAGCAACAAGTTTATTTTTATGACTTATACAATTTTTGTGAAATGAATTTCAATTACCTTACAATTCAATTACAGACTAAATCTAATTCTATAGTTCTTTTCATACAGTCATAGGATTTTAGATTCAGAATTGGAAAGAGGTTATTGAATGCAATTTCCTTATTTTACAAATGAAGAAACTGAGTCTGAGAGAGTCTCAGTGACTTTCCCAGGATTACCCAGCTAATAAGTGTCAGGGGCTGGATTCAAGTCCCATGCACCTACTGATCTACCTGCATTAGCAGTCAGACTTTTCTGAAAAAATGAAGTCCATGAAGTTTACCACTCAAGATTCCTCTATTAGAGGTGCTACTGGTGTCTCCAGAGTCCCCTCACACAATGCTGCAGGATGAATGGAGCTTGGCAGCAAATCCAACTGATGGAGCCCTATGATCCTAGCTGATTCTGCCTTGGTTGTAGAGATACACAGATACAGTTGTGTCTTGGAGGGTTTACTGCAATTTTTCCAAAGTGAGAAATTAAAACTACATATATCTATAGATATAGATATATGTTTCTGTGTATTGCATAAGTTTTATGTATAGTGTATGTGTGTGTGGTATATGCATATATGTTATGTGGTGTGTTTCTGTATACTAGAAACAAAACACTACCTATTCAGCTACTGTGACTCAGCTTGGTCTGGTACAGCATACCTGTTTCTGTAACATCAGTAGACATTTTGCTTAACAGCATTGCCAGTTACAGAGGCTCTGTAGATTATGAATTAGGAAAAATTATGACAGGTCAGAATATTTTGAAACATGTACCATACCCTTTCTCTGAGATCTCTCTTCCATTCGACAGACAGTCTGTCACTTGTATTATATTATGAATATAAAATAGGACAATCTGAATGGATAAAATCTCTTTCCAAAGCAAAATACTGTCATCTAGAGGATGCTAGCCTAGAAGAAAATTTCTTTCTTCTCTACATGAGGTTTCTATAAGCAAAATAGATAACTAAAAAATGTCATGAAGAACTTTGAAATTTAAATAGACCAGTATTTTAAAAGATATGAATATATCCTCCAAGAGATTTTTATTAATCTCAACCCATACTGGTCATTTCCCTGATTTTCAGAACATAATTATATACAGTTTATATTGCAGCGAGGTACAATGGAAAGAGCATGGGACCTGGAATTTTAATTCCCCCTTAAGACTTACCTGAAAAAGGTACAATCAGTCAGAGACTCAGTTTCTGAAGCTGTAACATGAGGATAATGAAATTTGAATCACTGATCTCACAAGATTATAAGGAAATTAATATTCAAAGCTTCATATAAATGGGGATAATGATTATTATGTATATTATGTAGCCCCACCCCTAGAGAAGTGGGAATAACCTATAGGCCCAAGGCTTATCCCTAAAGCACTGTGAACATGGTCTCTGTAATGCTTGTACTAACTAATTAAATATGCTGGAGCTTCTCTTTTTCACAGGGGAATCAGATAATAGCATAACACGGCATCTAGCCAGTCAGAACTTCTGATACCCAGGCTTGCTCAACATACTAGTATCTGCCCAAATTCCCACCTTTTCTCCTCTATTTCTCTGTCTTCCTTTATTATTAGGTATCATCCTTTGTGATGACCTAGAGTAAACCCATCTGGATGTGCAAAAAAATCATCAACTCTAAAGTCAATTAAACCCCTCTCAGCTTTGAAGCAGAGCCTGAGCCTTTTGGTGGTTTATGGAACTTCAAGAGACATCCTTATCTTCAGAGATTCCCCTAACAGTTGATTATGGGGTTCTCAGAAACATCCTGTTTTATGTTTTTTGGAGATATCCCCTTATCTTATTGTGCGCAAGCTTGAACTGTGGACTGCTTATCACCAAGAGTGCCTTTTGATTTGCGTATCAAAGGGCTGCAGCTCTGACACCTGGAATTCCTCATTCCTCCTCTTCCTTGGATCTCCCCCTCCCCTTGGTAATGGGGCTTCTTGCCTCATTTTCTTCTACTATCTGCCCAAATTCCCACCTTTTCTCCTCTATTTCTCTGTCTTCCTTTATTTATAAGGTATAAATGCTTTACTCTTTCCAACTCCTTTTTTGAACAGATGAGAGAATACTGATTCACTGTTCCAACTTGCAAGCTCCATCTCAGGCAATAAATGCATTTATAATATGTGTAAACTGTGATTGGACTCTGGTTCATTCCAAGTCCCCCTTTCTGGACCTGGGGTTTCTTCCATTTTAACAGTTCACAGGGTTTTTCTTTTTTTAAAATTTAACATGGTGCTATGTCTTACTAGCTCTGCTTAGTGGAAGGGGATGTGACTTCCAATTGATTTAGAGGCTTCAGAGGGAAAGAAGCAGAGGTGAGATGAGGAGTGGGATTTACTTGGCAAGATCTCTCTATAGCTTCAGGAATTGAAGAAAAGTGTGGTAGCTAATAGATCCCTTAATTCCTAGTACTCAGAGACTACCAAAAGTGGACCTCTTGGAAGAGATTATCCTCTCCCTTGTAGGGCTGAGATTTAATCTCATTCCCAAGTCAGAGTCCCTTTACACTTATGTGTTCTATTGCCTAAATTAGAAATCAGCAAACATTTGCTAGGATCCAAATGTATTCATGGAGGTGGTGGAAATGTCACTAATGATAATAAAGACAGAAAATGCAGCCAGATTGGGCCTGGATACAGAGGAGATCTGTGTGGGGAGAAATCATTGTGAGGTTACTGAGAGACTGATATACAAGGTATCTGGAAGGGAAGCTATCAAAGGTCCACAAAAAATTTTGGTCTTTATTAATAACGAAAAAAACAATGATGGAGAGAATTGTCTACTGTGCCAACCAGCTGCCTCTATAGTAGGCAATAAGCAGGATCCAAAGTTAAATAGCAAGAGGAGAATAAAATGCATGGCTTCTTGGAAACTGGAGAGCTCTATTCCGACCCCAGGCTTCCTAGGAAAAAAATTTTCATCTTTTCAACATTAGTATTGTACCTCCTTTTCCATATGGCCAATGCTACTTTTTAAAGAGTTGTATTCTTCAGTGAATTTTTGCACATCTTTTTCCATTTTTTTGTGCCTCCTTTACCAAGCTCTTGACTCTTTTATTCATGTTTCTCTTGTATCACTCTCATTTCTTTTTTCTTCTACCTCTCTTTTTTGAGCTCTTCCAGGAGGACTTTTTGGGCAAAAAACCAATTCTTTGAGGCTTTGCATGTAGACATTTTGACATTATTTCTGAGTTTCTGTTTTGATCTTCCCTATTAGCTTCCTATGCTTAGGGTTTGTTTTGTTCTATTTTTGCTCATTTTCCAGCCTATTTTGTGACATTTGAAGTTGGGTTCTGCTCCTGGGATACAAGGGGCACTGCCTCAAGTTTTTGTGCCAAGGACCAGGGACCTGGCCACTGGCACTCTGTGCTGGGGTCTCTAGGCTGGCAGCTTACCTAATGCATGAGGGTTGCCTGGTCTAGTCTACCCTGCTATACTGGGGCTGCTGGGCTTGACCAGTAGCCTGTTATTTGCCAGGCTGAAAGCCTCACAGCTGGCTGACTGTGCTGATGGCCCACTGAGCTGGGGCCATGGGGCCTCAGTTGCTGGATTGCCTGGACATCACCTGCATTAGGCTATGCTCCCCTTTTACCCAAGTGAAGTAGACCTTTTCTGCAATCCTTCTAAGTTGTCTTGGGCTGCAAAATTGTATCACTCCATCTTTTTGTGGGTTCCATCACTCCACGATTCCTTTTGAGATATGATCTAAAGTTGTTTCAAGGAAAATTGGGGAGAACTCAGGTGACTTCTTGTCTTTTCTCTGTCATCTTGGCTGTGCTATTCCTAGTGATTTCATCATGGTGTTGCCTCTGGGCTGGTCCTTCTCATGTGGTTTAGTGTCTCTACTGGGCTTGAGACTCTGACTTTCTCAAAATCTTGATGAGAATAAGGATTTCCTTTACAGAAAGAAATTCTTCTCCTCAGATCAAGCTTCTTAGAATTAGAACTTTTTCAGCTAATGACTAACTTTAGGTTTACATCTGTTTTTAAACTCTATTTCCTGATCACCAAGGGAGAGTCTGTCTGACAGCATCAGAAAGTTCATCTAACTCTGCTTATTTTCTAATTACTAAACTACTGTCAGTCAGTATCTGCTTAAATGCTACCCTTCCAAAAAACCTATGAAGGTTCTTTGGAGGCCTCTAATTTCTTAACTGGGACAGCTAAGTGGCACAGTGGATAGAATGCTGGTCCTGGAATCAGAAAGACTCATCTTTCTGAGTTCAAATCTAGCCTCAGACACTTACTAGGCAAGTCACTTAACCATGTTTGCCTCAGCTTCCTCATCTGTAAAATGACCTGGAGAAGGAAAAAGCAAACTACTCTAGTATCTTTGCCAAGAAAATCCAACATGGGGTCATGAAGAGTCAGACATGACTGAAACAATAAATTTCTTAACCTCTCAATTTTTTTTGTTCTTCCGTATAAATGAGTGGAGGGAGAAATGGATAGGAAAAAATACAAATATTATACCTAGGGAGAAAGATCACTGTATTCTTCTTGCCTAGTCATATTTTTGACTTTATTATGAACATAAAGCCAGAAATAAGTTTCTCTTGCTCCTCCATTTTGGTTCAGTTCTGCTGATTACAGATCCCGCCTCTCAAATGCTTACATTTTCCTCTTTCACTCCAAAGAGTTGGGGTTGCCCAAAGCAGAATTACCTAGGTCTCTTTTCCCCAGTCAATGACTTCCTCCTGAAATGAGAAGTAGAAAGAGGAAGGTTGGCCATTTCCATTCCAACATAGCTATTTTCTATGCAAGCAAAACTTGCACCAGCCAGGAATTGTTGACAATTCAATTTCATTAAGAAGAGGCAGATTGTATTAGGAAAAGAGAACTGGATTCAGTCACGAGATCTTGGTTACAACATCAGGTCTGATCCTGCATCTAGATAACCATGGGCATGTCAATTATCCTTTAAGTTTTCCCATCATGCTTACCTCACTAAATGTAATGAATGATGCAAATATAAATTCTCTTGGCTCAGACTTAGACCTTGTTGAATTCTGATTTCTGTGAACTCAAGCTTGGACTGTGTTTTTGTGATGATTCCCTTAGATCTCACTGATGCATTTTATTCATCTTGCTGACATGCTCTTATGGTTTCCAGTCATGTCTGCTGCCTCTGCCTGTTTGCCTCTGTTGTATGTCATGCTTATTACTCAGCTAGCTGGCTTGCTCTGCTTCTTCCTTACCCTGCCAGGCCAATGTGCCAGCATTATAGCTTGCTAGGTTTTAGACAGTGTTGCTTGGAACTCCTGGGTGAAGCCTTGTATCACATTACCTTAGGAGCTTCGGTTGCGGGTGTAACACTGACTATCCTGGCCCTCATTACCTGGGAGTCTAGACAGGTTCCATTTTATTCCTCTTCCAGGGTTTTCCAGCATCCTGGAAGGTACTGAGAAAGGATGTCTATGTTCTCTGAAGATAGTACCAGCCCCCACTGAAGTTATTACTTCAATTGTAGGGGGTAACCCTCTGCACCCTAATTCCATTTAATCCAAATCCAAAAAACTTTTATTAAGCTCCTATGTGCCCATCACTGTGCTAAACCCTGGGGATACATTTAATTAAGACAGTCCCTGCCCTCAATGAGCTTACAATATAATTGGAGGAGAGGAGTGAGAGAGGAGAGAATATGCACAAAAGGATGTAGGAAAGGTGGGGGGACTAAGGGGTATCTTGTTCCACGGAGTTAAAACCAGGCAGAGCATCAGATACAGAATGGAGGGAGCTGAGAATTCAGTCTTTCTTCTGTGCTTGCTGGCTCATGCTCTTTCCTTTGCTTGTTTAAAGGATGAGGATCCCAATTCACCCACAAGAGGGAGACCATGAACTGAACATGAAATATGAAAAATGAGAAAGGAAGGACTTTCCCTGGAGCCCTCCTTTCCCTGACCATTCTCTGCTGCTCTGTTTACTCACTGGTCTTCTTCAGCTATTGCTTTCAATAGGTTACTTCCACTGAGGAAAAGGAGCAGAACAGGGTGTCTTTCATCTAGAAGATCTGTGATATTCAATCCTCTGTAGATGTGAGTGGTGTAAGTGGAAGGTGCTTGGTAAGGTGAGCAGTGAACTAGTTAATTCCTCTTAGTTTGGGTTATATGGGTGGCACCACTCCTTTCTTTTCAAATTTGACTCAGAAAGATAATAGAAGAGGAAGTGCCTGAGGTCAATGCCTCCTAAAGGCTCATTGAAGCTCATCCCAAACCTTCTTACCACCAGGATGTTTCACTCATTTTGTGCCCAAGTATTAGTTCATATTCACATGTTTTTCTCTGCTTTGGGGAAACCATAAAAACATGGATCAATAATTCTTTTTCTTTAGCTTTACACAAAGCTGAGAAGATCCCGGAAAATAATCTCTCTTCTGTTCACTTTCCTCCTCCTTCTCCTGCACAATGACCTTCTTCTCTCCCCACCCGCAATGTTCCTTTCTCCTCTCTCCTGCCCTTTTCCCCCCTCTTCCTCACACTCACTCTCATTTTTCCCTTTCCCTTTCTTTTCTTTTTCACTCTCTCGTCTTTCTCTCTTTCCTCCCTCTCCCCCTCTTTGTTCTCTCTCTCTTTTTGTCTCCCTTTCTCTATCTCCATCCTCTCCTTCCCTCTCTCCCCTTATTTCTCTCATACTCCCTTCTTCCTTCTCTACTTTCCTTTCTCTGTCTCCCTCTTTCTCTATCCCTTGCTCCACTTCTCTTCCTCTTCTCTCTTTGTCTGTCTCTGTCTCACCCCCCACACCTTTCTTCCTGTCATGGCATAGCAGCAAGCACCCTGACACATCCAGAATGATCTGCTACCACAGGTTCTTAGATCTGCTTTTCTAAAAGGGAAACAACTTTGGAGGCATAAACAATCTTCTTTAATCACATATACCAACAGAGAAAATATAAGCAGAGAGATAAAGACAGGGCTTCTAAGTGTCTGAACATAAGCAATGCATACACCAGAGATCAACAGACAGATCCAGCTGTCTGACCATTACATACATAAATAGTTTCCAGAGAGAGAAGCACCAACATCTGGGTTTTCAAAGCTGGGCCGGGGTGGGGGCATTCCTTAATGGCTACCCAGAGTCTCATCTGCCATACAAACCTTCTGCCAAAGAGTAAACCCCAAAGCAAAACCTCACCTCAGAGAGGATGCACACTTTTCAGAGCTGGAGGGCATCGCAGCCCTCATGATCCAGTGCCTCATTAGAAATTAACAAAAGGTGTGGGCCTTCCTATACAACAAGCCTCCCATAATGGGCTCCACCTGAGGCCTAATAAGGGGTGGAGAAGATCTTTAACTCATTAACATTACATATATGTATCATAGATAGACCTCAGTTACTGAGGGAAAGATTCAGTGTTTGACAAAAACTGCTGAGAAAATTGAAATGTAGTTTTTCAGACAATGGGTCCAGAACAATATTTCTTAATGTGTATACAAAGATACATAACCATACAAATGGATACATAACCTAAAAATCAAAGGTGATATTAGCAAATTAGAGGAGCAAAGAATTTACCATTCAGATATATAATTATGGAAAGAGTGTAAGACTAAACAAGGGGTAGACAAGATTACAAAAGATAAAATGAACAGCTGTTTGCATATAAATTTTAAAACTTTTTTTATTATTTTTTAATTTATTTTTTAAATTTTTATTTTTTATTTTTAACACAGTTTATAACAGATAAAGTGATTCAAACTTTTGGTCAGGTGATACTTCTTTTTAAAACATTTGCAACATGGACCACAAAAGAATTTTTTTTTTACACATTAACCAACTGAGATACAAGTAATATTTATGTTGCTAACTTCACAAGCTCTTGACCTAATTGTCTCCATAGCATTACTAAGAATTAAAGGACCCTAACTTATTGTTGTTCGTCTAAAGTTCTAAGCCTAATAGCTTAATTTGAGATTTAACCTTGGATGTTCTCTTACCAATAATCTATAATTGAATAGGTCTGGTGTTAAGCTTACAAACCTTTTGACTATAGGAAATTGCCATCAAGAGTAGGGACATTTCAGGGATATAATATCTCCCCAGTTTCATGTCAATTCCAGGAAGGATTAGATTATCCACTTGCATTCAGTCAAGCTTAAAGTCTGCCAGGTGTCAGTGGGGAAACTGAGTCAGGAGAATCCTACCTCAGCCCAGGCTGAACAGCTGCTCTCCCACCCTTCCCATGAGATCACCTTATGCAGTTCATACCAGCATCTCACCAGGTTACTAGCATCATGGATTGGAGGCTCAGCTCACCTTTCTTGCTACCCATGCCTGAAGTTAGACTCAGAAGAACAGTCACTTAATAATCCCATAGCATCTAAAATTTGCAAGTTCCAATAACCAGGTTTCAAATATGATTATAGTTTCACTTTGGCTAAGGAACCTCTTTTGAGGCAAGTCTTAAGTGGTTTACATGCCTTCCTATACATATTCTAGTTCCTGATTAAATAGCAATCATAAAATCAAATTTACCATTAGAACCTTAACTTTTCCATCAATGCAAAATTTTGCCCAAGGTTTCCTTCCTCTAGGGAATTCAGACTGAAATTCTATTCCCCAAACTAAAGATGTCATTGATTTATTCCCAGTAATTAATTCAGTCAATTGTTTTAATATTAATTGCTTTTACCTCACTTTGTAACATGTCCAATTTTTCTCCCCATCACTCCCCTTCCCCCGCTTCCTAATATCTTGCATTCTGACTATACTTTCCCTCAATGTACCCTCCCTTCTATCACACACACCCACTCCCTTATCCCCATCTTCTCTCTTTTCTTGTAGGGCAAGATAAATTTCTATATCCCATTCCCTGTAGTTCTTATTTCCCGATTATATGCAATAAAAATTCTCAACATTCATTTCTAATACTTTGAATTCCAACTTCTCTCCCTCCCTACTTCCTCCCCAGCCTCACTGAGAAGGGAATCAATTCAATATAGACTAAATATGTGTTCTTTTGCAAAAGACTTCCATAATAATCATATTGTGTAATACAATTATATTGCCCTCTCTCCTACTCTATCCCCTCTTATTTTTCCCCCTCCAATTGACCTTGTCCCTTCTCAAAAGTGTTTATTTCTAGTGACCCCCTTCTCCAATTTGCCCTCCCTTCTAACAATCCCCTTACCCCACTTGTTGCTTCCTCTCCTACTTTCCTGCGGAGTGATATAAATTTTCATATCAAATTTAGTGAGCATGTTATTCTCTCCTTCAGCCGCATGTGGAGAGAGTAGCTTTATTTTTCTCCTCTTCCCTTTTCCCTTATCTCCTCCATTGAATAAGATTTTTCCTATCTCTTTTATGAGTTATAGTCTGCCCCATTCCATTACTCCCTTTCTCTTCCCAGAATTTTCCTCCTTCACCCTTTGATTTTTATTTTATTTTATTTTTTGTGTGGCTATCATCTCTTTTGATATAACACACCCTGTATTCTCTATCTATCTATGTGTATGTGTGTGTATGTGTATGTACAATCTCTCCATCTACCCAAATACTGAGAAAAGATTCAAGAGTTAAAAATATTTTCTTTCCATGAAGTAATATAAACAGTTCAGCTTTAGAGAGTCTTTTATGATTTTTCTTTCCTGTTTACCTTTTCATGCTCCTCTTGATTCTTGTCTTGGGAAGTCAAATTTTTATATACAGATTTGGTCTTTTCATCAACATGAATGATTGAAAGTCATCTATATCATTGAATGACCATTTTTTCCCTTGAAGTATTATACTCAGATTTGCTAGGTAGGTGATTCTTGGTTTCAATCCCAATTTCTTTGACCTCTGAAATATCCCATTCCAAGTCCTTCAATCCCTTAATGTTAAAGCTGCCAGATCCTGTGTTATCCTGATTGTATTTCCACAGTATTCAAATTGTTTCTTTCTAGCTGCTTGCAATATTTTCTTCTTGATCTGGGAACTCTGAAATGTGGCCACAATATTCCCAGGAGTTTCTCTGTTTGGGTCTCTTTCAGGAGGTGATAGGTGAAGTCTTTCAGTATTTATTTTGCCCTCTGATTCTAGAATATCAGGACAGTTTTATTTGATAATTTCATGGAAGATAATGTCTAGGCTCTTTTTTTGATCATGGCTTTCAGGTAGTCCTATAATTTTAAAATTGTTTTTCCTGGATCTATTTTCAGGTCAGTTGTTTTTCCAATGAGATGTTTCACATTATCTTCTATTTTTTTCAAATTTTTGGTTTTGTTTACTAACTGCTTGATGTAACTCAAGTCATACATTTCCTTGAACTCAATTCTCTCTTTCAATGAATTATTTTGTTCAGTGAGCTTTTGAAACTTCTCCTCCATTTGGCTAATTTTTAAAACCTCCTTCTCTTCATTGACTTTTTGGACCTCTTTTTCCAATTGAGTTAGCCTCTTTTTAAAGCTGTTATTTTCCTCAGCTTGTTTTTTGGTTCTCCTTTAGTAAGCTGCTAACTTGTTTTTTAAGGTCTTCTATTGCCTGAGCCCAGTTTAAGTCCCCTCTAGAGGCAAAGACCTTGACTTCCTCTGACAGTATGCCTTGCTCTTCTTCATCTGAAAGGATGGGGAGAGATACCTATTCCACAAGAATGTAATCTTCTATGGTCTTATTTTTCTTCCCTTTTTGGGACATTTTCCCAGCCAGTTACTTGACTTCTGAGTTTCCTCTCCACATCCACCTTGCCTCCAGTTCCACCAAGCCAGCACTGAGGGCTGAGATTCAGATGAGCTGCTCCAATCCCTCAGGGGATTTAGGTGGGGACAGGGCCACTATTCAGTGTGAGATTAAGGTCAGCTACTCAGGAAGGGGCAGGGCCACCACACAGGGCTCAGTTCCCTCAGGGGGTTACAATTCAACAATGGATGTGGGCTACTGCCTGCTTTGGGAGCCCTGTCTGCTGCTGCCTCTACTGTTGCCTCCTAAGGGGGCCTGAGTTATGGGGACACCCCGCTCCCTTCTTGGCCAGCTGAAAAGACCCTCTCACTGACCATTGGTGCCTGTGGATTGAGATATCTGTGCTGCCACTGGAGATTCTGTCCCTGAAGCATGCTTGGATCTGCTCCTTTCAGTGCGTGCTTGGCCAAAGCAGGGTTGGGCTTTGTTCCATGTCAGATGTGCGACAAACCTTTCTTGTCAGTTTTTCCAGTCTTTCTGAGATGGAAATCTCCTCCACTCCATTGTTCTGTGGCTTCTGCAGATCTAGAATTTGTTGAGAGTTCTTTTTTACAGGTATTTTGTGGGCTGTGAGGTAAGAGCTAGCATATGTATATATTTCTGCCATCTTGGCTCCTCCCCCCATTCAAATCTTAAAACTTTTTACATAAACATAGTAAAAATTATAAAGGAAGCAACTGGTATAATGGAAATTCAGCACATACATAAATCATCTAAGATGAAGTCACCTACATGGGAGATACTGGGGACCTGCCACTGAGATAGGGAAACTGATGCCTTCTGCAATGCCCTACCATGGATTGGGAGCAGTCTTTTCCCCCTTTGCTGAAAAGTCAAAACTGTCTGCATCTCCCAAACTACCAGATAGACTGAACTGTACTTTTCCCCCTGCATTCTATTCTACAGTAAAGGATTCCTTCAAAGCAAATGCCATGGGGGAGGAGAAAGGGCTGAGGATGATTTCCCATGGCTCCCACCAACCCCCTCCCAGTCATTTGACTCAGAGAAATGGGCTTGGAGTTTTGGTCTTGTTTTATTTACCCTTTTTAGATCTGGGGGCAGGAAATGGAATCCCTGACTAGGGAGACTGAGCTACAGAAATCTGGGTGTCCAGGAATTCAGGCCAGATATCACAGCCAACCTGGGAGCAAAGTCCTAAGGAATAAGAAACCTACATGCTGACCCTCTGAAGCTTTGGACTTGAACTTGAAGGACAAATGCTATGTGAGAATTGAGCTAAACTGTGAGCCAAATCTCCTCTTTAGGAATATAATCCAGGTCTCAGACTCTCCTCATTGGTAGAGAATGCAGGGCAGAGTTTGTGGAAGCATAGGAGAAAAGATACATTACTCTTCTGGCTTCTGGCTTTGGGAAAGGACATATGTGGTTCCATGTTGTCTTCAGGGAAAGGAAAGGGAAAGAGACTCTGGGAAGAAACCAAAATATAAAGGAGCTGGCATCTCAGTATTTCCCTCTTCTCAATTTACTTTCCTAGAGATTTGGGGGGATTTCCCCTTGGGTGACATCAGGGACTTTTACCAGACAGAAAGCCAAATGCATATGCAGTGTGTATCACTGAATCAATCTTCCTTACCACAGTTATCTGCAGGTGACTGGAAGTGAGAACAGATGGCTAATGAAGGACTAAGAGAAGTGACATGATCTCAAAAGCTTGTTAACAACCCTACATATCTTAAGTTTCAGACAGCAAAAGTCACCTTACCGCTCAGTGAATAACAGAAGTTAGAGCTGTGCAATGGAGAGTTGTATCAGTCTGTGACTGATCCAGTCATGAAACCAGGAAGCATCTAGTGCTATTGGTAAGAAACAAATGTTACTGACCTAAGATGGATGCAGATGTCCCCGGAAGTGTGAAATATGTGCTTGATGCCATCTACTCACACTGCTTATTTGAATATAAGACTTTGGAACTTTTCTATATTGACTTTCTATCTCCAGAAAGAGAAAGTAAACAAATGAGTCAAATCTTGATGGTGATGGACCTTTTCCCCAGGTATGACCAAGCAGACACAACCAGAAATTGGAAAGCAACTACTGTAGCTAAAGGGTTGTGAAAAAAATGTTTCAGTGTATGGATTCCCTGGATTCATTCTGGCCCAGGTAGAGACCTTGAGATGAAGCTACTTAAGAAAATATTGCCTTAGCAAGTATCAAAAAAGTCTGAGACAACTCTTCCCCACTCTCAAGGAGATCTTGACTGATTTCTGTTAAATAGGCTGGGAACTTTGATCTGAACAGAAAGATCAGTGAAATCAATATGTGACATTTCTAGTACATGCATACAAATCCAGCAGGAATGATGCTATAGAGTTTACATCACATTTGTTCATGTTTGAGTGAGAAATACACCTACCTACATGACTTGTGCTTTGTTACCTCAAAGGAGGTCAAAACCTGTCAGAGTGGAACACAACGGGCTGGATTCACCTTAGATTCTTTGTAAGGTTTTCTAGTTGGGTGGGGCAACAGCTTCTACCTAGGACTGAAAGGGATATACGGTAGGCATTTAGGCAATTTCATTCATCAACAATGTCCTTCAGATGCTGGCTTGGCCTAGTAAGACAATGAGAATATAAGAAGGTAAAAAAACATGGATCTCCCCAATAATTGGTTATTTAGTAATCATTTCTTTTACACTGATGTACTTTTGGTGGAGATGAGTATGGCTCCAACATTTCTGGAGGAAAAAATGGAACTATACCATCTACTCACACTGCTTATTTGAATATAAGACTTTGGAAGTCACTAAACTATCTATACTCTTTGATTCAGTTATACCACTACTGAGTTTATAACTCAGAGAGATCAAATAGGAAAAGAATATATATGTATAAAAATATTTTTAGCAGCTCTTTTCATAGTAGCCCCAAAGTAGAAAATACGGATGTGCCCATCTATCCCAGAATGATAAGTGAATGTAATGGAATAACAATTTATGCCATAAGAAATGATGAATTAGACAGTTTCAGAGAAAAGTGGAAAGATCTTTGTGAACTAATCCAGAGTAAAGTGAGAACTAAGGAAACAATTTGAACAAACATTATACAGAAAAAACTTGAAAACTTGAAACTCTTGGATCTCTGATCAATACAGTCATAAACTATGATGAAGATGAAGGACCCAGTCCCCCTCCTGCTAAAAGTGATTAACTTAAAATAAAGAATGAGAAATGTATTTTTGGACATGGCCAACATGGGATTTTGTTTTACTAGACTATACATATTTGTGATGAAGGTTTTAATTTTTATTCAGGTTTTTTATTGTTCAATACGAAGCTGTAAAGAGAATGATAACCATTGTGACAATAATTTAAAAAAACAACATGGAGTGGGAAAATATTGTATCTCACACCAGGGGAAAACAATGAAAAAGGGAGTGGAGGAAAGGATTACAAAATGTAGATTTTAAGTTCTGTTCTCAGCACCATGAACAGCTCCAGACATTGTGTTCCATGTGGTTTCCACGCAACTCAATAACAGTACTTGTCTTGGTATCTTGTCATTCATGCCTATTAATTCACATATAGTATTGGTGCCAGTGTATCTTCTGTCTAGGCCACACTGCCTTTCATAAACTGATCACTAGCCCAGAAGCCAAAGCATCCTGGTTTCCCTAGAAGCCCCAACATAATCACAGCCATCTTGCTCCCTCCTGTAACCTTCTGACATAATTAACCCAGACCTGATCCTCTCAGGTAGCTTCTTGTCCTTTTCCTCCACTTCCCTTAAAAATGGGAGGGACTAAGACTTCCAGGGGCTCAGTAGATTAAGCACTAGGGAATTTCTATTCACTAGTGGATCCCAAGAGTGTTGATGTCATTCCTGTTGGGACTGAGGCTTATTCCCATATAAGACTAAATTGGAGAAATATCAGGAAGATTCTTACTACCATCTAAGAGATCACTAATGACAATAAGAAGAAGAAATTAGTTATTGCATGAATCCTGTCTTGACTATGCCACCCACCTGATTATATTTCTCACAAAAAATTACTTTGCATCTCTTGTATAAATATATTTTATACATTGTGCCTGTTTACTGTATAGAATGTAGAGCAAAGACTTTTTGACTTTTTATTATCTTTTGTGCTTAGCACAGTAGGTTCTTAATAAATTGATTGATAACCCAAGGTCACTCATCCTAGATTCAGTTTCTTAAATCTCGAAAATTCCATGAATCTATGAAATATGGACTTTTCTTCCTACTTTAAGAAAAATCTTTAATTTCTTTCAATCATGTTATTGCCATCAACGAATTAGAAAAAAAACCTCATGAACTTTATGCCTATACAGTTTGAGTTCTTTTGTTATCTCTGTGGTATCTGATAGAACAGCTTGCCACAAGCTTATTATGTAGTTTGTTATTTAATTAAAGGAGTTTTACTTTTTTCCTCATTTGAACATTTAAAAACATGTTTTTTCCAATTTTAACATTGTTATTTAAAGTTTTGAGTTCCAAATTCTATTTCTCTTCCTCCCTCCCCTCCCCTCTCCATGAGATGATAAACAATCATAAGTTATGCATGTGCAATTATGTAAAACTTTTCCATATTGGTCATTTTGTACTAGAAGATTCGAACACATGAAAAAATGAAATAAAGTGAAAAATGACATGCTTCAGTCTGTATTCAAACAATATCATTTCTTTCTCTGGAAGCAGATAGTATACTTCATCTTTAATCTTTTGAGGTTGTCTTGTATCATTGTATTTCTGAGAATAGTTGTCATTCATAGTTCTTCATCAAACAATATTGCTGTTATTGTGTACAAAGTTCTCCTGGTTCTGTTCACTTCACTATGCATCAGTTCATGTAAGTCTTTTCAGGTTTTTCTAAAATCATCCTGCCTGTCATTTCTTATAGCACAATAATATTTCATTACAATTATATAACAGAACTTATTTAGCCATTCCCTAATTAATGGGCATCCCTTCAATTTCCATTTCTTAGCCACCACAAAAAGAGCTACTATAAATATTTTTGTACATATGAGGTCTTTAGGATATAGACCTATATGTAGTATTGCTGGATCAAAGGATATGTATGCACTTAGTTCCAAATTGCTCTCCAGAATGGTTGGATCAGTTCACAACTCCACCAACAGTATGTTAGTGTCTCAGTTTTCCCATATCCCCTCCAACATCCAACATTTTCCTTTTTTGTCATATTATCCACTCTGATAGGTATGAGGTGGTACCTCAGAGTTGTTTTAATTTGTCTTTCTCTGGTTAAGAGCTACTTAGAGCTTTTTTTAAAAAATATAGCTATAGATAACTTTGATTTCTTTCTCTGAAAACAGCCTGTTCATATCCTTTGGTCATTTGTCTATTAGAGAATGACTTGTAATTTTATAAATTTGACTCAGTTATCTATATATTTGAGAAATAAGACCTTTATCAGAGATTCTTGTTGCAAAATCCCTCCCCCGTCAAAGTTTTTGGTCTTTCTTATAATTTTGGTTGCATTGGTTTTGTTTGTGCAAAAAACTTTTTAATTTTATATAATCCGAGTTATCTATTTTATATCCTATAATGCTCTCTATATCTTCTTTTGTTCTAAATTCTTTCTGTAGCCATAAATCTGAGAAACTACTTCAGCCTTTCTCAATTTGCTTATAGTATCTCCTTTTATCTATAAATCATATGTCCATTTTGACCTTATCTTGGTATATGGTATGAGATATTGGTCTCTACCTAGTTTCTGCCATACTGTTTTCCAGTTTTCTCAGTAGCTTTTGTCAAATAATGATGTTTTTGTTCCAAAAGCTTGGTCTTTAGGTTTATCACATACTAGATTACTGTGGACATTTACTATAATGTAATTTGTACCTAATTTGTTACGCTGATGTACCAGTGTATTTCTTAGCCAGTAGCAGATTGTTTGGATAAGTATCACTTTATAATACAGTTTGAGATCTGGCATGGCTAGACCACCTTCTTTCACATTTGTTTTCATTGATTCCCTTGATATCTTTGAGCTTTTGTTCTTCTAGATGAATTTTGTTAATATTTTTCTTGCTCTATCAAATAATTGATCAATTTAGATTAAAATAGATTCATTTAGGTACAACCATTATTTTTTATTATATTAGCCAATCCTACCCATGAGCAATTAATATTTTTCAATTATTTAGATCTGACTTTATCTGTGTGAAAAGTGCTCATATAGTTCATATATAGCTGTGTTGATATAGTTCCTGGATTTGTCTTGGCAGGTAGACTTCCAAGGATTTTATATGGTCTACTGTTATTTTAAATGGAATTTCTATTTCTATTTCTTGCTGCCAGATTTTATTGGTAGTATATAGAAATGCTAATGATATTTGTGGGTTTATTTTTGTATCCTGCAATTTTGTCATCTGCAAATAAGGATAGTTTTTTTCCTCATTGCCTATTCTAATTCCCTTAATTTCTTTTTCTTCTCTTATTGCTATAGCTAACATTTCTAGTACAATGGAACTGACAATGGATACCCTTCACCCCTGATTGTATTGGGAAGGCTTCTAGCTTATCCTACTTACAGATAATGCTTGCTGATGGTTTTAGATAAATATTACTTATCATTTTAAGGCAAGCTCTGCTTATTTCTATGCTCTCTAGTGTTTTTAATAGGAATGGGTGCTGCATTTTATAAAAAAACTTTTTCTGCATCTATTGAGATAATCACATGATTTCTGTTAATTTTGTTATTGATATGGTCAATTATGCTGAGTTTTCCAAATACTGAGCCAGTCCTATATTTCTGATATATATCCTACCTTGTTATATAGGGTATGATCCTTGTGATACATTGCTATAATTGCTTTGCTAGTATTTTATTTAAATTTTTGCACCAATATTCATTAGGGAAATTGATCTATAATTTTCTTTCTCTGTTTTAGCTCTTCCTGGTTTGGATATCAGCACCATATTTGTGTTGTAAAAGGAATTTGGTAGGACTCCTTCTTTACTTATTTTTCCAAATAGTTTATGCAGTATTGGGATTAGTTGTTCTTTAAATGTTTGGTAGAATTCACTTGTGACTCCATCTGGTCCTGGGAATTTTTCTTAGGAAGTTCAGTGGTGACTTGTTCAACTTCCTTTTCTAAGACTGGATTAAGTATTTTGTTTCTTCTTTTTACCTGGGTAATTTATATTTTATATAACTTACTGTTTATAAGAAACACACTTAAGAAGGAAAGACATATACTGAATCAAAAGCAGGCCCTGTACCCCAATTTCCTAATTATCAGATGAGTCCAAAAAATCAGAAATTGTAATCACATTGTCAGACAAAACAAAACCAAAAATTCACAACATAAAAAGAGATGTTAATAAGATTTTACTGAACCAGTCTCTAACCTGAGTAGGTCAGAGACAAAGTGCCAGTAATCAAGTAGTTATCTAATTAATTAGTTTCATTATAAGGATGGGAATTCTGATCAGAATTCCACCTTGCTGAGGTGAAGACAGAGATTATATACATAAATCGCAAGTGGAAAGGGAGGGGGGAAGGTGGATTACAAACAATCATTTAGTGGTTTCCTATGAAAAATCCACAAATCCCACAATGCAACAATTCTGGAGTCAAGTATTTGAGGGTTATTACTTACTGGGTCACAGGACCAGAGTTCCGTGAAGGGAAGAGGTTCTACAGCCTTTGATTTGCTTCACTTCAGGCACATAGACACAAAGATGCCAGTGATTGTGAGTGTTGTCAAAGTTTGATTGTTTCAAGCTACAGTACGAGTTGGCTCACAAGAGAGGTAATTCTAACAAATCTTATCTATAACTATATTCATTACACGTATCATATTGATTATTATAAAATAATTTTTATAACATTATATTGTACAAATTATGAATATATTATATATAAAATTATATTATATTAAATTATAAAATTATTCCCTTCACAGAGACAAACATGGAAACTACATTATGCTAAAAAGGAACCATAGATAAAAGCCCATTAATATGAAGTATATACTTCAAATTGCCTTAGCAGATAAATTAATAAAGGAAAAATTAACTGAATAACAAGAACACATAGTAATACAATACTGGCATAAAATTTCTATGCCCCTGTCTCAGTTATAGACAAATCTAACAGAAAGTAAACAAAAGGGAAAATATATAGTTGAACAAATTGCTGGGAAAAATTAGAGCTAAAAGACAGGACATCTTCCAAATTGTGCCGCTACAGAATTGTAGTGCCACATGGAATTTTTACAAATACTGACCATATGTTAGAGCACAGGCATATTGAAACTAAATGTAAGAAGGCCAAAATAATAAACACATCCTTTATAGAACATAATGAAAAGAAAATAGTAATTGTTTCAGGAAATACAAAGAACACAGACCTAAATGAAGACTTAATGATGAAATCCTAAATAATAAGTGGGTCAAAGGACAAATCATAGGAACAATAAATGATTGTGGGAAAGAAAATGACGATAAAAACAACATACCCCAAATGTCTGTAATTTAGCTAAAGTGTCCTTAGGAGAAAATACAAACAAAACAGAAAAGGAAGGCATAAATTGATAAGGCATTTTTTAAAAAATTAGAAATCCAACAAAAGGAGATATTAAAAATATTTTTCCTTAAGGGAAAAAGTGCTAGAAATGTAATCAATGAAGGATGAAAAGAAAAACTTAAGATGACAGAAAGATAGCAAAACCTAAACAATATATCAGTTCCTCAAAAGAGTAACTGAATATGAGATAATGGAGACCAGAAATGTCAAGCTTCATCTCCTAATATCCCTGCCCTCCCTCAACCACTTTGGAAGGACCAAGACCCTGTGGTAGATGAGGCTAACTCTTTGCAGTTCACAGTGGGTCTCTAAACGTAAAGAGGTGATAATGAAAAGAGCAGGAACAGGAACATCCACGCTACCAAGAAGATAATGACACTTTCTGTATAGTCACTGGTCATTGTTTGTTCATTTTCCAAGAGGACCACAGTACCAAAATAACATCACTATGTTGGGGTCTGGCTAATCAGACCAATACAAGCTAGGAAGACTCTGCAACATATTGGGAACAAATGGTGGACAGGAACATTTGGAGTGAAGATGTCTCTAAAATTGCACATCTCACATGAACTACTGTAATTCTGCTCATGGAGCACAGCATCTTGCTGGGTGGTCCTGTGTCAGTGTCTCCCATGTCATGCAATCAGTTCCCAAGCTTTTCAGAGACCAGGAGAGTGTCCTTGTATTGCTTCTTCTGACCTCTTTGTGCGCACTTGCCTTGTGTGAGTTCTCCATAAAATAGTCTTGGCCTTGTATGTTTGGCATTCAAACAATGTGGCCAGCCCATCAGAGTTGCACATTCTGCAGTGGAATTTGAATGCTTGGCAGTTCAACTGAAGAAAGGACCTCAGTGTCTGGTACCTTATCCTACCTGGTGATCCTCAGAATCTTCTTAAGACAATTCACATGGAGGCACTTCAGTTTCCTGCTATGGTGCTGATAGACTGTGCAGGTTGCACAGTAATACACCAATGGGGTCAGCACCACTGCTCTGTTCATCTTCAATTTGGTAGACAGCCTAATATCTCTTCTCTCTCATACTTTCCTTCAGAGTGTTCCCAACACTAAGCTAGTTCTGGCAATGATCTACATCATCTATGTCTACATTGCCAAGGCAAGTCAACTTATCCATAGCATTCAAAATTTCTCCATTTGCTGTAACCAATGTTTCCACATATAGATGTTATGATGCTGGCTGGTGGATAACTTGTGTTTTCTTGCTAATTGTTAGGCCCAAATGAGCACAAATAGCAGAGAACTGATCCATACATTGTTGTATCTCAGTCACAGAGGCAGCACTGAGTGCACAATCATCTGCAAACAAAAAGTCACATACCAGCTCTCTTAGGTCTTGTAGGCTTTACAAGTTAAGTCATTCACTGTTAATGAAGCAACTGGTCTTAACGTTGCTTTTGTCTTCTTGAAGGCGTTCAACAACATTGCTGAAAACATCATGCTCAAAAGTATGGGAGCCAGCACATAGCCCTACTTCCCTCCATTAGTGCCTGGGAAAATAAGAGAGTGTTATTCATCTGATGTTTATCACAAGTTAGGAAGCACCACCTTGTATCACCACCACCCTCCTAGTGTTCCCTGGCCCACCAGTCTGAGAGCTCTACAAGTCTGAGGGAGAGGTGGAACAACAAATCATTGCCCCAGAAGAGGACTCTGAGGGACTCCCGCTTCTCATTTGAAGGCTTAGTAGATACTTTCACCTCCTCCTTGCTGTAAGGAAGTCAATTATCTCCTAGCAATGCCATCCCTTGGTCCTCCAAGCCCTCCCAGGGAAGGAGTTCAATGACCTCTGGGTATTGTGGAGTTGTACAATAGCCACTGTTAACAATGTGAAGGGACCAATCAATCTTAAACAAAGGGTTGAGGCAGCTGACTGGTGTAGTTGATAGAACACCAGTGCAGGAATCAGGTGGACCTGAGTTTAAATCTCACCTCAGACACTCACTAGCTGTGTGACCTTGGGCAAGTCACTTCACCCCAATTGCCTCATCCTTGGTCATCTCCAGTCATCCTGATGAGTATCTGGTCACTGGATTCAGATGGCTCTGGAGGAGAAGTGAGGCTGGTGACTGCACAGCCCTTCCTCATTCAAAACAAAGTCAAGTGCTAGTCATGTCATTGTTTCTCCAATGGCATGGTCTTCTTTGGCAATGAAGGACAAGCATACATACAAACAAAGGGCTATAAAGGCTCTAGTTTTGCCACTGCCCACTCTACCGTCCATTCTATTGCCCCTGGGTCCAACTTTGATGTCTATTGCCATTGCTATTATCATTGCTTCCAGGGTCAGTCCACTACCCACTATAATTGCCACCAAGGATCAATGTCAGTTTGGGTGATATCTACCTCACAGCCTACTCTACCAAGATCAAATGTTATTCTTCTATCCTGGTCATGGGCATTGTTTTGGGTGCTGCCACTGTGGGGGCCTAACTCCACAGTCTTCTGTTGAGGCCCAACACCTGAGCCTGATTCTGGTCCCTTATGTCGGGGTATGTGTGGCCACTTGCCCCAGAGCTGAGGCAAAAGCGCTGTGTTTACTGGGAGCCCTGATTCTATCCCCTTTGCTATGACAAATGTTGCCTCCCTATGGTTGGGCCTAACTGTGCTTAGGCTTGACTCCCTCCTCATCTCCACTCCCACTGCAGAGCCCTGCTCCAGCTCCCCAAGCAGGGCTAGGTGCTTCAAGAGACAGGGTTGTTATCTTTGGCTAGTCTACCACAACTGGTAGAGTTAATGGATGAGTTAAGGAACCATCACATGGTGCAACTCCAAGAAATTCTGGCTGACAATGGCAAGGTTTGATTTTTTTCTTCCTGTAGGTGGTCCTCCTATTCAATGTTCTGTTGTCAGTCAGTCCCTACTGGGGGCCTTGTTACTCTGAACATCTCAAATGCACAGGTCTTCCATTAACACCCAGAATCGTTTATGTTGGGATTGACTATTTATACCATGGGAAGCAATAGTCATTTCTGCCAGTGTAGGAGAGAGTGCCTTGGTTCCTAAGTGCTACAGGACCACCTCACTGGAAGAAGTAAGGGAGGCAAGGGAAGAGGAGAGGAGAGAGAGAGAGAGAGAGAGAGAGAGAGAGAGAGAGAGAGAGATTGTACACAGTCTAGAAGTCAGAATCTGTCTCATTTTTTAAAGTGAGGCAGGACCCCCTGTCCTCAGCAAATCAACTAAATGCAGTTGGCACATTTGTCTAGATTCCCATTTCCAGAAATGTCTCTGGGTTCCTGGGAAGAATCAAACTATTTCCAAAGCCTCTCCATTCCTTTCCAAATGTTACTTAAGAAGTCCCAAACATTTTCTTAGGCACAATTTTTCAGTTTAGGAGCATGTGGGTGAGGAGTGGACCTTGGTCTAGGTCTAGGCTTGCCACCTGGTAATCCTAGAGACCACTAGCACCTGCTAAATACAAGAAACTATATAAAATCAACCAACAAGAATTCGCCACAGTTTTCTTCAGGATACAATTCTTAACGGCACAGATGATATCCACACTGATCTTTCCTTGCTGAATGGTCATTGACAGTTTCCTTTCTAATTTCCTAGGGGTTAAAGATGCCTCACGGATCTCTGGAGGCATCACCAGAAGCTGTATCAGAAACATGGGGACCAGTCTGGGCTCATCTTCCTCTGCAGAGTCCCTCCCACACTTCAGCGAGATCACTCTGACGCAGTCTTTCATGATTATACCAGTTGTTCTGGGCTGGGCGAGTTTCAGGAACATTGAAATAAAATGAGACATTTGCAAGTCATTCAATTTTTGTATTCTATTTTGCATCTGCCTATGAAGGCATGTTCTTTGATTCTACCATAGTGAATAGTTATATAATTGGGGTGCTAATTGGTGTTTCTAATTTACATAATTTGTTGCTGCCCTTTGTCATGTCAGTTGCCCTAGGGTATTGATTTCTAGAGTTTATATGGTATAGATTGGTAAATACTATTTTCTTTGGTAATTTGACAAATCATGGATCAATATTGGAAAGATATGGCAATAGTATTTAAAAAGTTTTCTTTTATGGAATTAACATTCATAGGATAATTGATATTTGAAGTAGAAAATGTTGTTACTAATAAGGTAATGATAAACATCTTGAAGAATGCAGTAAAGGAGTTGGGAGACTATAGGTAATTAAAACTTTAAATTAAATCCAAGGTAATTAAATGATCCAGTTTGACCTTGAAAAAAATCTGCTTTCTCAAGGAATTTAGCCAAGAAAGAGAGGAATCATATAAGTTTGGGGGAGACCTGAATATGTTTGTAGGCATCAGCTAAGAAAAAAGAGATAGGGAGAAATTGAATATTAAAAAGAGAGTAGAGATGATGGAGGAGGCAATCAGGTAGAGAAGACAGGATAAGATGGGATCAAGGGGGCATGTGTGCAAACAAAAATTTGCTTTATCCAAAAATTACACTTCTTCATGTGACTTAAGGGTGAAGAAAGTGATGGTGAGGGAAACATCTGAGTGATGTGAGATGATGCAGCAGAGAGAAGAGGAAGCTCATGTTGAATGGCCACAATTTTTTTTCTGTGAAGTATTAGCTTTAGAAGACGGGGATAGGGAGTACTGTGGGAAGCTCGAGAAGATTCCATATCTCTTTAGGCTTGGAACAGCCTCTCTAGTGAGTTGGATAGAAGATAGATTAAGGAGATTTGCCAGAGTAGCCCTGCTGCTGTGAGGGTCCCATTGAGACTATATAATAAATTGGTAGTCCACTCACGCACCATGGTTTTGTGTTTTTCTCCAGCTATTTAGTAGTATGAGAAAACAAATGAAGGAGGCAGATGGTGGGAGTTAATGTAAGGTTATGTCTTGTCAAGGTGTAGTCGGTGACAGGACAACGGTACAAAGACTTGAGGGTAGAAGATATTGTAGAATTAAACTGATTCACCAAGAAATAAACATAGGGAAAGGAGGAAAATGTTGTCAGGGCAGGAAAATAAAAGAGAAGTAGAGAGAATGAAGCTAAGGATTAAAAGGAGGTCTTAAGATGGAGTGATAAAAGGCTGATTAGGTAAATGCATTTTGGGGTCCGTGAATATGGAAATGTAGCACTTTTGGATAATGGCAAGATCAAGTATACAACCATCTCTGGGTGGGGTTGGGATAGTAAAGTAAAGGAATAGGGTCATGAATATTAAGGAGATTAAGGAACTGGGAAGTTCAGATATTTGAGGGAATATCCATGGAAGTCTCCTCAAAGGAGGGCAGGTGTTGAGGCAGAAGGAAAGACTGTGAGTCAGGCACAGAACTTATTAAGAAAAGAAAATGACCTGGGGGTCAGTATGTAACAGCTACCAGAATCTCAGTGAGGTGATAAACGCAGATTGAATGAACCTCAAAGGAGAATACGTGGTTGAGTGCTGATGAAAGTGGATGGGAACAAGGAGTATTTTGCTTTCCCTTCTGTGGCCAGTGAGCAGGAATCTGAGAAAACAAAGATGCTTATTTCTCCTTGTGCTTCTATTTCATCTGAAAAGGAGAATGACTTCTGAATGAGGAAGGACTGATCAAAAGTGGCCAATAAGGAGGTGGTAACTAACATAAATAAAGGGCAATCAGAGGGCACCTAACTGCCCTTGATGAATTAAAGCAGCCTTGCAAAGATAAACAACGTCCTCAGGTAATGATAGACTGACAGGTATGACTGCTGAGTCGCTGTCAGTGATATATTAAAGATTGTGGAGAACAAAAGATTTTTCTGCAGAACTGGAAAAGGACCCTTCCAACTTAAAGTCTATGATGACATTGATGCATCCATCAATGTCTGTCGAAAGAGAGAGACAGAGAGAGAGAGACAGAGACAGAGACAGAGAGACAGCGACAGAAAGAGAGAAAAACCTGGAAATTAGGAAGGATAGCAAATAGTAGTTCCTCTAGGAACTACTAGGTGAGCTATCTGCCTCTGCATCCTAGAAAAGAAGCTTCACACAGTTAAGGAACCAGCATAAACAGTGCTTTGAAGGGTGTCCTAATGAGATGCAATGGAAAGAGGGCAGTGGGAAACACTCGAAGACTGTAGCCACGGCTGCATTTCAGCAACTGATGGTTGTATGAAAGGTTGATGTCATCTTCTCCTTGAGCCCGAAGTCTGGAGGTTCACATAATGCATCTGAAGTGTTGTTCCTTTCAAATATTGTGGGAACTAGCAAAAATGCCATCCTGCCTTGTGAGACATGGGACAGAGTAAGAGAGTTGCCTGGTTTTGAGATCCATATGTCTTCTGTTTGCATTATCCTTTAATCTAATTGGAATCTATGGGCAGCTAGGTGGTGCAGTGGATAGAGCACCAGTGCAGAAATCAGGAGGACCTGAGTTCAAATCTCACCTCAGTCGCTTGACACTCATTAGTTGTGTGACCTTGGGCAAGTCACTTCACCCCAACTGTCTCATCCTGGATCATCTCCAGTCATCCTGATGTATATCTGGTCACTGGATTCAGATGGCTCTAGAGGAGAAGTGAGGCTGGTGACCTGCACAGTCCCCCCTTACTCAAAACAAAGTCAAGTGCAAGTCATGTCATCATTTCTCTGATGGTATGGTCTTCTTCGGCATCGAAGGACAAATACTACTACTAATTAGAATCTAACAGTAAAAACTGCTATGAGAATCATAGGGCCTGGTGAGCTACACACTCCTTCTCAACTAAGGGACTTCTATTCTCCGACCCTATCCACATAATCGGTCAGGTTCAGTTTGGGGGATCCTGAGCTGTGATCAGAGAGGTGAGGCTTCCTGTCCTCCCATTCTCACTAAGTCCTTCACTCTGGGGAAATGTTGCATAAAGCTCAGCAAGGCTCATGCCAGAATCTCCCCAAAGCAGAAAGTAGAAAGATAATCAAAGTATAACACAAATTAGGAATGGGACAGATACTTTTGTTTCTTATGAATACACACACACACACACACACACAAAGTCACACTCAATGCCAAAAGATGCCCAGCACAGAATGAAGAAGTTAAAATGGGATTCCTGTAGTTTCAGGATCAGTTAAGTTTCTGCAAGAGCTAAGAGAATGAACCATTTCCAGGAGGGGACTTCCTAATGATTTCCTAGGGCTTATCCAGCATTAGAGAGATTGATTCTAATTAACCCCAAGTGCTTAATCCCTTTTTGGTAGCCCCACTTTTTTTCAGGCTGTTGAGTTCGGTTGACTACTTTGAGCTAGACTGCTTATTCTACCATCAGGTGAGTTTGGACCTTACTTGGAATTCTCTGTGCCTCTGTAGGGATCCACAGGATATTTGGCCTGCAATATAGAATGCAGGGATGCATTAGAGAAACATATAGGTTACCCCATGTGCTGGAGACACAACTGGAAGAATTTTCACCTAGGAGAGTTTGGGATCTTACTTAAGGATGTGTGTGTGTGTTGGGGGTGGTGGGTTGCTCTACCCCAAGTACCCAATCCCTATTGTTCTGAAGTTTGGATTCAGTCAAAGGGCTGCACTTGAGGAGCACATGCGGCCTTGAGGCTGCAGGTTCCCCACCCCTGCAGTCTGGGATTTCATCTTCTGAGTTGGGAAGCTCTTATTATCTGCATTTAATACTTTTCTTTCTTTCAAAAATCGTTATTTTGTTATGAATTTAACAATTATCAACAAACGAACATTTTAATAAACAAAGAACAAAACAGAATTATGAATCAAACTGTGAACTTGTTTTTTAAAAATAACATCAATGATTTCTTAATAACAGACTTACAAGATGACATCCTTGTTGCTTGATAGTATTTTCTGCTAAAGAGTTGGATTTATAAAAAATAGCACCAACGCCACATTACTTTTAGTAATAGCTAAGCAGGTGGCAATTCAGTAGCACAGTGGCTAGAACACTGGCCAGGAGCACCTGAGTTCAAATCCAGCCTCAGATACTGGCTGTATGAACTGGGCAAGTCATTTAAACCCGATTGCCTCTCAGAAACAAAACAAATCTAAACAGATCAGAAAGTTTAATAAGACTGAGGCATAAAATGTTTTCTCCAGGCAGTAAAAAGTTTAAAGATATATATAGTTTTGATTTGCTCATATTTGTGTAATTTATTTTTAAAAAATTTAACAAGCATTTTTCTCACACATAGCGCCACCACTCCCCCCCCCCCACTCGTCATAACAATTATGTATACTTAGGTAAAAGCAAATCAGAGCACTGACTACTTCCAAAAAGTACATCTTATTCTGAATCAAGGCCATGCTATCCATCTTTGTCAGGAGGTGAGTAGGATGCTTTATCATCAGTCCTCTGGAACTGTGGTTGGCCATTGTATTGGTCAGTGTTCCTAAGTGTTCCAAAGTTGCTATTAGTAACAAAGTTGATTATTAGTAACGCATGATTTGGAAGATCCAGAGTTCCCTCCTTTTTTCTAAACTACTGATTTTAAAAGTTCAGGCTCCTGAAGGACATTACTGATAATGAGGTTGGATTCAGATGGGACCCAAGTGAAGAAGTCATTGTGCTCTACTCAGGTTTGGGTAGGGAAAGTCTTTGAATTGATTGCCCAAGGCTGGGGTTAACTTGGAAGTAAATGACACAAAGTTATTTGAGTACATTCAGTCCCTCATATGAATATGAATAATGTAATATTCATTCTCTCATTAATTGTTAACCAACCAGAGTTGATTGCCATCCTTGGGAACATCCCTCTTCCAATAGGCATATAAGCTGTGAGTCTGCTATCATGATTGTCTTTGTTGAAAGAGAGAGAGAGAGAGAGAGAGAGAGAGAGAGAGAGAGAGAGAGAGAGAGAAGATGGCAAATGACCATCCTTTTATTACAATGCTTACATTATTAATAAAATGATTAAATTACCCAGAAATATGTCTCTTGAACTTTTTAATCACCATGCTGTTGTTACTGTATAAACTGTTGTTAGTCATTCCCCAATTAATGTGAATCCCCTTAGTCCCTAGTTCTTTGGAACTCACTACATGTCTGTTTTTTTTAATTTTATTGATGTCTTTTGTTATTTATATCAAAGGTAAAATAATGGCTACATATGGCCCACAATGTAATCATAAAATTATACCACATATACAAAAATGAAAAGTAAATGTAGTAAAATTATAAAGATCAAGCATGACTCAATCTAAAAGACATGAACAGAAATTCCCCTTTCCCTCCCCACCCCTTGTGGAGATGGGAAATCCACAGGTGTTGCATATTGCACGTTTTCAGCCTTTTGTAAAATTAATTTTATTTATTTTCAGTATTCTACAATCCAGGCTTTTTTCAATGTATTGATTGATTATACTTATCACAAAATAAAAATAAAGCAAAACATAGATAATATTACATTTTAAAGCAGCCAATATATAGCCTGTAGAGATCCTTGTATCTAATTTGGTGATCTTTTTTTCTATTTGAATTTAACATCACTGATTTACATCATCATAGTTTTCTCTAATATCCCAGTTTTCTCCAGTGTCCCTCCTCCTTCCCTCAGAGAGTCATATAATATAACAAATAATTTTTTTTAAAGAGAAAAAGGGAAGAAAAGATCAGTATAGCTAATCAATGATACATTGAAAGGGGGCTGAAAACATGTGCACTGTGCAATACCTGGGGACTTCCTACCTCCTCAAAGGGATGGGTGCCTTCTTATAGTCCTTCATTTGAGTTATGCTTGATCTTTATAGTTCTGCTACATTTACTTTTCATTTTTTGGTGTAGTCTTTCTGTTTACAATATTGGCATTGTGTATGTACATCGTTTTCTCATCTCTGCTTACTTTTTTCTGCATCAGTTTTATGTAGATCTTTTCATGCTTCTCTGCATTTGTCACATAATATTTCTTACAGCACAATAATATTCTATTACATTCATGTACCACAATTTTAACTCCCTCATCAATTCCCACTCTCCACAGTGGCTCTTCTAGATATTTTCATCCCTCCTTAAACCTGCTATGCCTCTCCCTCCCTCCATCTTCTCTGCTGAGAACCATGCCTATAATATCTTATTAAAAAAATTGAGACCATTCACTGTTACCTCCTTTTCTCCCCTCATCCTCATCTCATACCACATATTTACTTTCTCCCACGATCTCCTCCACCCATTTCTCAAAAAGAAATGGCTTTACTCCTTATGGAGTCTGACCTCTCTACTTGGGGTAGATCAAGTGATCCCGTTCCATCTCCTCCAACAGACTGCTCCCTTTGTCACCCTTACTCTCTCACTTATTTTTAGCCACTCCATCTATTGGCTTTTCCTGTACTACCTACAAATATGTCCATGTCTCGCTTCTACTTTCCCCCTCCCATTGGATTGTGAGTTCCTTGTGGGCAGGGACAATCTTTCTTTCCCTTTTCATTTTTCCCAGGGCTTAGCAGAGTGACTGGCATGTAGTAGGAGCTTAATAAATGTTTATCAACTGACTACTGATATTGGTTTGTTATCTACAATTCAATTCAGCATAACCAAGTTCCCTGTTTATCACTTATTCTTGAAATTATACATTGTTCTGGTTCCCCTAATTACCTCTTACCCCAGCTGATACAGTGAGCTTATATCTTACCCCAGCTGATACAGTGAGCTTATAAGTAGCTATTATAAAGTAACAATAGTAGTGTTACAATAAAACCTAAGATGAAGAGAAACTGAGGCACAGAGTTCTGGGCAAGATCCTTTTATTAGTAATTAGTTGTCAGTAAGATCTCAAAGGCTCTCAGGAGCCAGGGATACACCTGACAGAGAAGCTTTTTATACACTTCGTTACATAATGTCCAATGATACGAACTATTGGTCTGTATTGGAGGTAAGCGTGGGCTTACATTTGGCATAATCATGCTGACTTGCAAAGTCCATGCTAAGGCTAAAACACAGTCAATATCCTCTGGAATGTCCTGTTCTAGGCCTCCCCCCCCTCCCACCTCCCCCAACCAGAATTGCTAGGCTTATGACAAGGCAAAATATTTTATAACCAAGTTGACTCCTCTTCCCTCCTTTCCAGGGTAAGATGAATTGAGTCCAGGCTATAGCCCAGAGAAATAGGAAAATTAAAGTCTTATAAAGAAGTCAAGCTATTTTATAGACTCTAATGTTGAGAAATCAAACTGTCTTTTTAAATCAAACTAATTCCTAAGTACTTATTCCAGTGATGAGATAATTAATAATCAATACAGACTCTGCAATAAGGAATACAGAATTAAGTGGAGTATCAATTTTCAATTTCACAGTAAAAAGTAATGTGTGCATTCATCCTTTGTTGCCAAAGAAGCCCATGCCATCAGAGAAATGATGACATGACTTGCACTTGACTTTGTTTTGAGTGAGGGAGGGCTGTGCAGGTCACCAGCCTCATTTCTCCTCCAGAGCTATCTGAATCCAGTGACCAGATACTCATCAGGATGACTGGAGATGACCCAGAATGAGACAATTGGGGTGAAGTGACTTGCCCAAGGTCACACAGCTAGTGAGTGTCAAGTATCTGAGGTAAGATTTGAACTCAGGTCCTTCTGACTCCTGCACTAGTGTAGAAAGTAATATTGCAAAAGGCCTTCCAAGTCACTTACAAACTATCCCACAAATTAAAAGAACGTAAGTTACTTATAAATTGTCTCATAAATTAGGGGAGCATAGGGCTACTGGAAATTGTTTAATAAATTAAGGCCACATCCTGAGACTATGTGCTAAATTTAGGGAAGCTAGCTATGTTTTAACGTAATGGCTTATAGGTCTTGCTAACTGTCTTTAGTATGCAAGCTTCTAATAAGCTCTAGACATGGGCAGTGAGACCAGCAGAACACCAGCAAAGCATTATGCTAATGAACTAATCCTAAGGTACTACTGATAACTTTGAGATGATGTGGATATATTAATGAACTAAACCTATGTTGTGCCCCACCCAAATTCTATAAAACGGGATCCCAAGCTTTTATCCCCCACTTTTTACCTGCTGTGGTTCTATGCTGCCTAAGTGCTCCCTTCTCTGATCCACAGGTCCATGACTATACCATGTTCTTCTCCCTCCCCAATTTCTTCCACATTGCTGCCTCTCTCCCTCCAGCACCCTATTCTGTCCCCATGCTCTCTGCCTCTGTAATACTTGGGTCAAAATAAATTGTAATTCCATAAATTAATGATTCACATGGACCCCTTGCCCTAGTTTATTGTCTTTATGTCTTCTTAAAAAAGTATTTCTTTTGTACCTCTTCTGCACTTCTATTTTCTGGGGTGTTCAAGAAACTTATAATCTTCTGGTCTGGTTTTCTTTCTAGGATTATTTCAAATGTTTCTTTAATAACTGAACAGCCATCTTTTTTCCTTTATGGTTAAGCTCAGATCTGCAGGACAGTTCACCTTGTGTCACACGTGGAGAACCTTTACTCTTCAGAATACATTATTCTATATATGCCTCCTACATTTCCTGCTGAGTAGAAAATAGTCTTCTGTTATTTGAGTTTCCTTTCCTTTTTATTTGCAAGTCCTTTTCCTGCTGGCTAGTTGAATTTGTTTTTCTCAATGAAATTGTTAAATTTAACCCTGTGTGTCTTGGAGTTTACAACCTTGGTATTCTTTTTTCTTTCTAGAGATTTCCTGATAATTCTTTTGATTGGCACCTTGCTTTCTATGTTAAGAAGCTCTGAGCAGTATTCTTGTTTTAGTTCTAGCAAAATGAAAGTCAAGTTTTTTGACTGGTTTTCTGAGAGAACAATCCATAATCCTCAAATTGCTTCTGTCTCCTTGTATCCTATTTCTTTTATGGAGAACATTTTCTTTTAATGTTATTGCATTTTGCTTCCATCCTTCCTGATTGTCCTTCACTTTCAAGTATTTGTATTCTCAATCAGTTTTTCTCTCTTTTGCTTTGGTGGTGAGACTTGCCACTATGGATTCAAGCTTTTCTATTCTGCCAATTATTTTTGATGGGCTAGTCATAAGTTCTCTTCTCACAATTTTCAATTCTCTTTTAAACCACTCAGGAATAGTATGTTGTGGTCCCGTGATCTCTTCAAACCAAATGTTCTTCTGCCTGAATAGTAGTTGAATAATTTTCCTTTGTATTGCAGTACTCATAGATGCCTGAACTGGTTTCCTAGATCTAGGGGCCATATTTCCTTCTTGTATTGGTTTCCTGTTATTTTTTTTGCTTATGCTCCAAGTCTTTGAGTTTTCTTCTTTCTGTAACCTTAGGTAATTTTGGTCTTAAATCCTGTTATTTCCTCCTATTGCTTACTTTCTGATCCTTTCCTCCCTGATTTTCTTGGTTTTCCTGGGGACTAAAAGTCAAAGTCTCTTAGCCTCCTTTCATGTTGAGCATTCATGGTTTACCACTCCAGGTCTCTACTACAAGTGACTCTTGGGAGGACAGAACTGGTCTTCAGTCTTTCCCTAAAGCTTACTGGTATGTCACAAGGCCCCCTTCTCTCTACTCCTCCTCCCAAGTGTCCTGCCTCATTCCTTTCATTTTTCAGATCTCTTTAGTCCAGCAGTAGTGAATGTTGCCATACTGCAATTTGGAGTTTGGCTCTCCATAGCTCTGAGAGGAGGCAGGGGTTAGTTTATAGATTTGAACTCTACTACAAGCCCAGTCATGTGTCCCACCCTTCCGATCTAGAGACTGGAACACTACCACACTGCTGGCTATCTGAGTCTCAGCAACTTTCTGCCGTTTCAAATATGGATCACCAGGCACTGGAAGGAGCTGCTGCTGATGGGAATGTTGCATTCTGCTGACAGCCTGTGGGTCAAGTTTGTTCGTGTATCCTTGCACAAAGAGGGAGAGGGTGCTGAATGAGCCTGAGCTGTCCATTAGTTCTTGGAGTTTTTACTTTTTTTGGGTTCTTGGTGTCCAGCACCATGGAAATAGCTGAAATTATTTTATTTCTGTTTTGGAGAAGTCATGAGAATCAGCGAATATATCTAGTCCTTTATCTTGCTGATCATGCAATGGATCTCCCAACAAAAGGGTGACAAACCTTCCTTGCTGTTTACATACTGTGCCTGCTCCTATTACTGTAAGGTCTGTCTCTTTATTTCTCCATATTTATCGATAACGAAACTGTTATCGATAACGAAATGTGAACAGCAGGAAATTGTTGGGAGAATTTATTAGCTTATCAAACGAGGAAGGTTCCCCTTTCCCCCAAGCCCATTCATTGGGAATCTTAAGTTCCAAGCAAAGGAAAATGAACAATAGGTCCAGGAAGAATGAAAGGGCAAGTGAATTCAATTCAATAAGCAACTTAAAAATTGAGGTCAATTTGTAGTTTACTTCAAGGTTAGGATTTTGTGGTATCGTAAGATTCAGAGATAACAGAATTAGTGGGATAGAAAGCTAAGTAAGGGTCAAAGGAGAACTCGGGCAGATAATGTTTAAATTATCACAATCAGTAGTTATAATAAAAATGTAGGCAGAGAAGTTAAAAGTTGGTACTTAATTGGTAATAGGAAATAATAAACAGAATGTAAACTGGAGGGCAGGGATTCTTTGAATTTTGCTCCCCTCTGGTGTCTGACAATAAATGCTTGATGGATAAATGAATGAATAGTAAAAATTCATACCCAGTGGAGTACAATTAGAATGTAAGGTCTTTGAGAATAGGGCTTATACTTTACCAGGAATTTCTTTGGTTTTTTTTTTTTAATTTTTTATTTTATTTATTTATGTGTTCTACAATCACTTCCTTAAAATTAAGATTTTATCCCCCCACACCTTCCCCCCCACCCCCCTCCCTCCTCATGACAGCATATAATTCTGTATAGGTTCAACATATACTTTCCTATTGAGCATATTTTCACTATAGTGATGCTATGTAGTCGCACTGACATAAGTGGAAGAAATCATGTAACAAATCAAAACATAATACACTAAAACCCACACACACACAAACATGATCTGCTACATTCTGTGAATGACTTCCATATTTCTTTCTCTGAAGTTCTAGTGCCTAGTATGGCACAATTGTTACCTGTGTAACTAATGAACATATATTATGTCTATGTCAATAGGATAGGTGCAAAGTTAAAGGAGGAATCCCAAGTTTTATTTGCCCTAAGGGCATCACTGCGCCTTTCCATCTGACTTACAGTGGAAACTTACAGGACGTGTTATCTTCTCCTTTTAGAAAGTGAGCACCTTCGGATCAGAAACTACCTTGCCATTCTATTTGCATTCACAGTTATTAACATAGTACTTTAGACCTAATAATCACTTAACTGATCATTCATTCATTCATTCATCTGTGGACCCTTAAGCACTCTGAGTCAAGAGCAACACTAAACAAGACCTACTCAGGAGAGATGTTTTCATGGGTAAGAAAAGGGCAATGTTTTTCCTGAAAAAGTTTTTAGAGGGGATTGCAGTTACTCCTTGGCTATGTGTGAGTAAAGAGGCCAGTGGCCTGAATGCATGCACAGTAATAAAGTGCTAAGGTTGTCAGATCTCAAGTGGAAAGATTGCTAATTTTGGAACTGGAGACCTGAGATCAGGTCCCATCTTTGACACTTATGCGACCATGGGCAAATTACTTGGCATTCCTGGGCCTCAATTTCTTTCAGTCATAGATCTCAGTCAACAATTACTAAGTGCCTACTGTGTGTCAGGCATGTGCTAAACACAGGGGACACAAAAAGAGGTAAATGACAGGCTTTGCCCTCCAGGAGCTACAATCTAAGAGAGGAGACAACATACTAATAAATACACATAAATTGTACAGTATACAGGATAAATAGAGAGAAGGCACTAGAATTAAGGGGGTTCTGTTGAATATGGCTTCTTGGAGATGGAGGATTTAGTTGGGATGTAAAGATTCACCTTCCTGACTTCAAATCTAGCCTCAGACACTTACTAGCTGTGTGACCCTGGGCAAATCACTTCACCCTGTTTGCCTCAGTTTCCTCATCTATAAAATGAGCTGGAGAAGGAAATAGCAAACCACTCTGATATCTTTGCCAAGAAAAACCCAAATGGGGTTACAAAGAGTTGGGTACAAGTGAAAAAACAAGACAGAACGACTGAACAACAGAAAAGGAAACCAGAGAGGTTAGTAACTAGGTTGAGAAGGGAAAGCATTTCAGGCATGAGGAATCATAGACCTAGGATGCTGTAGTCCCTTTGTTGCTGCAAAATGAAACTAGAGAGTAAACGTGCATGACCCTGGTGCTAAATAACTGGGACATGACTGGAGTCAGAAGGAATTTACTCATCCCAGCCCAAATATGGGTTGAGAAATATAGTGTAATGGGTAGAAATAAATAGCTAATGTTTATATAAGGTTTTACGATTTATAAAGTACTTTACAAATATTACCTCATTTGTTCCTTACAACCACCTTGGGAATGATTTATAATATAAATATTAAAGGTGTTATCCCTATTTTACAGATGGTAAGACTAAGAGAGGTTAACTATTTTGCCCGTGGTCACACAGCTAAGAAGTATCTGAGGTCACATTTGAACTCAGGTCTTTCTGACTCTAGATTCTGTACTGTATTCACTGTATCACTTAGCTGTCTAGATTAGAGATCGAGTCTCAGAAAAAGGAAGACAACAATTTAAGACCTACCTTTGTCACATAGATTGCTTGGCCTTGGGCAAATCACTTAACCCCTCTATGTGTCAGACAACTTTCTAAAATTCATCAGACAGACGGAAATGGCCTCTAACTGTGGGTGGCTGGAGCAGACCAGAGACACAGAAGGCAGGAATCAAACGCAAGTTTAATTTCAGAGAGAGGGGAACAACTTGCAAGGAGGCAGATTAAACATATTCCGGAGCCCTTCCCCCTAGTTGGGGTGGGCACGGGACTGCTTTAGTGCAGGCAGATCTCAATATTTATACCTATGTGGCTATGCAGTGAGCTGTAGCCCTGACAATGACAAATAACAGTGTGACAACTTCGGGGCTTCATGACTAAAACATGGATACAGCAGGTGCCTGTCTGAGCTCAGAGAATACCTGGTGCAGGTCAAAACAATACGTTAATTATATGAAACAATTCTGGGATTTTGCTGTGGTTGAGTTCATCCAGAGGGTGAGTGCAAAGGATTGTGTCTGTCCTTCATTGTCGAAGAGATGATGACATGTCTTGTACTTGACTTTGTTTGGAGTGAGGAAGGGCTGTGCAGGTCACCGGCCTCACTTCTCCTCCAGATCCATGTGAATTGAGACCTGATATTCCTCAGGATGACTGGAGATAACCGAGAATGCACTGGGAGACCCTGGGCCCTTTAGGCCAAGGTCTTTGCAGGCACTCACTTAGGGTGAAGCAACACCCATTCAATGAATAGGCCTGTTTAAGAAGTAGCCAGAGCAAGGCCCTTTAATGAGGTCAAGAAAAAAGAAAGACAGCAGCCTGGGTGGGAAACACAACAGTTACTATTGATAATCATTCTCAAGCTAGGAGAGTTCAGAGGAGCCCTTAGGCAGGGCCCCAATGGAGTCCCAGTTTCAGAGTGCAAAGGATTACTGTTATACCAAACTCAGGGCACAGCTTGCTTGCTGGGCCTTAGCTCTGGAAAAACAGGTGCCTCCTAAGATCTTGATAACATTATAAACTGCAGGACAGTTGCTAATCTTCACTGAAAGAAGTTTCCTCACCGGGACTCTTCTGTACCAATAGTTTTCAAACTTTTTGGTTCTAGGACCATTCTACACTTTTAAAAATTATTTAAGATTCCCAGAAAGTTTTTATTAATATGGGTTATATTCATTAATAATTACTGTATTAGAAATGAAAATATCTGAGAATTACTATGAATATGGTTTTGATCTCATGGTCCCCCTGAAAAGGTTTCATTTCTAGACCATATTTTGAGAATCATCACTTTACACCAGTGCCTGGATGTGTCCTAGTTAGAATACCCTTTTACTCCTGAGGCTGCTGCCAGAGTACTTCTACATTGAGCAGGTTTGTTGCTTCCTTGCTGAACTGCTTTTATCTGCTGCAGATAGCCTCCACCTCTTCTGTAGGGGGACTGGTGTAGAGTAGTGGTTCAAATCCACCCCTGGGGAAGTCACTTAACCTTGTTTGACTCATCTGTTTCTCTACCTGTAAAATGAAAAGTCAGACAGGAACTACATTTGAAATGCCTACAGGACATCTTGGTGGAAATGTTTGGGAGGCAACTGGAAATTTGTCACTAGAATTTAGAAAAGATTAGGCTTCATATTGGCCTACAGGCATTTCAAATCTAGTTTAGATGATTCCAATTTGAGCCAAGTCCCTAAAAGGGAACCCCTTTTCATGTCTACCTCTTCATGAGCCCATTTTGGGGTTTTCTTGGCAAAGACTTGCTCTGCTTTGAACTATTTGACTCCAGGCCTAGTGTTATATCCATAGCACCACCTAAGAGCCCTAAATGAATAAGGGGAAAAATTTCTCTTCCTTCTCCTTCCCACTGTGTCTTCAGAAATTGAATTAGGAGGATCCATACATCCAGGTGGGCACAACAGTACAGACTATAGAAAAAAACTCAAAACTATATAGGACTGAAAGAAGAAAATCTTCTTATAGAATGACATTTACACATTAAATTTGGTAAAGAGCTTTTCACACATTTTCTCATTTAAGCCTTGTGCCAAGCCTGTAAAGTAGGTACTACTGGTATTATTTTCTCCATTTAAGAGATGAGGAAACTTAGGTTATGAGACTTAGTTAGTTCAAAGTCACACATCTCATAAGGGTTAGAGGGAGTGTTGAGGTTCTACAGAATGAGCTGATTTATTTTGTGTCATCATATAACATGCTCCTTAATTTGTAGGTTACTGCTGTACTGCTGCAGGTACTCCTTCAGATATGTAATTCAAAGAATGTTTCACATTTTGCTTTGGAGATTTGACTAATGAACTACTGGCACAGTAACATTCATTCAAATACTTTTTTCAATTTAATACCATAGTCATTTTGTACAATCCTATGGAATAAATGATGTTGAAGATAGGGAAAGTTAAGGGTAAACAAACTTCTTGATATTAAAACAGTAAAACAAAGGTTGTAAGACTAGAAATAAAGCACTTTAATCATCTATCATGTGACACTTTCCACTGTTTCTCTTGTTATTTTATAGTCTCTCAAATGGAACTGTAAATAGGATTTGAAGACCCTGTATTATAGTCGTTTGTATCTCTTCACGATGCTTATGAAAACAGGAGCTAATTTTAAGGCTTTCATAAAATGTTAGGCAAACTTAGGTCCTACTGCACAGTTCTGGTAGCTACCATCTTATTGAACTAAGTTAGGTATGAGAACCAACAGCTTTCTATGGTTTTCTCATCAACCAACCCCAAGAATGGGATTTAAATTTCAAAGTATTAAAGTATCATATCTAATAATCAAATAAAAAATACATGAATTGTTTAATACAGATAATGATGACAAAATGTTTACCAAAAAACTCAAGAGAAGAGAGCTATGCATTTTCAGGCAAGTCTTTAACCGGGCATTACCTCAGATATTTAATAGTAGTGCGGTCCTGGATAAATCACTCAGTCCTTCAGGTTTCCTCCTGGACTCAATGAGCTAAACCTAGAATTGTTAGCCAAAATATTAATTCGAAAAGAGGTCATTTGGAAAATATTTTTGAATTGCATACTGGTAGACATTTATAGAACAATTTCTGAAACGTACACATGATATTTTAGAATCATAGATCTAGTACTATAAAGGTCCACTTATTCCACCCTTGTAATTTCATAGAAGAGGAAACAGTGCTAGGGAAGTTAAGTGACTTCCTCAAAGGGGTTAGAGAGGTGAGGTTTGAAGAATTCAGTATTTAAAAGAAGTCTACAGTGATTCCTTTTGTTAAGGAAGGAGATACAAAAATGCATCTGTGATCTCTTCACGTGGGTATTGCCTTCAGCGATGCAAACTGTAATCCAACGAGGCCGGCCCATCCGTGTGCTACCTTAAATATAACCCAAGGGAACTTCTTATCTGTCTTGACTTCCTGAGGATATCAGTGCCGTACAAAGACCATTCCTTGGTTAAGTCTGCTCCAACAAAGCATTTTGTATGCACAACTCAAAAGTAATACTGCCGAAGTACCCTTTTCAAACAGGAGAAAAGAGATTTGTCATGAAAATCATGTTTTTGCAAAGTGTGTATGCCCTGTGCTGGAGGACTCAGTAAATTTCTTTCAGTAGATAAAGTGTTCATGAAATCCAGCAGGAAAAAAAACTGTAACACATCAACCCAATGAGTTAAGTAAAACAACTTTTTATTCAAGTTTAAAGACTTGAATTATTTTTTCAAATAGAAGGGGGTCTAAAAATAATAAAGGCACGCTCATGATAAGCAAATTATTTAACGATAAATGAGCCCAATATACTACGAATTTTGTTGAATAAAAATACGTTATTTTGATGTTTGGCTCTATACAGGAGAAAGCTGATTTTCTGAGGGATCTGCATCCGAACAGGAAATATGTTCAGCGCCAGGTTATTATCTGAGTTACCTCTACCTTAAGCAGAACAGAAAAACCGGGGAGGGGACTGGCAGCACAGCCTGAGTGCCAACCCCACCTCGGCCCGAGGGGCAGAAGAGGGCCTGGCACGGGCGGAGGGCGGGCCCCGGGGCCCCGAGCGTGCCCCCACACGCCGGAGGGCAGCCGGAGGTCCCGCTCCTACAGCCGGGGGCCGTCCCGCACCGCCCGGCAGCCCGAGGTCCAGGTGCCGATAAGGGCCGGGGCGGGGCAGGCGGGGCACGTCCCGCCATTCCCGCGGTGAAGCCTCCCCCCGGGAGATAAGGGCTCCAATCTCGGCCAGACTCCCCCCCCCCCCCCCTCCGGAGGCGGCCGGGGCAGCGGAGCCCCCCAGGCCCGGCCCGGCGCCGCCCCGCCCCTCCCCCCTCCCGGGGCCCGCTTCTCCCGCGGTGTCGGAGCCGCGGGCGCGCGCGCCGGGCGCTCTTCGGTTAAAATGGCCGGAGCCGGAGCCGGAGCCCGCCGCCCCTCCCCGCGCCGGGCCGCCCCGCAGGCGGCCTAGCCGGCGCTCCCCGCCGCCCCCCGGCCGCGGCATGAGGCCCCGGGCCGGCGCCCGCGCCGCCCGCAGCCGGCCCCCGCTCCCGGCCGGGCCGTGAACGAGCGGCGGTGCGCGTGTGTGCGCGTGCCTGGCCGCCGCGGCCGGCGGGGGGAGGGCGCTCGCCGCTCCCTCTCCTTCCCCCGCTCCGCCCGGCTCCCTCCTCGGGGCCTTCTATATGGGCCACCTCCTGTCGAAGGTGCCGCGTAACCGTCACAGCCGGAGGGGCCCCCGCTGCTGCTGCTGCTGCTGGTGCCGCCGCCGGCGCCAGCGCCGCCTCCTGCGGCCGCCCCGCCTGCCCCCGGCCAAGGCCGCCCCGGAGCCGCCGCCCCGCAGCCGGGACTGTCTGCTCCGCGGGCCCTGCATGCTCTGCTTCATCGTGCACAGCCCCAGCGCGCCCGCCCCCGCCGCGGCCGCCGGCCCGGACGAGGACCGGGACCGGGACCGGGCCTACGCCGCCGCCTCGCAGCGCCTGGCGCACCGCAGGGTGGCCGAGGACTGCGCCGCCGCCGCCCGCCGCTTCCTGCTGTCGTCGGCCGCGGCCGCCGGCTCCGCGTCGTCCGCCTCCTGCTGCAAGGAGCTGGGCCTGGCCGCCGCCGCGGCCGCCGCCGCCTGGGAGCAGCAGCAGGGCCGGAGCCTCTTCTTCCCCGGCGTGGGGCCCATCCGCTTCCTGGGGCCGCCGCCGCCTCCCTTCCAGCTCTTCCGGGGGCAGCCGGCGGCCGAGCCCCCCGGCCTGCCCGAGATGGTGTGTAAGCGGAAGGGGGCCGGGGTCCCCGCGTGCACCCCCTGCAAACAGCCCCGCTGCGGCGGCGGGGGCTGCGGGGGGGGCGGAGGCAAAGGCGGAGGGGGCGGCGCGTCGCCTCCCCGGGCCCCCGAGGCTGCCGGCCGCCAGAGCTCCGAGCGGCCCGCGGCCTGCGGCTCCTCGGACTGCGCGGGCGCCGCTCTGCGGAGGGACCCGGGGGCCGGCCCGGCGTCCGCCCCGCCGCGGCCGGAGGGCGGCGACCCGGACTCCCTGGACGCCCCCGACCACCCCAGCGACGGCTGCCGAGAGCCGCCCCCCGAGACGGCCGGCATCAATCAGCTGCCGCCCTCCATCCTGCTCAAGGTGGGTCTCGGGGGGCGGGGAGGAGGGAGACGGGACACCGAGGGCTCCCCGCTCCCGGGAGGAGACCCCCTTAGCCCACGTGTGGTCCCGGTGTGGAGGGGAAGGGGGACCGGAAAAACGACAGCCGAGACGGGATGGTGTTACCCAGTCCCCTCTCTATTGGGGAAAACGACTAGAAAACTAATCAAAAGCTCCAGGAAACGGCTCTTGCCCTCAAGGAGCTGCCATTCCACGATGGGGGGGGTTGGGGGGGGCTTGACAGCAGGTGCCCGGGCGACTCGTTGCCGTAGGGAGACTTCGCCGGGAAAACTCTTGGAAAACCAGTGGTGGGAATGTTTAGAGACGGGCCGGGAGGGAGAGGAGGGATGATGAGTCCGGCAGGTTACTGTTGCTAGGCGATGGAAACATCTGTCTCCTTTGGAGGGACAGCCCACTAGTTACATCTTTGTCATTGTGGGTGATATTGGCGAGACCCTAGTAACTTGTCTGCCACCTGCCCCTCCCCAGTCAATTTCAGCCGGCCTCAATTTGGGCCAGAAGTTAGGAACCGCAACTGCAAGTGCTTATTTTGTAGTTAGTTACTGCAACTGCATATAGATATTCTGTAGAATTGCCAATTATTAAATCCAATGCAGTTGTGGAGGAATGGTGCTAGCAGTTGGCTGCCTGCAGAAGTCCTGTGAACTAGTGTTTATTAAATGACTTTTAAGTGCCAAGCATTGTGCTAAATGCTGTGAATACAAAAAAAAGGCAAAAATTGTCTCTGCCCTGAAGGAGCTCACGGTCTCTCGAAGAGAGAAACTTCTAGGCAGCTATGTACAAGCGAGTAGTATACAAGATAAAGTGGAGATAATCTCGGAGGGAGGACTCTCAATGTGGATGACCCAGGAGAGGCTTCTTGCTGAAGGATTGTAGCTGAGAGTTAAAGGAAGCCGGAGAAGGAGATAAGGAGGGAGAGAATTCCAGGTATGGGGGGCAGTCAGTGAAAATGCCACAGGAAGTTCTGGAGTTGGTGGAGTAGGGGAGTCACATGCTCAGACCTGTGCTTTAGGAAGTTACTTTGGCTGCCGTGGGTAAGATGGAATGGATTCTTATGGGATGAAGCTTGAGGCAGAGGCTAAAACTCTATTGCAGTGATCTAGGTAAGAGACGGTGAAGGCCTGAATTTAGGTGGTGGCTATGTGAGTAGAGAGGAGTGTTGTCAGGATAGAAACAGTAAGATTTGGCAACTGACTGGACACAAACAGTAAAGAAAGTGAAATTGGAAAGATGGTGATACCTTTGACAGAAAAAGAAATTGTTGAAGTGAGAAGGATTTAGGTAGAAAGATGATGAGTTCACTTTTGTACAGGTATGTAAATCTCTGTAATATCCAGCCCGAAATGCCCAGGAAGGGCCTAGACCTGGATATATTGATGTGAAGTCATTGGAGTTGAGATGACAGTTCAACACACAGGAACTGAGGAGGTTACCAAGGAGAACAGAGTCCAAGATAAAACCTTAGGGAGTGCCCACCACTGGGGGTACGATGTAGTTGATAAATTAGCAAAGGAGCCTTAGGAGTAGCCAGACAGGTAGGAGGTGGACCAGGAGCGAGTACTGTTGGGAAACATCAGAGAGGCAAATCCAAGAAATTAGGGTGGGTCATCAGCAGTGTTGAGCTCTGCAGGCATAGAGTGATGGGTCTTGGCAAGAAGAAGGGTCATCTTTTTGTCAGTCTTGAGGAAAGAAAAAGGTGATGTCAGGGAGTTTTCAGACAAAAAAGAGTGGGAGAATGGGTTCACGTAACAGTCCTGTTTTCTCATCATAGACTAACAGAGAAGTTGGGAAGGAGTCGGTGTGGAAGGATTGAAGAGGGTAGATATTTGGAATAGCTTTTGTGAGTAATGAAATAGGGAATTAGGGAAGAAAAGAATTGTCTTGATACATCTAGAGCCTATTTGAGGTTGGATAACATTTGAATTTCTAATATATCCTGTCAACAAAGGTTGCTTAGTTCAGCAGCTGATGAATGGGAGCAGAACAGGTGACACTGGAAATAATCTGGTTCTGAGGTTTGTCAGAAGATGAGCAGGGAAGGGGGCTGAGCAGTTCTGGAGGAGAGCCCAATTGAAACAGTTAATTTAATGACCCTTGTGTCTTCACTGGAAAGGGAGGAAAGTGAAATCAGATCAGGGTTAATGTCCTGGAGCAGTAGCCAGGGTTGGAGCAATTGAAGGTATCTGCAAAGATGAAGGCTAGGAGAGAGATGGAACCATCTGTGGTGAGCTAGAGAAGAGGGAAGAGTTTTGATTGAGGAGTGAAACCCATGTGGTTCATGGTGAACTCCAAGTGTTATCCATACCTGGGGCTGATGCAGAGTCAAGGAATAGGCTGAAGGATTTAGGGAATAAGAAGTTTGAAGGAATGCCAGTATGAATGTTGGATTCCTAGTAGAAGCAAAAGATCTAGTGAGGAGAGAGCAGTGAATGAGCCAGTTTTTGAACTCAGAAAAAGAAAAAAAATCACCTTGGTGCTGGGAAAGCAACGTTCACCACAGATGGGAATTTTTCAAAGAAGGAGAGGTTGTGGAGATGTTGGAAATGTCACTAGGGACCAGAGTATTCTGATCTCTCTCCAGGGCATGTTTGTATGAGAGAATGACTAGGGTTTCAATGTCATCCTTGTGAAGCCAGTGTGAGAGAAAGAGGTTCATGATGAAGGCAATTTTGTTCACTATCAAATGGGAATTCCAAAGGTCTGAGTAAAAGAAGGTGGCTAGGGTTGGAGTATAACACGAGTGGGATGGGGTTGAGGAGAATAGGGATGGGGGAACAGGAGGCAAATTAATGATAGATTGCCTCCATGTGGCCATGATTGATTAATAATAACATAGATAGGGAGAAAAATAGAATGTGGGAGACAGTTAGACTTAGTAGTGTGTGGCAGATGAATAGTAAAGCTATGTTAGTCTATTTTGGTGTAGGAGTTTCCACATTTGTAGCAGGAATGAAATCAGATTCAGAGCAAAAGAAAAAATTTGGCATGGAATGTAATGAATGTAAATTTTGTGGTTCTATCTGAATTGAATATTTAAGATACAAAATCATGACTGAACACTTGGCACGAAGAAGTAAATGAACATGAAACAGATAAAGAGCGGTCTGCTTAATATTTCGATATCATCAGAAAGTCAGTTACCGCAAACGTGACCTCAGTGGCAGGATGACCTACATTTTGCAGTTTTGGTTGTCAATGGATTTTAAACAAGCCATTTCCTACCTCCTCCACTCCCCCCAATTCAGTGTACTACAATTTATTTGTTTTTATTTTGTTACCAGGGTATAATCTTCATTGTTTTGATTATGCCCTTAAAGCCTATTGGTCTGTTTACTGTGATGATTTAAATATTGGCATTTAAAAAATATTAAGCTAGGAATTATCCTTGTGTAGGCTTCTGGGGGTGGCCTCTTTCCCTCTTTGAGGCTGCAATAGCCCAGCTGAGTTCTTAGACATAGTATAGAGGTTATTGAAGCTCATTTCCTGTCTCTTGGTTGTTCTTATTACCCTCTTAATAATTTCATTATCTCTATATGCCCTCATCCGCAGAGCCTGTTTTTTTTTTCCACACTGGGTCCACGTGCCTTTTCTAGCCACCTATTTTTGTCCTGGTGTTTATCAGTCTTATTCTAGGAGGCCAAAACTATGTGTGACCTAGAGGTTGGCTTGTTTATTCTCTAGGAAAATCCTGCCTCTACAAGGCTGTCATTTGAGAAGGGTGACAAATTTTAAAATCCTTTTTGGTTTTGCAGGCTGACTTTGGGAACCTAACAGTTATTTATTTGTAAAAAGGTTTGAATTCAATCACTTGACCTGGAAATGAACTTGTAAATTAGGAACTGTTTATATAGATAAAATTCCGTTAAACTGAACTCAAGTTCAAATTCTTGGCTGTATAGAATTTTTATTATTTAAAGCAATAGATGACGTAGTTGTAAGAGTTGGGAAATTTTTGTTACAGATATGTATGTGTATATATGTATCTCATATATACTTTTTGCCAAGATGTTTTGATCTAGCCTTTCGAAGCTTAAATACACACATAATACAAGTAATAACATTACATAATACTACTTTAGGATTTTAAAATTTTCGCATTTTCCTTGTAATTGAACTTGGGACACTTTGTGGCAGTTGTTAAGGAAAAGGGGAGAGCTTATCATGATGAATATTTAAATTTTTCATTTTAAATTTGTATGCTGAATAATGCAGAACTATGATAGACAGCAAGTAAAAGATCAATAGTTATGTTTCAGTTTTTTCCCCTACTCTTGGATAGATTGCTTATAATGTTTGCACATCTTTCATATGTAAAATAGAAATAATTCATTACAGACATGTGAGAAGGAGGATTCTATAGAAAAGAAGTCTCTACATAAGTATGAAATGACTTTATAGTCTGGATAAATTTGCTCTTTACTCACATGAGTGAATATGGCTTAATTAATACTTGATTGTTTAATAATTCACACTTGGAGAACTGCTATTTCATCAGTGTGGTGACTTCTGCAGAGCACCACCTTTCCTCTGCTGCCTTCAAGGGTTGCTATGGCAACATATCACTTGGGGACCAAACTTCTTTTGATGAGCCTCATCGCCTATAGTCTACATGGTCTTTTGACACTAGATAGTCTGTCACTAGGCCTATACTTGAAACCTTTCCATGTTGCGGGATATGCCATCTTCGACTGACATAATCTTTGAGGATTCAGGTTAATTTCTATTACACGTAACGCACTGGAATAGGACTTCATTGGTTACAGTTACCTCAGATTTTATTTTAGTTTTTTACTTCTGAGTTGGCTTTTTTTTTTGTCTCAACCTCATTTATTTCTTTCTAGATTTTTCTGGTAGTTATAACATACCTCCCTTTTCTCTTGGCTTGAATGTTTGACTTTAATCTATCTCTGTTACCCTTTCTTCCTCTCGAGGGGCCTATCAGTTTTTTTTTGTTGTGGTGGTGGTTGGTTATTCATATATTTCTCTACTTGGGGCAGCTAGGTGGTGCAGTGGATAGAGCACCAGTACAGGAGTCAGGAGGACCTGAGTTCAAATCTCACCTCAGACACTTGACACTTATTAGCTGTGTGACCTTGGGCAAGTCACTTAACCCCAATTGCCTCATCCTAGGTCATCTCCAGTCATCCTGATGAATATCTGGTCACTGGAGTCAGAAGGCTCTGGAGGAGAAGTGAGGCTGATGACCAGCATAGCCCTCCTTCACTCAAAACAAAGTCAGGTGCAAGTCTTGTCATTATTTCTCTGATGGCATGGTCTTCTTTGGCCACGAAGGATGAACATGCATTTCTCTACTTGCTTGTTTTAATAGATAGACCTGGCATCCAGGAAGATTTGTATTAAAATTCTGCTTGTGACATTTGCTACTGGCATAATTCTGAATAACTCACTTACCTTCCTCCAGTTTCCTCATCCACTTCACAAAGTGAGATGTATGTAAAGAGCTTAGGGAACCTTAAAGCTCTGTAGAAATGCCACCGGTGATAGTTACTGTTCTTGTTTCTTTTGGTCTGATTTTTTTATTAGAGCCATTCAGATTGAAATCATCTTAGGGCAGGTTGCTGTCTCTTGCGTTTAATGTTGTTTGGGTATTTTGTTTTGTTTTGGTTTGTTTTTTTGGATGGTTGTAAAGGCAGATAAAAGGACTTCTTGTTATAGAATGTTTTAAGTATCAGGATGAAAACTCATCTTCTGCAGGCTCGTTGAAAGCAATTCCAGTATCAAACAGGAGGATGATGGTGATGATGTATGTGCTTCATCATGTTTCCACATGATTTTGATTTCTTCGTCTAGGATGTCGCAGACTTAGTGTAATGTTCCAAGTATTGCCATTCACTTCACTTGCATAACTTCTCATCTTGAAATCCTGTCAGTTTCGAGTCTCCTGTGGCTCCCAGTATTGCCTCTCTCTCTCAAAGGGAGTGAAATGAAGAACTGGGGGCGGTTGTCAGATAATTGAGAAGCGGACAAACCACTTTTCAAGAACTGCATTGCCCAACGTCTGAAAATTACGCTTTAAAGCCAATGATGAGTTTGTCGTATTTAAATAATCAGACTTGTTTTGTATGCTTTGTAGCTTATGTAGTTCCTTAATAAATTAGTAACCCAGGAATGGAGGAAACCAGTTTCTCAACATCGTATAACTGAGTCTGGAGGCAGCAGAAAGAGAAATGGGGAAATTGTAATTCTGTGAGCCAGTCATCCTCCTCAACAACAACGTCCCTTTGTCCGGAGACAAACAATCAAAAAAATCACTGTTGCATTTATAGCTAAAGAGTATTTATTCCCTGTTTATGTCTGTTTATGCCTTTTTCCTTCACAGATATTTTCTAATTTGTCCCTGGATGAACGCTGCCTTTCTGCATCATTAGTTTGCAAATATTGGCGTGACCTCTGTTTAGACTTTCAGTTTTGGAAGCAGTTGGACCTTAGTAATCGTCAACAGGTATGATGTGTAATTCTGAGAATTGTGTGCTTTCAGAACATTCAGAGATCTCATGTGCTGTGTTTCCCATACTTTTGGGGTTAAACACAACCCATTTTCACCATATAAGTAATGCCATTTTTTTGGTCTGTAAATATATTTAAAGGTAATAATAGTAATAAGTAGCATTTATATAGTGACTTAAGGTTAGTATGTATACTATACATATATGTATGTATGTATATATACACGTGTGTGTGTGTATACTTTACAAATATTTTCTCGCTTAATTCTCATAACAATCCTGGGAGGTAAGTACTGTTATTAACCCCAGATGAGGAACTTGGGGTATCTAGAGATAAGTGACTTATTGAAAGATCACATAGGCAGTGTCTGAGGCAAGATTTACATTTAGGTCTTCCTGACTTCATGTCTGGCTCTCAGTCTACTGTGCCATATACAGTATGGTCTTGAGAGGAAGTTAGGCGATTTGGGAAGTTACTTTAATTATCTTTGGTACTTTTGGTTATTCACTGATAAGTTGTGATGCAGTTTCCATACACAGTGGCCTCAAACAGCATGGTTGGACCAGTTCACAGCTCTAACATTAGTACATTTTCATCTTTTGTCATCTTTGCTGTGCATTACCTTTGTATAAGAGGCAGCTAGGTGGTGCAGTGGATACAGCAGTAGTTGAAATCTCACCTCAGACACTTGACACTCACTAGCTGGGTGACCTTGGGCAAGTCACTTCACCCCAATTGCCTCATCCTGGGTCATCTCCAGGCATCTTGATGAATATCTGGTCACTGGATTCAGATGGCTCTGGAGGAGAAGTGAGGCTGGTGACCTGCGCAGCCTTCCCTCCCTCTAAACAAAGTCAAGTGCAGGTCATGTCACCATTTCTCTGATGGCATGGGCTTCTTCGGCAACAAAGGACAAACACACACACCTTTTTGTACCACAGTTTGTTGTTCAGCTAGCCATCTCCCATTGGAGTAACACATGTTTTGTTTGCTGCTTCTTGTTTTCATGAGACCGCTATGAGTATTTTTCATGTCAGCCTTTTCTTATTGTCACCTTACTTGGGGGTGGGAGGGAGATCATTCTAGGAGGGGAATTTCTGGATCCAATTAGGAATAATTTAGTAATTTTTACTGCATGGCCCAAATAGTTCTCAAAGCCAATTTCACAGCTCTTAGAGCTGTGGATTAGGATTTCTCTTTCCCCACTCAGCCCCTCCAACAATGAAATCTTCCTTTTCCTTTATTTTTGCCTTGTGCAAATTGGATGGTTGTAAGGTGATATATCAGGATTGTTTTGCTTTTCTTTCTGTTAACATTTTGACCTTTTTTTGGGTTACTGATATCTTGCATCCTTCTTTTGAAATTGTGCATATCCTTAGACCATTTGTCAAGAAAATACTTGGTACATACTCATTTGATGGTGTCGTGAGTGAAATTGAACAGAAAGGTAGACTGAGGCAGGATTTTCCAAGCAAGGTAAAATTTTATTCACAGTGTGTGAAGCCTGAGAATAAGACGGGTCAGTGGCTGCCTCAGTGTTCAGCCAAAGGCTCTGAGCAAAAGATAGTTTCCTTTTTATAGGTCTGGAGAGAACAGAATGGAAGAAAGAGTAGAGTGGGGTAAGTGACATTGTGGGGCTGAGGGCAGCATATTGAAAGCTGAAAACAAGGGGCTGGCAGCAGCCTCCTCCTTCCCTCCTGTGACTGAGGAAAGGCAGCTGCAGTGCCAGAGATGATGGAGGATAGCTTGGTGGGGTAAGGGTAGAAGACCTGATGTTCCAAGGACAGCAGAATTCATTGAGTCAAGAAAAGAACAGTGATCAGCAAGAGAACTAGATTTCTAAAGTTAGCACATCTAGGCTCGCCGAATTCTGAACTAAGTTCTTGCCGTAAGCAGTCACAGAACAAAAATCAATGAATTGTAAATAGGATCGATTAAAAATGAGAAAGAATCCATTTCAGTCTTCTCAGTAGATTCTCTTTTTTACTGATCATCTATGTGCACACATCTCTCCACTCCTGCCTGAATGGCAGTGTTAGAGCTGAAAGGAACCTTCTGGGTCATCTAGTTTAACTTTCTTGTTTGACTGTTCAAGAAATTTAGGCCTAGAGAGCTTAAGTGACTAGCCAAAAAGTCAAGTACCAAAAGGAAGAGCCAGGGTTTGAACCTAGGTACTCTGACTCCAAATCTAGCACTTTTTACTTATTTTTCCCCTTGGTTGCTAGATCATCTATTGAAATGGAGAGAAGGGAGGAAGTTAACAAAAAAAAATTGACAATAATAAGTTCATGTTGACAAAAATTAAAATTTTAATTTTTTTTTTTTGCAGGTCACTGATGAACTGTTGGAAAAAATTGCATCAAGGAGTCAAAATATAACTGAAATCAACATTTCTGATTGTCGCAGTATGTCTGATACTGGAGTGTGTGTTCTAGCATTTAAGTGTCCTGGATTACTTAGGTATACAGCCTACAGGTGCAAACAGCTCTCGGACACCTCTATCGTTGCTGTCGCCTCTCACTGTCCTTTACTTCAGAAAGTACACGTAGGCAACCAGGACAAGCTAACTGATGAAGGACTCAAGCAGGTAATCCTTCTCTTTGATACCATGAACTGAGTGATATTAACTCAAAAATACTTTCTTACAGCAATAATTTAAAGTAATACATTGGAGAGTAGAAGAATGGAATTTCTTATTGTGGCCAAACATTAAAATGTGGAATCTTTCATATTTATCCATAGCTATTTATTTTTTACTGGTTAGATCAGTTCATCTAATTTTTATGCAAGGTTTTGCTTTGTTCTGTGTCACAGCTCTTATTTTTAATGCTCACTAGTCATCTTGCAAATGAATGTTAGTTGAAAGGATCCTGGATAAGTGTATGGCTGTTATTTTTCCATTCATATAGGCAGACCAGACTTTTCACCTTAATATATTCCTGGAAACTGTTGTGATGCAAATTGTCATGCAGATCGTATTTACTCATAAGCAGCACTTTGATTGGAAGATTGCTTTTGTTTTTTTTGTCCAAGGTCTAACGTCATGAAAGCAAAAGTACAAACGGCGTATATCTGTGTAACAATTTAATTTGGTTCTACTGCTATCAAAATGGTGTAATAATAATATTTTAAGATTTCCAAATCTTATTTGTACATTAATTATGTTTATAACATTATATAAGTATATATTATATGGAAATAATGTTTGTAACATTAATTATGCCTTTAGATTATAAATTGTTCATATAGAATGTAAACATAGAACATTACTTTGTCATAAATTTGACATAAAGTACTAACTGTAACAGAGATTTAAGATTTGACAGTTTGTTTGCTGCCATATAACTGGGAAGGGTTTGTGAAGAGTAATCTCAGTATCTCAGGTCTCTTCAGATTTAATTCAGGGAAGTTTGGAATAATCTTGGGGGAAGGCTTAGCTTTTCTGTGTACGTCTGTCATTTCTGTCACCCTCTCATGCTGACTGAACCTTCTTTTGTGATAAAGAGAAACAAGCAAAAAATATTGTCACTTTGAGCATGTATGTGCAGTTCTCTTCGGGAGGTCTCTCACCTTTCCCTAATGTGAGGGAAGAGGTATGGCTCATTTTCTCTTCTCTGGGACCCTGATTAATTTTTTCCATTACTTAGATCTCAACTTCCATTTGGTAATCTTTTCATGTATCATTGTGGTCATGTGTTTTAGGTTCTGCTTTCTTCTCTTTGTATCAGTTCAGGTTTCTTAAAATATCTGAATTCTTTGTATTATTTTCACAACAATATTTCTTTATATTCGTATAACATAGTCTTTTCATAGTTATTGACTACCAACTTTGTTTCTAGTTCCTTTCCACTATAAAAAGGGCTGTGATAAATAAATATTTTTGTGCATTTGGAAATTTTCTGTCTTTGACTTCTTTAGGTTTTGCCTGGTATCTGAATTACTGGGTCAGAGGAAGCAGACATTTTAATCACTTTTCTTGCCTAATTCCCATTGGAAATCCACAGTGGTTGAACGACTTTTACAGCTCTCCCCTAAGTGTTTGCGTCTCTTTCTTCCACAACCCTTTCAGTAGAGACTGTTCCACAATCTCTAACAATTTACAGGGAAGTGAGGTGAAAACTCTGCTTTAATTGGTATTTCTTTTACCAGTAGTGATTTGGAACATGTTTTCATATAGTTGTTTACAGAAAATCTTTTTTCTTATCCTTTTACCACTTTTAAGGGAATGAATTCTTCTGGTACTAATTTTTTCTCTCAATAAATGACCCTGTAGCAAGAAGAGAGGTTTAGAATCATTCTTCTGATCTTAGGGCTTAATTTTTTCTTGCCTCTGGATTGTGGGCTTGTGTCCCAGGGAGAAGCATTTTATAAAATACTATGATTTGCATAGCATGATGAGAATAGAGCTTTGGGAAGCCTTGTCAGGGAGAATGCCTGGTCCATCATGGAGATTTGTTTTTTAACAGGGCCTATGATTTCTTTAGTGGAGAGTGATCCCAGGGAAGAACTTCCAGTGTAGATTGAGAAGTTTTATCGAAGTGCCAGGGAAGCTGAGAGGTTAAGTACCTTGCCAAGGATCACACAGCCAGGATGTGTCAGAGGAGGAATTGGAACCCTGCTCAGCTCAACTTTCCGAGACTAGTTCTTTCTCTTTTTAAAAATTTAATATTTTGCTTTTTGGTTATTCTGTACGTGACTTATATCGATGCACTAACATGCCTGTTTTTTCACAATCCCTACAAGAATTGTCATTTACCGTTTTTTATCATCTTTGCTGATTTGGTGGGTATGAAGTGAAACCTCTTGAAACCTGATCTCTACCAATCACACTTGACAAGTTAAGTGTCACAAATTTAATAGAAACTATCAAATTTTAAACTCTTAGTGATAGTCCTGAAAAATTTAATTTCCCCAGAGGTCCATAGATTTATGTTATTTAAATTGACCTAATTACTTCAGAGTTTCGTTCTTTGTGACTTGGGCAGTGTGATTTAGGTAGACTGTAGGTGTGACCAGTCAGTAGCAATGTTACCCTAACCCTAATCCCCCACATCTCTTACTCCATAGGAACTTCCTTCTCTTGAATTTGAATTGAATTTCAATTATCCTTGAATTTCATTTTGATGAACATTGTACAGTGCAGTCTTTTAGCCCTTATTTTCTAATTTGGAGGAAATGAGATTATAAAATTTATGTTACAAAATGGAATATTTTAAAATAACGTGTAATGTTTCTTTCATGTAAAGAGCAGAAGTCATGTTACATAGTCTGACCAGAACGCTGATTTTCTTAACTAGTTGTAGCTGATGCAGTTTTTGTATATTTTTCCATATGGACTGTACATTTGTTAATGACCTGAAGCAATTACCAAAAGTCTTCCAGATTTGCAACTCTGATGGGGTGTAATCACTGAGATTCCATGTCAGATGGTTTTAGAAATTTAGTGGAGAAGTATATGTGAATAATTGTTTCAAATTTCTTCACAGGTTAAGACTTGGAACAATGGTAACGTGTTCAGTTATGTGGAACGTTGATTTTAACTTTTTAAATTAGCTTTAACTGTAGCCAGTTTTACCTGATAACTCTATTACCTAAAAGTATTTTCCATGTTCCACAGTATAATTGCTTGTGACATTGACATGGCACTTTAAAAATCCACAAGTGCCTTATAACTTGATACAGATTAAATTATATTCCCTATAGTAGAGTTTGTGTTAAATGTTTGAGAAGGAAGCTCTCAGTGAGAAAAGTCTTCAACCAATGCAGATTGGCACCTTCTCTGAAACTTGTAGTCTAAGAAAATTCCTTGGGGCACTGAGAGGTTAAATAACATGGTATGCATCATAGTTGGGACTTGACTCCAGGTCTTCCTGATTCCCAATAGCTCTCCAGAAGAGGCTGCACTGCCTCTTGAAGTATATTTGATTTTATTCTAATTCTCAGATACTACTTTTTGAAACCACAGTATTTAATAAGAAGGCAGTTCCATTCCACTACCATTCTTGTTTACAAAGTTTATCATATTTCCAGCCAGTAACATACAATGTAGGCACATGACAGCATAATCTATCACATGTTAACATTTAGTATAGAACAAACCTCTCTTGTTTTTTTCCAAAAGGACTTAATTGCTAGACTTCCTTCTTCCTAGCACCTACGATATGGGTCCTTATGAGGTTTAGGGATGGCATTTCCTACAGTGTCCCATATTTAACGTGATTTATTCAGTTTACCAGGCAACTGCTCATTATTCATTCCTTTGCAGGTAGCATGAAGCAGGAAGTTAGAGCACTTGGGTATTTGAGAAAATAATAGTAGGAAAAGTTCAAGGACAGTGACCACCTTCCTCTTATCTAAGAAGCAGTTTGGAATCCAAGATGTAAATGCAATAAAAACCAAAATATTTGTTGCCATGTCAGATTGCACATGTGTTTTAAGTTCATTTTGTAGTCTTGACAAATAACTGTTTTATGTACCTAACCATAGTGCTTATTTTTTAAAATTTACTTCATTACCAAAGTTGAGAATTGAAATGTAATAATAAGTCTCTTGTGTAGTGTGTTACAGTTTTACAAAATACTTATATTTCAACCACCCTGTAACCATTGTAAGTGTTGTATTATTATAAATTTGAGGAGACTGAGGGTGGGAGCAGGGGGTTCATAGAATTTACAGCTGACGGGGCCTGAGAGATTAGTTTCATTTTATAACTGAGGAAAGAAAATCCCAGTGGCATTGTGACTTACTGTACCATTGTTTAAGGCATTTTAAATACAATGAAAAGAATGCTTGATTTGGAATCAGGAAGGGCTGGGTTTGAATTCTGCCTCCATGGTTTGTTAGTTTAGTTGATCGTGGTTCACTGAAGTAATTTCTCTGATTTGCTAAATGGGATTCACAGTACCTTTAGTAATTACCTCCCAGGATTGTTGTAAGGCTTCTTCAGTGGGACAATTTATACGAGATGCTCTGAAAGCTCTGAAAAGCTTGTGTACATGTCGGAGACTACTGGTGTTGATATTATTTTTGCTAATAATACTGAAGGTCACACAAGCTCTAAATATCAAGGTGGTGCTTTGAAGCCAGGCGCTTTCTAGTGCTAGTGCCGGAATCCCTTTCACTTGCTTCTCACGGCACACAAATGTGTAGTGGCTTAGGACTGGAACTCAGCTCATCTGATTCTACGTCTTGGCACCTTCTCATCATCACACACATTTGGGAAATTTGGGTGAGGCTGTACATATATTATACATGTTACATATGTGTGTATTTTTTTTCTGGGACAAAGGAAAAATGATTCTTTCTCTAAATGAAATTGAGATGAAATAGTAAACTTGTTTTAAACCTTGTTAATTGAACCTAGATGGTAAATGTATCATAAAAACACTCATTTTAAACCTTTTTTTAGTAGATATGTTCTTATTTTAGAGGCTTAAGAGAGTTCAGTGATATGATACTGTCAATATTTAATCAATAAACATTTATTAAACATTTACTACGTATCAGGCACTGTCCTAGGCTCTAGAAGTACAAAGTAAAAAATAAAATGGCCCTTGTCCTTAAGGAGTTTAAGTTTTGTGGAGGAAAAGCACACATGTATCTAATAGCATAAACACACACACACACACACAGAGTAATCGGTAACATATATCTCTACATGGTAATAGAAAGTATATATAAGATAATTTTGGCGAGGAGGAACTAACATTTTTGGGGAAATTAGTAATGGCCTCATTTAGGAGATGGTGCTTGAGCTAAATTTTAAAGGAAGCTACTGATGATAAAATCATAAAGTGATCATGGCAGCTGGATGGCTCAGTTGATACAGTACTGGTTCTAGAGTCAGGATGATCCGAGTTCAAATTCGGCCTCAGACACACTAGTTGTGTGACCATGAGCAGCAAGTCACTTAACTTGTGCCTTAACACTAGAGAAGGAATTGGCAAACCACTCCGGTGTCTTTGCTGAGAAACCCCGTGAACAGTATTGGTGTCCATGGAGTCATGAAGAGTGGGGCACTACTGAGCGACTGAAGAACTGTGTTCATGAAAGGTGAAGGGTAATAAGAGAGAGAGCTTTCTAGGTATGAGAGAGTTTGCGTAAAACTGTGGAGAAAAGAAAACAAGGTTCTGTCCTAAGCTTTCTCTTCTGCATTCTTGCTGTCTTTCTTAGTAGCCTCTTTAGTTCCATTGGTTTAATTCTTATCTCTGTATCTCTCATCTGTAGATTCAGTCCCAATCTCTCCCTTAAGATTGCCTAGATCACTGAGATCACTAATTGGACATTTCAAAGTACATAGCCTGGAAACATCCTGAACACAATATGCCCCAAATGAAAGCCCTTCCCTGTTCTAAACATCTCTTTCAAAGGAATCATCATCTTGCCAGTGTCTCAGGTTCATAAACTCGGCATTATCCTGGAGCTCCTTCACCCCGTGTCAGTTGTTAAATCCTGCTATTTCAACCTTCACAACATCTTTCAAGTTCAGCCCTTTCTCACAAATCTATCACCTTAGCTCAGGCCCTTATTAACTCTTGCGTAGATCATTGCAGTGGGTTCTTACTGGTCTCTGCGTCAGGTGCCTTCAGACTCCAGCCTAAAGAAGTCCAGTCTTCTGATGCCAAAATAGCTTTCCTTAAACACATCTGACCTTGTGACTTCCCTATTCAACCACCATCAGTGACTGCTTTTAACTTCTACAGCCTCAGAGTCTGGCCACAAGCTGTTTTTCTTTGGATGGTTTCCTCTGGCACTTTGCAATCTAACCAGTATGGCTTTCTCTCTTATCCCTCACTTAGAGTACTCCATTTCTCATCTCTGTGCCTTTACCCTGGTTGTCCCCTGCACCTGGAATGTGCTGCTTTTTCCTCCTAGCATTCATCTTATCTTTCAAAATACAGCCTAGGCACTGTCTTATGCGTGAAGCCTTTCCTGATTCCCCAGCTACCCATGGTTTGTATTGGATGTCTGTATTGTGTATATTTACTTTATGCTTATGCTGTTTCTTTGTATCTTTGCTGTCTTCTATTATAATAGATATTATTTAATTCTTTGTGCAATGCCACTCATAGTGCCTGGTCTGGCACTTGGAAGTGTTTAAGAAATATGAGATTAAGAGATGAAATATTGCCTATGAAAAGTAGCAAGAAGGCTAGTATGGCCGAAAGGGTAGATTAGGCTGTGATGAGCTTTAAATGCCAGCCAGAATTTGTATTTGATCCTAGCGGCAAGAGGGAACTGCTGGAGTTTGCGGAGGGGGATGGTGTGGTCAGATGTGTGCTTTAGGGTTTTCCCTTTGACAGCTGTGTGAATGATGAATTAGAGAGAGAAGAGACTTGTGAAAGTGAGACCCATTAGTCTGTTGCAAAATAGTACAGTTAAAAGGTGATGAAGGCCTGATGAATTAGTTTTTTTCTGTGAGTACAGAGAAGGGACATATATGAGAGAAGGTAAGGGAAGTAGAAATAAGGTCTGACAATTGTATATGTAGGGTGATAGGGAGTATGAAATATTGATGATAAGTCAGAAGTTGTGAACCTGGGTGACTTGGTGCTCTCAAGAGAAATAGTAATGTTTGGAGAAGGCATGGGTTTTAATTAAGAAGTTCAGTTCAATATGTTGCATGTAAGATTCCTGTGGGAACCAGTTCACAATGTCAGTTGGGCAGTTTATGATGAAACTGGAGCCCAGTAGAGAAACTGGCATTGGAAATAATATACTTTGAGGTTACCAACAGAGTGCAGAGAGAGGTGAGTATTCAGGACAGAGCCTTGAGAACAGCCATAGTTTTGGGGGATATATGGAGGATAATCTGTAAAAGGAAATTGACAGTGAGCAGTGAGTCAAGTAGGATGAGAACAGTCTTATCAAATCCCCGAGTGGAGAATATCCAGAAGACTGATTGGTGGGTTGGTTGTTGTCCTTTGATCTCGAAAGGACCAAAGTGATGTCATTATGTTGGGGTCTGACTGTGGCTGATCAGACCAGCTCTGCCACAGGTGGGGCACAAAGAGTGCACATGAATATTGGGAATGGAGATGGCTAATTGGCGCATCTCACATTTCTTTTGAGCTACTGCAGTTCTTGCTTATACAGCACAGTGCCTTCTTTGATGTGGGCATATCATGCTGGGTGGTCCTGTGCCAGCGTGTTCCTTGTCTCACGGCAGTGCCCTTATAATGCTTCTTCTCACCTCTATGTGATCATTCGCCTTGTGTGAGTTCTCTGTGAAGTAGTCTTTTTAGGCAGATGTGGCTGGCCCATCAGAGTTGTTGTCTTTGCAGTAGAGTTTGAATGCTTGGTAGTTCAGTTTTCTCAGTGGAGGTTATCCAAGAAAAGGTAGTCTGCTACAGAGAGGTAAAAAAGGAAGAGATTTGACAAGAGAATCATTAATAACTTTGTAGGAGGCATTTTCAGTTTGGTGATGGTCAGAAGCCAGACTGCAAAGTGTTGAGAAATGAATGAGGGGAAAAGACTCTCAAAGTAGAGAGATTTTTCATGGAGTTTGGCTTGTTAATGACAAATGGCTTTCATTTCCACACTAAGTGAAGGAAGGTTATCTATAAGATGAAACAAGGGTGTGGTTTGGGACCTTGAGAGGAAAGAAGATTGAGTGTAGTTGCTTTTGAGGAGTGGGATAGTCAAGGGAGGAATAAAAGGATTGCCTTGCTGTAGTGAGAGCCCCAGGGAGACTAGCTAAGATGAGTTTGTAGTGTACTCAGCCAGTCATATAATGCTTTAGGGTGAAGTTGGATTCTAGGACAGCAGAATGCTAGGAACAGGATTCATGTTATCGAATGATATGTACATACATGTACATTCTATGTCTGTTATATGTACATGGAAATATATATTCATATAGAGAGGGAGAGAGAGAGCTGTTAAATATTTTGAAGCACTTGGTTTTGCATTTTCTCTTCATATTGTCTTTGTTGTAAGGTAAATAAATAAAGGAACTATTGAACAATTATATATATATATATATATATACTATATATATATAGTATATATATGTATATACACAATTTTGTTTTTTGGATCAAATAATAAAATGATTTTGTAGTTGTACAATTTAATGTGAAAATTTTACCTGGTGTAGTTTGAAAATAGAATGATTAGGTTTAATTTCAGGTTTTTTTCATATGTAGGTAGCAGTAGCACCAATAACATTTTGGGTATGGAAAAATAGAATTACTGTTCTTTTCTACTAAAGACATCATTCTCAAAACCTTAAAATAATTCTGTACATTTGGTTTGAACATCCTTCCTGGTATATAAGATGAAAGAGTTAATTTTATTTTTATTCCAGTGGTTACCACATGGTGTTTTCAGATGTTCATTTTTTTCAAGTATATGTTTTGAGCCACTTAACTGGAAAAATAACATTACAGAAACAGATGTCTAAAAACATCTTATTCTGGACAAATTACCAAGGGTAAGATTCTATTTAAAAAGTTAAGAATTGGCAAAATTGCCTCATGGCATTTTGCAAGAACGTATCTTTATGTTTAGTGTATGAACAAATTTAGTGTACGTAAGAATACATTTACCAATTTTAATGTTATGTCTAATGTGTGTATACTAAACTAAAAATTTAATGTGTGTATATATTCCCCCCAAATAATTAGAATACAGATGCATCTAAGATACTTTATAATGTTTTCTATTGTATTTTTGTTTTTATTTATAACATTTACTTAAGCATTGTTAAATAAGTATTTACATAAATACATATTTAGGTATATTCATCATGCAAATAGTGTATCAAGTATTACTAGGAATACAACAGTTTTGTCTTAAAATGTTAATCCTCTTATATTTATTAAG
>CM053772.1:136921513-137013754 GCA_028658325.1 Potorous gilbertii
CACACACACACACATACACGTACTTGCAACTAGTAGTTTGGATAATGATATACTTTGGTGAAATTATTTTTTTTGGTTGATTTGGGTTGAGTTGCTGTTCTGTGACATCATTGGAATGAGGAACTTCTAGTGTGGAAATTTCTTCCATCAATTCAGACAGATATCTCTTCTGTAACTCATAGTTTTAGCCCATAATTTTGCTGTAAGCCAGATAATGAATGAGAACATAGATGACAGAGGTGAGATATATTAAATTTCACTTATGTCTGTTCTTTGACTTTAATCAAACCCTTGCTGTTTTTCTTTCAAAATAATGGAAATGTAGGTTATTATAATTTCTTAGTCATTAGCATTATCTTGAAATATTACTGTCCCACCATGTTTTGGGTCAGTACTGAACCAGCAGGATATTGGAAGGGGATCGTATGTTGTTGTATGTATCAAAGTAGATGTTTGAAACATAAATGTTAATTCTGTCTCCTGTTGTGGTTTAGTAACTGGCAGTATGGTTGGACAGGTTAACTTCTTTTCTTTTTGAATTATATTATTCTTATCAGAAATGGACAATTAAGGTTGATGAAAATTAAACTGATGAATTAACTGGCAGGAAGTGAGTTACTTGTTTCATTTTCATTCTTTTGAACCTGTGATGTATTGCACTGATCAAGAATGTTTTTTCTTTATAATGATCTCATTATTATAAACCCTTCTCCTAGTTATCTCTTTGCTCAAGAACTCTTCTCCTTAGAGTGGCAGTTGCTTTGTTTCATGTGATTTTTGTTGTGGTCACTTTGTACTTGAACCTCTGTTGGCTTCTTGGAAGTATTTTTTCGTCCATCTGGACTTGATGGTTTTGGCTGTTATATTCCTGAGAGTTTCCATCCTCAGGTTTCTTTCTGGAGATGACCATTGGATTCTTTATTGGTTCTAAGAGCTCTGGGCTGTTTTTATTTCTAATTTCTGGAAACAGGGTATCCAGAGTTCTTTCTGGCTCATGACTTTCAGATATTTGGATAATTCTTAGATTATTTTCCTTTGACTTGCTTTGAAAAAGGTCAGTTGTTTTTGACATATTATTTCTTGGAATTTATTCTGCCTTTTTCAGTCTTTTGATTTTATTTTTAGTTTTCGTGTGATCTCATCAAATTATTTTCTCTCTGGCCTGTTGTGATTTTGGGGACATTCAGTGAGGTTTTTTGTTTTTGTTATAAGGTATCAGTCTTCCTTGCCATTCTTTCATTCTTGGGTTTTCCATTCTGTATCTCTTTTTTTTCTTCTTCTGGGTACTTCTGTGGTCTTGTGACCAGGACATTTTTTTTATCTGATATTTTACTTGGACTTATTGTGGGGTCACTATCCTCTTTGGGTTTTCCCCCTGGGTATCTCTCAAACCAAGGTATTTCCTCATGATATTGGTGTTTTCCTTGGTTTTCTCATCTTGGGTATATGGTTGGATCAATCCTTGCAGTATTCATACAGTCAGAGCCTGCGTGGTCCTGGGTGTAGTGGGAAAGAACTCCTTCAGAGGACCTTCTCTCTCTGCTGTAGGTTCTGCCTAGGGTCTTCCCTCACCTTCCCCTTTCCATCAAGGACTGTTCTATGCTGGGTTCCTACCGCAGGCTTCAGGGACTCTTGGACCTTTCTTTTAGTAGTATGCTTGGAGTCCTACCTGGAATGCTTGGAAGATGCTCTCTGTGCTTAACTGTGGCTCTTTCGGACCTGGCTCAGACTTTCTTTGGCTTCTGCCTGGAGTGCTAGTAGGGACTCTACCCATAGACCCTGAGGCTTTTTCAAGCTAGGCTCTTGCATCCATGATCTTGGCAAGTGCTTGAGCTTAGCTCCAGTTCTGTTTAGCTCCATCAGGGAGTGCCAAGCTGGACCCGCCTGGAACGTCTTAAAGTGTTAAAATTGCTCTCCCTACTTTGACTCCTGAAGCACTCTTCTTGGGGAGGCTGGACTGAGTAGTCAGTGGTGCTGAATCTTCCTTGAAGCCTGTAGGGGCTTGCTCTTTGTACTTAATCTGTGACTTTCCATCCTGAGATCTCGGTAGAATAGTGGGACTCCCTCCTGGTCATTTCTTCCTGGTGCATTTGTAACCCCTGATGGAGTGTTTGTGATGGGTCTTGGATCCTCTGTGCCCTAGAATGCTTCCTTTTTCTCAACTCTATTACCACCTTAACTTCTGAAACATTAAATAAGCATACATATTGGTCAGTGTTATTTCTTTGTACTGCTGTAACACATGGTGGTATATCTTGCAACATAATAGATGTTCAGTAAATACTTGTTTATTAACAGTAGACAGTTGAAATTTCCTCCTTGCCTGTCGAGCTTATGGTCTCCATGACAACCAAATGAGCATTTATATTTTTTAGTGAAAATAATTTTGTCTAAGCAACCAAAAAACTGAAGGCAGTTCCTTTTATAACCTCATAATCCTGTTCTGATTAGCTCAACATTTTGTTAAGAGTCTGAGAGTCTCTGAAAAGAAGTGTTTTGTTTGATTGGCAGGAAGGGGGAGTGTGTTATAGCTCCTTGTTTTGTTCTGTGTCTTATTGAAGAAGGTCTTTACTTCTTATGGGGTAATTGAATGACCTGATCCCATGGTCACTATGCTCTTAAAGTTTCAGTGAGTTGTTTTCCATTTTCATCACTGTCACTTCCAATTGACTCCTCCCATCTCATAGAACTTTGCCTTGCAATAGGTGTAGTCAAGAAAAGCAGTTCACCACTTTGGCTCAGAGCTGTTTCTATTCCATTCTCTACCTGTCCTGAAAGACAAGAGGTGTGTTCTCCCATCAGTCTTCTTAGTTCTACTTACTCAGGCAGTTTTAGTGTTGGCATCATGTAAATGGTTCTTCCTCTGTGTCAGTTCATATGCATCTTTCTAAGGTTGACAGAGGAATAAAATAGATAAATCAGCAAGCATTTATGAAATATTTGCTTTGTACCTGGTGCTGTGCTGCTGGAGATAAAAAGAAAAAACCAAAAATAATTCATGCCTCCATGAAGCTTACATTCTGCTGGAGATAACATGAAAATACAAAATTCATAGAGGAGGTGGAAGGTAACAGGAAGACCCTAGGAGGTGGGAGTCCTGGGAAGAGGCTCCTGTAATAAGGTGGTATTTGAGTCACATTTTAAAAGATACTGTGGAATCTGAGATGTGGAGTTGAAGGGGTAGCACTTTTACAAGAATGCTGTGTGTGAGGAACAACACTTCACATTTATCTTTTTTTAGAGTGCAGTAATAGTCTACTACATTCATATACCATCATTTATTCAGTCATCCTCTACTTAATGGGTAGTGACTTTGTGTCCATTTCTTTACTGCTATAAAAAATGCAGCTGTGTTTTTGTGTATATGAAATTTGCCGCTCTTTTTTTGTGAACATGGAATGTACCCAGGAGTAAGTGCTTTGGTTCAAAGTGTATTTATAGTTTATTGATTCTTGATATAATTTCAGATCATTTCTTTTTCAGAAAAATTGGACCAGTTCACAGCACCATCAAGAGGGATGTCCTCTTGTAGACCTATTACTGTCTTTTGTCATATTTTCCAATAATCGAGTCATCTTAAGTCCTTTGTTTCCCTTGTGATTCTTGACTGATGATTCCTTCCTACGAATGTGTTAGTATTTTGTCTGGCTCTAAAGTAATCATTTGGAAGTTTGATTATGTGACACTAGACTTTACGTTGTAGCTTTAACTGTGGGGGTTCATTTTGTACAGAGAGCTCTTCCAGAATCATAAACTCTACAGCCCTCAATCTTGGCTGACCTTTTTGAACGTTTATCATTGGTGTCTGGGCTCAAGGGGAAGAGTCCAGAGATGACTCGAGACGTCTCAGCTCTCATGAAAAGTACGGGTGTGTGTCTTTCAGATGGCAGAGCACTGGCATTTTCAAATGTGAAGAGGGACCTTTTTTTTTTTTTATTACTATTTTAGGTAATACTAATCATGGTAACATTTTTCTCTCTTTTTTCTACAAAAAAGATAATTCCTCTCTAGCAAGTGTGATACAAAATACATTTTATTCTTTTCTTATTGCTTCATTTGAGAATTTCCTCTGAATGTTCCTGCGATACTTAATGTTTGTGTTCTCTTCATTACTTCTCTGCTGATGGCCAGCTGTTTGTTCTTAGATGACAATATAGAAATCTGCTGCTGTTTGCCAACCACTACAGTACCCTAGGAAGCTTGTTCTAGGGGACATGGTAGTAATATTTCTGTTTTGCTGAGGAAACAAAGGTCTGCTTAGAAATGACTCGGTGTTACGTCCAAAAGGCCGTGATCTCCTGATATTTCAGTGTTCTGTGGCTCATCTGTCTTTGAAGAATCACTTCTGATCCTTAGTTTTGCCTTTTGTTATGAATAATTTTTTTCTCATCAAACGTCAGTAATATGGATGACTTTAAATTTTCCTATATGCTCAGCTCCAAGCTTCTGTTAATTATAACTCATGTTGAAGACTAAGTGAAACAAAGTGAAGACTGAATTCTCAAAAATGATTGGCACATAAACGTTCTGCAAGGGGTTAGAAAAGAGTTATAGAATGAATTTATTGAAAAACGTTGGTTTCTTGAATGATAGCATACAGATTTTATTTTCTTAAAAAAAATTTAGAAATAATTGTTTCTCTGGCACATTGTAAAACTTTGGAGAGGTTGCTGTTGTGTGCAAGAAATTATGTAGAAGTTCTGGTAGTTTCATCTGCATTACTACCCATCCATCTCCTCAGAAACATCAGAAAACACCAAACAAAACTCCAAAACAGACCAACACACATACGCATTCAACTGAATCTTTTTCTTTACAGCTGGGTTCAAAGTGCAAACATCTGAAAGATATTCATTTCGGCCAGTGTTACAAGATCTCAGATGAAGGAATGATTGTTATAGCTAAGGGCTGTCTGAAGTTGCAAAAAATATACATGCAGGAAAACAAATTTGTAAGTATACGTACTATGTGTATGATTGAAAACTTTTTAAATTAACTTTTATAAATTTTTAATTATCTGAACTCTATTCATAATGTTGCTTATTTTTGTAAATGAGGGAAATATTGTATAATGAAAACTAAGAATCTTTTCAAAGTAAGCATGTAATTTAATAGTTGCTTATATATAGTGTTTTAACATTAAGAGATCATGAGCCATTTTGAAAGGCACCCTTACTCTAAACTCATCTGGATAGATATGGTCAATTAAAAACAACAACTGTGAAATCGCAAGCCTTGATGCCAATATTAACATTCTGCTTACTTACCGCTTATATATTTAGATACATGGTTCAATACTGAAAATTGTCTTGACAATGCTTGCTTATTAAACCTTTAAGGAAAATCTCAGAATTCCTGTTATGGCAGGAAATTATTAGTTATTTAGGATAAAAACACCTTCATATTTCAAAACTTTGAGGATGCAAATTATGCTTTTTAGTTTAACTCACGTAAGTTCGATGTTTATGCCAGGTTCTAGGCTATTGAATGTTGACAGAATGGAGATTGACAACGTAAAATACTGTCAGTGTTATCTTTTAGGTGTTCTTAGGTCTGGACCAAAAAGAGGATTTTACGTCATTAGCAAATGGATTCGGAAAGAGTCATATGTTTGTGAAGAAAGATAACTGTATAATTTTAAACTAAATTCCTGTATTAAAGTGAGGCCATTTTTCACAGTTCTAAATTGAAAATTCTAACTTTTAATCAGATATTAAGTCTTCTTAGATTGGATTTGACAGCTAAATTTGACAGCTAAATGTACATTTTTGAAAAACTTGGGAAGAACACTAAGATTTAGATTGTAAAGCGTCATAAATATTTTACCCTTGGGCTGCAGGTACAATTTTGAGCTTTCTTTTGCTGAAGATGATGGAGATCAAAACAGTTCTTCCTTATCTTTTCCTTATTCTCGCAGTATGGAATATGGCAAATGCTTGCTTTCCTGCAAAGTGTGGTAATACAATTATGTTAGAACTCTTTTTGAGGAGTAAAAGTTTAACTTAATTTGATAATTTGGCTATGGTCTTTTGAGCATTTTGAAGCCATTAAAGTTAAGTTCTAAAGTTTAATGTTCTCTTTTGAATTATTATGGTAATAGGATGATGTACATTTGAGAATTGGATTTTTTTTTCATTCTACCACTGACTTTTCTGTTAATTTTTTAAAATAAATTTTTTATTTTCAGGCATTTACTTTATGAAACAGTTTTTAATATGACACTGATTTGATGCTTGGAGTTTAGATATTTTAAATTGGCACCAAATAAAAGTACTTCGAGAAATTGATGTTTCTGAAGGCTACCACTTGTAATTTGTAACCGTGAAAATTAACTCCTCTTTTCTAGTTTGCCTAAGTCAGCATGTAACATGAGGGAATTTCATTATGTTGTTAAGAAGTAGTTATATTATTTATTTTAAAATAAAAATTAACTGAAATTGTTATTTAAAACTATTAACTAATCCCTTTTATGTGATATATAAAAGCAGAACCTGCATTTTCCATAGCTTTGCCTTTAGATGGCAGCATTGTCTGTAAATATTCCACTGAAACAGCTTTTGTTTCCTTGTTCTATGAATGAAGACAAGCAGAGGTACAGTTTTAAAGTATTTATGTGCATCTAAAGTAAGTTATCTATATCCTTCACAAGATTTTTATCTGTATTTTTGTAACTCAGAACATCATCAACTGGAATCCAATAAGTCTCAAAGTGCTTTTTTTTTTTTTTACAGTATATATTGTGGGTCTAAGGAATCATACTGCTTAGAATTATTGATTAAAATAAAAGAAGATTTTAGTGGAGGAGGGGGAAGCCTGTTTTTATGTGAATTGAAATGGTCTCTCTCGTTCAGGTGGAATGAGAAAAATGATATAAATTTTCAGGAGTAAACCCTAACAATGATGAGGTAGAATTTGTATCTCTGTAGGAGACATACTACTTACTGGAAGATACAATTTACTACCTCATGATAATTTTTGAAAGAGAAGCAGAGAGTAGATCACAGCATTTGCTGCAAAACTACTGTACTAAGCTGCATGGTGTAGAAAGATTTGAAGGTTTAAACTATTCTGAAGTATTAGTACATTGCATACTTTCCTTACCTCAATATGATTTTTTGGTCACTTATTTTATACTTTTCATAAAGATATATTTAATCATTTTGGTTAGTATTTGTTATTTTAAAATTTTGTTTCAAAACTGTTTGCAGCAAGTGTATACTAAAATCTCAGTTAGCCATAACTTGTAAGAAGCCAAATTTCATTTCTTTACCTCATCTGATATAATAAGGCAGTTGGACTCAATGATCTGTAAGATTCCTTCCAATCCTAATTTAGTGATTTTATTATTATATTTAAAAACAACTTGGGATGCATTCTGTAGTCAGCACAATTTATCTTGGAAAATTCTAAATTGTTTAAAAAAAAGGTGAAATGATGTTCAAAATATCCTTAATATGATAAAATTACAAAAACTGAGATTGAAGCAAGAAAGATTTTCTGCTTAGTCAAATCATTTAGTTAACTGGAATACTGAGCACTGCAGTTAATCAGTGTTTAATTAGTTATTTATATATAGTATAGCTTTTTATGCTTTTTAGAAGATAGCAAGCTTTTTTTGGAAATTAGGTATCTGTTAGGAACTTAGGTATGTGTGTATAGACATGTATACTATTGCTGTAATAATATCACATTTGATTAGATCCATTGAATTAGGAAGCAGGTTGGGAGAATTCTTATTTTAAGTATTTAAATTTTTAAAATTATTCTTCCAGATTTTGAATTTCACACTTAAGTTGTTAAGTTAAGGAGGCAAATGTAAAATGTCTGAAGATTAAATGGATGGAAGGAATCAGGTGGCTTTGAAAGAAAGTGAGATAAGAAAGATGAGGATGGTTTTTGGTGATGAAGGTGTTTTGGATTAAGTAGCATAGTGTTAGATGCTATTTTTTAAAATTGCTTATATTGTTATATAGAGTGTATCAGTATCATAGAGTAAGAGGTCATTTGGTCCAGCTCTCCCTTACTTTACCGATGAGGACGCTGAGTCCCAGAAAGGGTCCAGGGTAACAGAGGTAAGAAGTGGAAGAGCTGGTCTTGAATTCAAATCCTCCGACCCAGAATATAGCCATTTGTTTAGACTACATGCTTCCCCCCTTCGTTGTCTGTAACCATTTTAGGATTGTCACCATTCCATGCTCAGAGAAACTGACTTGCCCATGGTCACTTAACTGGGAAGGCTTGAAAGTAGGACTTGAGCTTGTCTCCTGGCTTAGAGACTTTTTCCCACGATGCCATGCAGCTTGTGTGTTGAAAGAATTATTAGATCACTGTCTTGAGTACCTTTTACATTCTGTTCTGAAGTATTCTTGGGGTCATTTTGTGTTAATAACCATAAATTCTGTTATGGCATTCTGCCACTTGCAACTCTTTTAAGCAGAGCTAAATAAGCTTCTTTATCCCAGTAATTGAGAAAATGCAACATGGCAAAAATAGTCTCAGGAGACAGTATCTTAAAATTCCACAAGATGGTGATGTTTCTTCTTAAAAGGAAAACCAGCTACAGTGCCATGCCTTTGCTTTTTCTTTGCAAAAATTCAGATTTCTGGTTATTTGAAAACTAATATCAGTTTTCACTTTTACAAACGTTAAGTTCCTTCTGTATGCAGAACTCCAGTTAGGTTCTTGGGGGACATGAAATGTTTCGATAAGACAACAGTCACTGCTCTCATGGAATGGAAAGACAGGGTTTAAGACTTCTTGTGTGTGCAATGCCAAGGTAGCATTTTAAATGCTTGTGTTACAGAAGCATATTATGACAAGTTACCATTTTTGTTAATGTAAAGGAGAGGCTACTTGTCAACATTATATTCCATAGATGATATTCATGACCGTCATGAGTGGTGTCTGGGTAAGTTTTGTCAGCTCTCCAGTGTCTGCTCGAATTACCTTTTGGAGAGCCAGTGAGCACAGTAGTTTTTCTCTGCTTGATAGAGTCAGCGTCTGATAAAGCTTTTCTCCTTCAGCTTGTAGATTTTGAAAGCTGATGAGAGTATTTTTGTCTTTCTGTGTTTTTTAAGGACAAAGGTATTGGGATGTTACTTTAAAAGATTTCTGATATAGAAGATTTTTTTCTTTCCTTCTGATAGGATAATACAAGCCAAAAAAACCCTTTTAAAAATTTAACAGTAAGTCAATTAATTTGTTAAAAAAAAGTCAAATATTCAGATGGTGGAAGGGAGTAAGCATTTATATTGTGCCTGCTATGTACCAGGTACCATGCTAAATGCTTTATAAATATCTTATTTCATCTTCACAACATCTCTGCGCAGTAGGTACTGTTAAGATTCTCATTTTAGAGATGAAGAAGCAGGCCCAGAGAGGTTAAGTGACTCGTCCCGGGGTTGCAGAACTCTCTGAGGCTACATCTCGAACTTGGGTCTTCCTGACTTCAGGTCCAGTACTATGTCTACTGTATCACCTAACATGTAGGCCACAGAAACAGGGCCTACTTATTTGCATTGAATATTCTCTGGGAGTTGTGACTTTCCATCGTACCATCCTTTGATATATTGTTCAATCCTCTAAAGTCTGAATGAATTTCTATTCAATATAATTTAGGTTAATTGTAGTTCAGTTATTTGAAAATCAGCAATTCACATGTGGTATATTTAGTGATACAATCAAAATATTTGACTAATCATCTTTAATTCATGTACTGTATTACTAAGTTACTTTGTATGTAGTATAAATGGTAAAATACAGTGGAAACAAGAAATGGCTCATAGAACAGTCTTACAACGTGGCTTATAATCTGGATTACATATTCATGAGATCTCTTCAGTTTGTGACTCTGAGCAACCTCAGAGAGAGGATCATAGAATGTTATCAGAAATGTTCAGGGCTGTATACTGCGATAGTGCTTTTGAGGAGTTGTAATTGAGGGGAAATATTTTAAAATATTAACGGAAATATTTGAAGACAGAAGTCATTCCCAAAATCTTACTTACTGTTGAGACAGGGATAGACAATCAGCCTTGGTGTCAGTGGTATCTGGGTTCAAATTCTGCTACTAGTGGTGTGATTATGGCCAAGTTACTGTCCCAGGCAGCTCTGTAAAAGGGTAGCTGCTGATCTGCATTGGTGGAGGGAGATAAGTTTAAGTAGGATCTTTAAAAATATATCAGGGGTTCCCTAAATTGATGAAATCCTAATTCTGAGGTCCCCTCTTCCCATTTCATCCTCCATCTGAGTCAGTTTTTATTAGGGCATTTAATTTAATTGCAACCATATGTTTTTTGGCCTGTGTCATGGTGAGTTTGAGAGGCAATATTGTAGTTTAAAAGACTGGCTATAGAGTCAGAGGTTTAGAGTTGGAACTTGGAGATCATTTATTGTAAGTTTTTTTAAGTTGTAGCTGATGGCAATCAAGTGACTAAGCCCAAGTTACATAACTAATTAGTGGAAAATACTAGATAGAACAGGTATTTCTGGGACAGCACCAGAATAGGATAGCACACTTGATGTTCGCAGTGAATATATCATCTGTCCTCATTACACCCAGGAGGGACCAACTCCAGTACTCTAGAGTGCTCGAGAGTGAAGTGTTGTAAGGTAGCTGACATCAGAGCTAGGACTTAAACCAAAGCTCTTTGCCCCAGAATGCTGCTGCTGCTCTGTCACTCAGCTCTTTCTCGTGTCTGCATCATTTAGTGGTGAACGATGCTTCGCCGGCCCCTCTCTGGCTCCATCATCCAATATCCAGACTGCTTAAAACGAATGTATGAGTAATGAAACAAAGATTCTGTGGTGGTATGAAACATTGTAACTTCATTGTTTTGCAAAGTCGTGTTGTTATTCAGAATAGGAAAGAACACTGGATTATATGCTCCAGGAGGGGGAATCCTGGGGCCTCCAAGACCACATGTGGCCCTCCAGGCTCTCAAGTGAGTCTCTTGGATTGCATCCAAACTGCACAGAACACATCCCGTTAATGAAAGAATTGTTCTGTAAAACTTGGACTCAGTCACAAAGCTGCACCCAAGGACCTAGAAGTCCCTATGTGGCCTCAAGGTCACAGGTTCCGCACCAACCCCTTCATTTTACAGATGATTGGGCTACTGTGCTGTGGGTATTGAGTAATAGAGCAGGGGCTTGAACCTAATTCCTGACTACAAACCTGGTACCTCTTAACCTCTGTACCTTTTGTGGTTGTTGTTATTTAGTTGATTTTCAGACTTCATGGCATCTTTTGGGATTTTCTGGGCAAAGCTACGGGAGTAGTTTGCCATTTCTTTTTCCAGCTCATTTCCCAGATGAGAAACTGAGACCAACAGGGTTAAGTGACTTGCCCAGGGTTACACTTGTCTCTGAGATCACATTTGAACTCAGGTCCTTCTGACTCCAGGCCCAGGACTGTGTGACCCAGCTACCCCTAACAGCATACAATACCGTATCTTTATTATAATTTATACTACGTTTTATCATTTTTAATACAGTCTATCCATGGGTTTCTGCTGAGTTAAATATTTTAAAAAATCTTTTTTTCAAATATTTTGAGGAAATTTTACTTCAAAAAAGGAAATGTGGGTATGTAAATAAAAGGCCAAAAACTCCAGACAGTTTAGTCTTAATAGGTACAAATTTTTGTGCCCAAATAATTGTTTCTTGTATGTAGTTGATATATTAATTATATTCTTTATGTATCAGATATGAATCTTTGAAGTAGAATTGCTTCAATTCTATTGGTTATTTTAAAACAAACACCATATTTAAAACTCTTGTTAATTAATTAATGTAGCTTTGCTCATTTTTCTTATTTATTCCTAACCATTTACTCCTAACCAGTGCTATACCTACTTTTCTTCTTCATTGGGAAGGTAGTAGGGAGGATGTCTTGGAAACCTCATTTGAATAAATCAGTAGATTGAGTGCAGGGATAGTCTTCTTGTATGTGTTTTGCCTCTTCAAGCACCTAGTACAGTTACATCCAATAAGTACTTAATAAATATTGGATTAGAACACAAGTTTTGTGAAGAGTACGTTAGAGAATGATTTTGTACATCTTCCCTCCACCACTCAATGTTTTTCTCTAAGCCAAATCTACTGTATCTATTACAAATAGAAACTGATTTCTGTAGATGATTTGAGCAGTTCAAACATACGCATTCTTGGAAAATATAAGTTTTGGAGCAAATACAATTTTTCATTTCATGGGTAGAAAGAAATGGTTATACACCTATGGGAGGAAACTCAGGAAATTTGAGATGGCTTTTCAAAAATAAGGTTTTTGGTTGAAATTGACCAATGTCTGTGCTAAATTATTTCTGGAGTGTGAACCAGAAGCTACAGATTTAATATTTGTATGTAAATTAAAGTCAAACTTTTGAAGTACTTGAAGAAAATTCAGGTATATCAAGGATAAAAATGGTAGGAGGCTATAGAGTTGTATAGTTTTCTTATGCACTGACTTTTGTGCTATGTGTTTATGTATGCATACACACATATACATATCCACATACATGTATAGGTAGATGGAAGGACAATACTTGAGTGCCAGTGGAGGGTGAGCACTGGTGCAAATAATCTAAAATAGTGGATAATGTAAAATTATTGAGAACAATCTTTGGGATGCATTTTCCCTTGGCAGATTTTAAGTCTTTTGGTTTAGTATCTTTAAAAATCCATTTTTATTATTGCTTTTTGTTTTTACATCACTTGTGTTTCTCCTTGTATCCTATCAGGTACATGCCTACCCCCGCCCCCAGAAAACTATTGTTTCTGTTATAAGGTTTTTTATTTTACAAGAAGAGGATGAAAAAAATCAGAAAAGCCATTCTGCACATCAGAAAAAACTGATGCTGTATATGGTATTTTATACTTGTGCAGAGGAAGGGGGTAAATATCTTTAGGGACAAGCTTGTTTTTAATAATTTCACTAGATTCAGTTTTTATTTTTTATGGTGGTTCTTTTTCCATTTCCTTTGTTGTAGTCATTGAATAATACTGTTTTTCTGGCTCTGTTTACAGGCCCATCTCGTGTTAGTGCTTTGCTTTACTGTTCTTCACAGATACTGCATCTTTTACAAAAAAGCTTTTGGCAACTCTGCACTGAACAGGTCTGTCAGTGCCATTTTTCCATCATTGTGTATTTGCATCATGTCTCTGTGTCATACGTGGGTAATTCTCACAATATTTTAAAATTTTTCATTATTATATGTATCATAGTGATCTGTGATCAGTGATCTTTGATGCTATTATCCTGATTGTTTTCGGGCACCATGAATTTCGCATATGTAAGATGGCCAATTTAAACAGTGCATGTTTGGTGTGTTCTGACTGCTCACCAACTGGTTGTTCTGCTGTTTCTCTCCCTCTCTTTGGGCCTCTCTCTTCCCTGAGACACAACAAAATTGAAATTAGGCCAATTAATAACCCTACAATGGCCTCTTAAGTATTCAAGTGAAAGGAAGAGTCAGTTGATGTGGCAAAGTTTCTTGTCATCTTAAGAAATTGCTCCAGCCACCCCAGCCTTCAGCAGCCACCACCCAGACCAGACAGCGATTGACATTGAGACAAGATCTTCCACCAGCAAAAAGATTGCAGTGTACTGAAGGAAATAGCATTTTTTAGCAATAAGGTATTTTTAAATTAAGTGGTGTATGTTTTTTTTTTTTTTTTGCACCTGATGCTATTGCACCTTTAATAGACTATAGTGTAAACATAACTGTTAAATGCTTTGGGAAATATAAGAATTCATATGACTCAGTTTATTTTGATATTCACTTCATTATAGCGGTCTGGAATTGAACCCACAGTGTCTCCGAACTGTCCTTGTACTTCACCATGTCATCCTATCTAATGCATTCTTGTATTCTTCAGGCTTGCCTTTTTTTGACAGTATAGTAAGAAGCAGTTGTGTTTTTTTAGACCTTCCTCAGTTAATGTTTATTGAATTTGTTTCTAGTTCTTTGTTTCCACAGAGAGTGTAGCTATAAATCTTTTGGTAAATGTAAAACCTTTTTTTTGTTAGTAACCAAAGAGTTTTTACATTTTTGTCTCTTTAAATAACTCCATACGCTTTCCAGAAAGTTTGTAATGATATATAGCTTGACCAAAAATACTTTAATGGGCTTGTTTTTCCAGAAACCATCCAATATTATCTCTTTAATGGGTCATCTTTGTCACTTTGTTGGATGTGAGATGAGATATTAGGGTTGTTTTGATTTTCCTTTTATTATTAATGATTTAGAAAATTCTTTCATGTGGGTATTAATAATTTGAAATTCTTTTGAGAACTGTTTATCTCCTTTAACCGTTTATCTATTTGAGGAATAATTTTTGGTTTTACGTAGCTGTCTATATGTATTGTATACCTAACTCTTATCTGAGAAATTGGATACAAAGATTTAACCCTCACCCCTGTTAACCACTTTGGTTATCCTAGCTATATTAGTTTTGTTTGTGCAAAAGCCTTTCAATTTCACATAAAATCATCTGTTTTTTTTTTTTTTTATAATTGCCTCTATCCCTTATTACGTTAGGAATTTATCCATTAGCCTTCGCCTTGAAAAGAGTATGATTTGCTTCTCTTCTAATCTTTAATAGTACAACTATTAATATTCATGTTAGGTATGTAACTTGAATTTATTGTGGAATGTGGTATAGGATTGGTGTAAACCTCATTTCTGCCACACTGTTTTTCACTTTCCCCAGCAATTTTTATCATAAGGAGGTCGTCCTCCCCAACTAATTTATATTTTGGTGTTTATTGAATACTGAGTTATTATATTCTCTTGTTTTTGATTTCTATCTAGTCTGTTCCATTGTACCTTCTTTCTTTCTTTCTCGTCTTTTCCCAGGCCAAGTTTAGCCAGTATGATGGGATGTTTGAGTACCTGTGTTTGGACCCCAATTCCAAAATCACATTTCTCCCTAGCGTCAAAACACTGTTTCAGGCAGTTTCCCCCCAGTCCAAGCATGCCCTAGTAAAACATTTCTCTCACTTTCTGATACAGTAGTGTACTGCACCTATAGAATTTATTAGTTTGAACTGGCTATATCCTGGCTCATAAAGATATTTCATACCCATTGGACTATCTGTACTCTCTCCCTACCTCAATATATGTATCCTGGGCTCCTCATTATCTGTATCCTAGACTTTAGACATATGTATGCTCCCTAAATCTATCTTTTCAAACGAGACCTTGATGAGTGACAGACTGGTCATTCCTTAGTCAGTCCTGACCACTAGTTGACTTAGTGATGTTGCAGGCCTAAAACCACAACTCCATGTAGCCCTCCCTTGGACTCTTTCCTGATGAAATCTGGGTACGATGCCTGTGAAGTAAATTCTCAATGTGTATGTTTCTTTAAGAACTGACCACTCCTTAACCACTCCCTAATCCTGCCCTGAATCACCTAGTTAGCATATTTGGCACATTTTTTACTATAGTTAACCTTCTCTAAGAACTCTTGCCCACTGAGAAGTATAACAAATCTTTGCCAGTTTGACTTCAAGAGTGCTCGAATCCGTGAATTCATTCCAGACAACCCTGTCCAGTACTGTGGTCCTTGAGGGGTCCATGAATCCCCCCCACCTTTCCAACCCCATCATTTAAATTAATTACAAAATTTGTAATAAAAGCTTCATTTTCTTCATTTACATTGATGTAGTCATTCTCCGTATTGTTTTCTTGGCTCTGCTCATTTTATCCTGTTATCAATTCATGCAAATCTTTACTTTTTTTTAAGACTTAATATTCTGTTACATTTATGTACCATAATTTAAACATTCCATAATCAGTAGGTATCTATATATCTATCTCTATATATCTATATTGTGTTTCCAGTTCTTTGGTGGTTGTTTAGTTTCAGTAATGTTTGACTCTGTGACTCCATTTGGGATTTTCTTGGCATGGTTTGCCATTTCCTTCTCCAGCTCAATTTACAGGTGAAGAAATGGAGGCAAAAAGGATTAAGTGACTTGCCCAGGATCACACAGCTAGTGTCTGAGCCTGGATTTGATCTCAGGTCTTCCTGGCACTCTACCCACTGAGCAACGTAGCTGCCCCATGTCTAGTTCTGTGCTGCCACAAAAAAGGCTTTCTGCAGTCATCATGATAAGCACTGCAATACTCAGTGACTAACTGCCCCCATCAAACAAGCATTTATTAAGGGCCTACCTATGCCAAGTGCTGGGGATAAAAGTAAACAGAAGACAGAATTAAAACAATTCCTGCCCTCAGGTATATACAAAATGTATAGTGAGGGGATTTGACCAATGGATTCTGGATCAGTTAATTTTTCCTTAATAGCAGTAGATGAAATAAAGTACAAATAACAGAGGCAGTGAGGTGTTAAAAATCTTAAAGAACAAAAAAGATTTACACGGTGAGAACTTCTTTACACCTGAAAAACACAGTAAAACTGGGCAAGGGATCACTCAGGCTCTTGGCGGCCCTTGAAAGTACACTCTCCCTAGAGAATAAGTACAGAAGACAGCTCTGAGGAATGTAAACTATGGATAGAGAAGCCAGGAAGAAGCAAATCTTAGAGGAAACTCCCCCCACTTCCTCTACAAATTAACATGGTTGTGTTTTTATTTACTTTATTAAACGTTATCCAATTAACATTTTAGTGTGATTCAGGCCAAAGGACATGTAGACTATTGCATATGCTATTTATTAGGCAAGATCTGTGTGTTGTTTAGTTTTGCTGACTGCTTTTTCCCCTCTCTTTGTTACTTGTTAAAAGATATGCTTCTTAGAAGGGGAGAGGGAAGCATGTATTTGGAAATATATGTGATGTAAAAACAAAACTAAATGAACAAAAAAATAAATGTAGCATCTTTGTTATGGAGGATCAAGTGGAAAAATCTGCCAAGAACTCTCTCAATAAGATCTTTTAAATTAAATCGGTATATAATTGGATGCTCCATGACTTACAGTGCAAAGTTAGAACTATTTGAGGGTAGTGGCAAATAAGGTTACAAAATGAGAGGTGACATTATGTACAGACTTCGTAGATGCATTATGTCCATATCATATCTATCGTGCCCAAGTATCATGAATACTTTCCTTAAGAATTGAAACACAGTAGACATGCCAGGCACTGAAATAGCATTGTCAAAAATGAAATCAAGCCTTTAAAAAGGGGAAATGACTTCACTGATACAAGGGTCATTCCTCAGTAAGCTGGCTGCTTAGTCAGGTCATTGAGAGGATATAAGGAAACACCAGAGTTAGTACATAGATTTAAGAAAATTAGAAAAAGATTTGACCTTCAATTGAGTTAAATTCTAAACAATGAAAACAAATTATTAATGATGGAAAATAGGATATGGACAGAAGAAAGGATATTGACACATCGTAATATCTGAATGCCAAAGTTTAATGGATATAAATTTGTTGCTGTATCAAGGATACCAAGAAAACCTTAATGGACTTTAGTCAGCAAATGACTGGCGGGACAAATAGCCGGAGGCTGAAGCCAAAGGCAGTACAATTTAGAATTTTGTTACTGTTTTTCAGATGTGTCCTACTCTTTGTGACCCCATTTGGGGTTTTCTTGACAAAGATGCTGGAGTGATTTGCTGTTTTCTGCAGTTCATTTTATACATGAGGAAACTGAGGCAAGCAGGGTTAAGTGAATTGCCCAGGGTCACATAGCTAGTAAGTGTCTGAGGCCAGATTTGAACTCGGGAAGATGACTTCTGACTTCATGCCCAGTGCTCTATACATTGTGCCACCATTTTATAATGTTGGTTTGTAAAGTCTTTTTTTTTAAAGTATTTGTATTTTGTGTTCTTACATCATCATAGTTATCCCAGGTATTTTTCCCATTGTCTTTTCCAGAGGTCCATCTCATATGAGAAATACTATTTTTTTAGACAGGAAAAGAAAATGAGGGCAATTGATAGATGATTTGAAGAAGCCTGAAAACATGCAACATGTAACACCTGTGGACCCCTCACCTGGGGGTGTCTTCTCATATCTTTTTATTTGAATTGTACTTGATCTTTACAGTTTTGTTACATTTATTTTTAATTTTTTTTGACATGTCATTGTTCTTCCTATTTACATTGTTGTAACTGCTCTGTGTTTATCATTTTCTTGGCTTTGTTTACTTCTCTCTGTGTCATTTCATGTAGATCTTTCTACTAATCATTTCTTCATGACAACATAATTCTGTTACATTCCTATACCACAGTTTATTTAGTCATTCCCTGGTTGATGGATATCGACTGTTTCCACTTTTCAACTGTCACCAAAAGTGGTACTGTATATATTTTGGAGCATATAGAGACCTTATTCTTATCAGTAACTTCCTTGAGTTATCAGCCCATTAACTGAGTTTCTGGTAATGTAGATTTTAGTCACTCTATTTGTATAATTTCAAATTGTTTTGCAAAATGGTTGTCCTACTTCGCAGTTCCACCAACAATATACTAGTGTGCTCTTCCCATTAAATTTGTCATTATTTTTTTCTAGTGCAATGAGGTAATTTTTTGGTATTAATTGGGAAGGCACCGAATAAGTAGATTAATTTAGATAGAATTTTCATTTTTATTATATTGGTTCAACTCATTAATGAACAAATAATATTTCTTGAATTATTTAAATCTGACTTTATTTGTATAAAAAGCATTTTATAATTATATCCTGCTACTTTGCTTCAATAAATTGTTTCAATGAAGTTTTTACTTGAATCTGTAGGATTTTCCACATATAGCATCTTGTCATGTGCAAAGTGGATAGCTTTGTTGCCTCATAGCCCACCCTGATTCCTTGGATTTTTCTTCTTATTGCTATTGCTAGGATTTCTAGTACAGTATTGAATAGTATTAGTGATAATAGACATCCTTGTTTCATTCCTGTTCTTACTGGGAATGCATCTAGCTTATCCCCTTTACAGATAATGCTTGTTGATGGTTTCAAAAAAATTGTAAAGAAAACTTTTAAAGAAAAATCCATTTATAACTGTGCTTTCAGGTGTTTTTTAATAGGAATGAGTGTTATATTTTGCAAAAAGCCCTTTTCTGTATCTGTTGAATTAATCACATGATTTGGATTACTTTTGTTCTTGAAATAATTACGTTGCTAGTTTCCTTGTGTTGACCCATGCCTGAATTCCTGGTGTAAATCTCGCTTGGTCATAATATGTAACCTTCATGATACTGTTGTAGTTTCCTAGCTAGTGCTTTATTTATTTATTTATCTTTGCATCTGTATTCATTAATGTAATTGGTCTATAATTTTCTTTCTCTGTTTTTGCTCTTTTTGGTTTAGATATCAGTGTCCTATTTGTTTCATACAAGGAGTTTGATAGGATCCTTCTTTGCGTGTTATTCTAAATAATTTATTTAATATTCAGATTTATTGATCTTTAAATGTTTGGTAGAATTCACTTTAATCCTTCTGGTCCTGATGCTTTTTTTAAAGGAAACTCAGCCTATTCATTTTCTTTGTCTAAAATAAGTTTATTTAGATTTTTTATTTCCTCTTCTGTTAATATGAGTAGTTTATGTTTTTGTAAGTATTCTTTTATTTCACTTGGAAAAACTGGAGAAAAGACTCCTAATAATTGCTTTAATGTCCTCTTTATTTCTGACATAATTCACCTTTTTCATTTTCGATATTAGCTATTTGGTTTTCTTCTCTCTTTTTACAAGTCATATTAATGGTTTATTTATCATCTTACTTTTTCATAAAACCAGCTCTTATTATTTCAGTGATTTTCTTAAATTTAGTTTTATTAATCTCACCTGTAATTTTTAGAATTTCCAATTTGGTGTTTAATTGGGGATTTTAAATTTATTTCTCTAGCTTTTTAAATGTCTTACCCATTTCATTGGTATAGTCTGTATTTTATTCATGTAAGCATTTAGCAATAGACATTTTTTCTGATTACTGCTTTTGCTGTTGTCTCATCATTCTTGTTAGTAAAATTATTATTTCTTTGATTTGTTCTTTAGCCAACTCATTCCCTAAGATTAGGTTATTTAGTCTCCATTTAATTTTTAATCTGTGTTTCTGTGGTCCCTTATTAAATATAATTTTTATTGTATTATATTCTGCTTTTCTGCATTTGAGTATGAAGTTTTTGTGGCCTAGTATATGGTCAGTTGCTTACAAAAAGCATATTGCTTTCTATTCCCATTTAGTTCTCTCTAAATGTCTGTCATGTCTAGTTTGTTTAGGATTCTATTCATGTCCTTGAATTCTTTACTATTTATTTTTTGGTTAGATTTATCTAGTTCTGAGAGGTGAAGGTTGAAATCCTCCACTGTTAGAGTTTTGCTTTCTATTGTTATCTATAATTCTTTTACTTTTTCCTTAAAAATTTGAATGCTGTAGTATTTGTTGCATATATGTTTGGTATTGATATTACTTCATTATCTATGGTACCTTTTAATATAATTTGGTTTCCCTGCTTATTTCTTTTAATTAAATCTATTTTAGCTTTATCTTTTTTTTTTTCTGAAATTGGGTTACTTTTTCTGGGCTTCTGATAATTTGGATATTTAATATTTTTAAGGAATTTATTTTGTTTTCTCAGTTTTGTTGGCATATAACTGTATATTATATTTTGCTTATTCTTGTTATTTCTTTAGTTTTTGCTATGATTTAATCTTCCTCACTTGATATTTTATTGATAGAATTTTCAGCTTTTTTTCCAGCTTTCTTCTTTGTAATCAGATTAGTTAATGGTTTACCAGTTTCATTAGTTTTTCAAAGAATCGGCTTTTAATTTTATCATTTCTATTTTTTTTGCAATTTATATATTTTCCCACTCATTTTTAATATCTCTTTTTCTGTGCCTATTTTAATTTTTTTAAAACTGGCTTTCTGATTTTCTAAAAAAAAGCATTTTTAGTTCATTAAACCTTTCTTCCTATTTTGTTATTGCATATTTTAAGGGGGTATGATTATTTTTTTCTCCTGAGGACTGCTTTAGCTGCATCACAGAAATTTTGGTATGTTTTATCATTGTAATTTTTAATTGCATAGTGTAGTTTCTCTGGTTTATTCTTTGACCCACTTGTTACTTAAGATTTCATTGTTACATTCCTTTAAAAGATAAATGAACTGTTTCTGTCTTTTTACATTTTTTGAAATGTCTCTGTGCCGTAGTGTGTGATCAGTTTTTGTGGTGCTGAGAAAATGTGTGTATTTTTCTGTCCCATTTAGAAAATGCTGTCAGCCTTTTAACTCTGATTTCTCTAGCAGTTTGTTCAGTTCTATATTTTTTCTTTTGTTATCTTTCTGTTAGACTTACCCAAACGTGAGAGAGAGATATTGAAGTCTCATGTCACTATTTACTGTCTACATCTCCTTGAAACTTAGGTAATGTTCCTTTATGAATTTGGATGTTTAGATAATGTTCCTTTATGAATTTGGATGCTCAAGCAATGATACTCGTTTGTTTTCTTTGGGTCTTTTCAGCATAATATAGTTTTTTTTTTAATTTTTTAATTTTTTTTTTTTTAGGTCAGACAGCATGATTTTTAGCCGCTGAATTTTTGGATTCACTTGATATGTAGTCCTTTTTTTTCTCCATTCCTTTTGTTTTACTTTATGTATATCTTTTTTTTTGAATGTTTCTTTTTTTGTAACAGATAGGACTTTGTTTCCTTATCTGCTCTGTCCTCTTTTGTTTCCTTGTATTTGATCCATTTATCTTTACAGTTATGAGGAGGTGGGGGGGCGGTATCTTCCTTCATCTTTCTCTACTCTGAGTTCATTTTTTTTGCAGGTTATGATTTTTTTCTCCTTTTAGTATAAACAGTTCATTAGTCCTCACTTCTTCCAGTTGGTTACGATTTATTTGTTAAAGATATTATTTTCCATTTATTCAGATACTCCGTCAGTCACTTGGATCTTTTCTTTAAGGCAACTCTTTTTCTGCTGGTTCTCTTCCCCTTGTTCTCCATCCCCTCCTCTCATTTTACCACATTTCTTTTGGGCGTTTGTTTCTTGGTTCCTTTCTCTTTATTTGCCTCCTGTTTTGTCCTGAATCAGTCAGATTCCCCTTTTGTCTCTCCTGTCTTTCAACCAGGCCTGTTGTTTAATTTTTTAAATTTCATTTTGCATCCCTTTCCAGAAGGTGTTTTCCCCTTTATTATCCATTTTCTTTATTCTGTGTACTCCTAACCGTTCTGTGGTTCATGGTTCCTGTAAGTCTTGGGTCTCTTTCCTTTCTCTGCAATCAAAGCTTCCACCATATCCACTTTGGGCTGCCCTTCTAGACGTTTTCTGCTATTGCCTTGTCGAGCTTTCGCCTCGTGCCTCATCTACAGGATGATGTGAGTTATTCAGGTGTCACGACAGTGCCCTATAGGAGTAAATACACCATATCTGTGACTATACAGCCCATTACTGGACCCTCCTCAGGTACATTTGTCTCAGTCTGCTCCCTGGGTCTCTTCTTCCCACTTCCCACATGGTTTTTGCCCCTAGGGGCTCTAAATGTTCTTTATGAGATGAGTGGACTTTTCAAGCACCAAATCCCCTGCAGTTTAAGGTCCCCGCATTAGCGGAACACCTTCCCGCTATTGAAGTAAGGCCTTCTTTTTCTCCTTGCTCCCTGCTGGCTTTTCTCTTTGTGAGACCTCATATGGCACCTTCCCCTTACTGCTAGGCTCCTGTCTTGACCCGAGCACATCGTGCGCTCCTCTTGGTTGTCTACTTCTCTTTCCCCTTCATGTACTCTCATATTAGAATGTGGTGCCACCGTAGACAGATTCTGGCCTGTTTCTTCACTGTTACATTTGTCAAACTTCTGACTCTACCCGTGCCTCTTGTAATTTTGGAAAGAAATATCTCACTGATCTTGGTAGCTGCAAGGACATTCATGTCTTCATTTCTGTTCATTGGGGTGTTCCAGAAGTGTATAGTCTCTTCAGTCTTGAATTTCTTTGTAAAAATGTTGTAAATGACTCTTTCTTATTAAACGTCCCTCTGTTTCCAGTGTGGTTAAGCTCAGATTATAGGGTAGGTCATTCTGAGCTGTAGCTTGAGTCCCATTAGTCTTTGGAGCACATTATTGCGTTTCCTCCCTGTGTTACCTAATGGAGATAGGGTAGTCTTACATTATTGGAATGTTCTTTCCATTCTATTTGCAGTATTTCTTCGGATTGCTTAAAGAATTTGTTTCTGAATTGAAATGTTAAATTTAACCATTATGAGTCTTGGAATTTGCAGCCTTGGATTTTTTTCTGGAAGCAATCTGTGAATTCTTTCAATTGGAATCTTTTATATATATAGATTATATATAATATATATATATATATATATATATATATATATGTATGTATGTATGTATGTATGTATGTTCAGAACCTACTGCAGTTCTATTATTTTCTTCTTTATGGAGTTACGGGGTTTTGTTCTTTTATGTTCTTCTGGACAACTTGTGTTCCTTCGGTTGCCTCTGTGCATCTTGTTTTCTCAATCAGTATGTTTTGATTGTATCGTGAACATGCTTTCTTTTATTGTTCTGGTTTTTTGATTCTCTCTTTTGAATGATGTAAGTATCACTTAGATACTTAGACTACAAGACTAAAGACAAATACATCTTGAGGAACAAATACGTGTTTATTGACTTTGACTGTTGATAATTAAAAAACAAAACACAAAGCATTTTATCTGGAAGAGAAAAATACTTTCCTAAAGGAGCTTACAATAAATGTGTGTCTTATCCAGATATCAAAATTAATTCAATTTTTCTTTTTAAGATACAACAGATAATCTTGATTTTACCCTCTAATCATGAATCAGGCAAGGTCCACTGACACAGAATGATGTGTATTTACAAAAGATGTTTGTTACCACCATAAATGAGATCCTTTCAGAGTCTAAGTTAATTTTGTGTTGATGGTAAGGTCCTCCAGGCAATCCTGATAGTGAATGAAATGCTGGTTGCATTTACTACTGAATGCTGGAAAATCTTCTGGATGATCTCTGTGACTAATAATTTGACCTCATCATAAGGAAAACAAAAAATGTATGTTATCTAGGTTATGTTATGCAATTAGGGTAAACCTGTAGAACTCATCCATTAGTAAATTATGTTAGATATAGAACTTGCTTAAAGATGCTCATGGTGTAAAAGAAGATGGACTGATCACGGGACCAGTGTGAAGATTAACAGGTGCATAGCCCAAATGTTTTACTGGTATCCAAGAAAAAGCAAGGGAGGCCCAGGTTTTGAAGGGCTTTAAATGCTAAACAAAGGAGGAGGGAATAGGTAGCCACTGAAGCTCCATTAAAGAGGAAAGGGAGGGGAGGTGACATGGTTACAATATAGGAGAATTTGGGCAGCTATATACAAGATAGATTAGGGCTGGGAGAGATGTTAGAGGTAGGGGAACCAAATAGGTTATTACAATATTTCTAGGTAAGAGATAATGAGGGCCTGAATCAAGGTGGTCACTGTGTAAGGGGAGAGAAGGGAACATATTCAGAAGAGGTTGGGGAGATAGGAATTAGAATATTTGGCAGCTGATTGTATATATAAGGTTAGAGTGAAGAGTCAGGGAAGACTTTGAGATTATAAACCCTAGTGACTGGAAGAACTATTTCAGTTTTGTATGGGAGAAAGCTACGTACAATTATGTAATAGGTGACTGGGAGGTGTTTGGATGAATGAGGTAGATCACAGGCTGAATTTTGGAGAAATGGTGGAAAATTTGAAGATGAACCTTCCCAACTGAATACAAGTATAGTTTTTACTTCTGGGTTATAAGAGAATAGTATCAAGGATGATTATTAAAGAGGTTTATAAAAGGATTTTTTATAGTTGTAAGGACATTGAAGGACTGATTTTGCAAGGTGCTTAAAGGAGAAGAGATACCAAGGGCATGGAAAGATTTTTTTGGCCATATTTATCCCCCTAAAAGGCTAATGAGAGAACATCAACTACTTATCCTATCTGCCTGTACTTCCTTCTGTATAAAATCTTTGAAGGTCATCCTAGCATGAATTGAAGACATCCATTATAAAGGTGTTAGTTGGAAACAAGAACGTTTTCCAAAATAGTAGTCAACAGTGGGACCCCATCTTTATCATAGAGGCAGCTGAATGGTGCAGTGCATAGAATGCTGGGCCTGAAGACTGGAGGACCCGAGTTCTGCTCCAGCTTCAGGCACTCATGAGCTGTGTGACCCTGGACAGTTAGCTTCTCTTTATCTCAGCATTTTCATCTGTGAATTGTAGACAACAGTAGCCTACTTCACAGGCTTGTTGTGAGCATCAAATGAGATAATCTCTGTAAAGCTCTTAGCACATAATAGGTGCTATAGAAATGTTTGTTCCTTTTCCTTTTCTCTTCTCAATCTCCCAGTTGACTAAAAGATGTAAATAGTATAAAATCACATTGAATTTATTTATTAGGAAAAAGTATTTGGTTTTGAACAAAATGTTCTTTTATAGGCTCTTTTACAACAAAAGATCACATATCAAGATCATTCAGTATACCTTGGAAGGCATAACACAAATAACCCTATTCAGTGACAATCTGATTGTAAACATTTTACTAGTGATACCGCATGGCAATGAGGCCTGGCAGTGAGATGACTTCAGAAGAACTGAAGGTGAACCTTTCCCAGAAGGCATTGGAAAGCTTCATGGTGGGTTTGGAGTAGCCGCACCATGTAACTGACTAATGAGGAGTTTTCCATAAGACTAAAGTGTGCATGAGAAGGAGGGTGGTGCTCCAGTAGTGGAATGAGGGAAGGCAGGTGCTTCAGTAACTAAGCTGACCCTGTGATTTAGGAAAACCATTTGGGTAGTTGTGTGGCGGAGGAGCAGGGACCATCTTCTGCCTCGTCTGTATCCCTAGAGCTTACTTTACACAGTCTCTGGCACATAATAGATACTTAAAAAGTGTTATTAAATTGAATTGGGTGGAGAGATGAGAGAGACAGGGACTAAATGGAAGGTTATTTTAGATGAAAGATGATGGGGATAAAATGAGATAATGTTTGTAAAATGTCTTGCAAAGCTTAAAGTGCTCTATAAATGATAGTGATGAGGATCATGATGAAGACAATGGATGTCATGAGAAAGTGGGGAAGGTTTTCAGCATATTAGGTGGACCTCCTTTAGAGAACTTTTGGGAGAATATGGACAAGAGCCCCCATAGCATGGGCATATAGTGATGGGTTTAAATTGGCATTGTAGGAGGAAACACCTAAAACTAGGGCATCCCAGACTCATTTGAATATCGAAGGATTGAGGATTGAGAAAGATCAAGGAGGTTTAGAGAACAAAATCTTAGAGAAGATAGAGAGAGAAAGAAGGTAGTTGGCAAAGTATGGCAAGGAAAGGTAAGGAGGTTAAGCCAGCTGGTAGTGAGTGATGGACAGGGCCAAGCTGGTTACATTGTAGGTGGAAGTCTGAAGATGAGGTGGTGGGCTCTGTTGTTCAGAGCTAGGAAAGAAATTTGGAGTCTTTAAAAAGTTGTAATGAGGTGTTTAGGGATTGAAAGGTAAAAACCCACAAGCATTTTCAGTAAACAACCATCGTGGAAAATAGGGGAAACGGTAGTGACTTGCATTTAGTATGCTAGGATTGAATTTCTGCCAGATGATTTATCTGTATTGTATTTATAGCCTGATATACCTCCTGGCGAAGGCAAAGGGCCTCAAAGAACATTTCTCTCCAGGTTGTTAGAGAAAATGAAGGGTTCTTAGAGGAAACAGAAGTAAGGCTTCAGAAGACTTCAGTGGGATAAAAAGTAGTTGAGATTTAGGAGGCGAGATTTCACTCTTGCAGGATAATGGAGAATGGAAAAAGATAACGGTCCAATTAGAGTTTAAAAAGTAGATGTGACGCCTGTCTTGATGGAGGCAGGCATTTAGATCGACACTCCGACTCCATCAAGAACCTGGCATTCGTAAATCACTGAGTAGTGATGAAGGCAAGGAGACCCTACAGTGACTTCTTCCACTGAACTTAAGGTGGAGTGTAGCCGTGAAAGGAAGCCAGCCTCAGTGTACCCCTGAAAACCTTCTAGAAAATGTTACACCTGTTTTAAAGTAGGGGAAAGAGGAATAGTTACTTCCAATATTGTAAGAGTTAAAAGAAAAGATATCATCTTTGAAAATCAAGTAGTTGATTATCAGGCATTTGTAAAACATTTACTTGGAGTCTGGATCTGTGCTAGAGGAATTTATATTTCCATTTTAAAAATCATAACTTATTATTTTAGTGAAATTTAGTTTCATAATCATCCATTCTCTTTTCTTCCTTGCTTTCCCACAGACAGTAGTGTGCGTAGTCAGGGCGTGAAGATTTGCTTGAATCAACAGCTCAGTTTTAACATTTATTTTAAAACTGTAAGCTCTTTGAGGAGCAGGGACTGTTAAGTTTTGTATTTGTGTCCCTCATACCTAACACTGTGCTGGGGATATAGTAGGTGTGGAATAAAATGCTTGTTGATTGATTTCTGGGATGCACTTACCTAATCCTGCCTGCACTTTCTGTTGTCCTTTCCACTAAGCCATGTCCCACTTAAATGTGTTCTTTAGCATTTCTGACTGTAGAATATCATTTACTGTGGAGCCTTACTTCCTCTCCCCTTTGAATTCTTCAGTTTTTTGCCTCCTAGCCTCAGTTTATGCTTCTGTTACTTGTGGTCATTTATAAAGTATGTGTATCATATATTAGAAATATATGTCTTCTTCCATTTTGAAAAGACTGCTTAAAAAAAGGTCTCTTTCCCTCCACAGTTGTTTCTTTTGTAACGCTTTGCTTTGTCTAACAGTGTATTACTAAATTATCAAGAAACTGATACAAGGGGAATCACAGGAAAGACATTGCTCCGGTTTCTGGGATTATTCTTTTGTCTATTTTTTCTGGATTGTTTATGACTGCATAGTCAAACTCCCATGGAAATGTACTATTAAGACATGAAGAATTCTTCATTTGTAGGATACCAGTATAATATTTAAAAATAGGTTCTTTTCTTCATTATTTTATTGTGAATTTAATGGAGTCAACAAACATGAAAATTTCTATGTACAAAGAACAGAACGAATTGCATGTAAAATTATGAATTTGTATCACACTTAACTTTTTAAAAAGACTATATTGAATTTAGCACTTAGTATTAATACTGTCCTGCTTGTTTATTTCTGAACTTCCTTCTGCTCTGTTCTGTATCTTTAAAAAATATTTTATTGAAGCTCCTTTCTTTTTTGTTTTGGATAACTATCACTATCTCCAGTCCTCCTTCCCTCATATTCCTTCCTCAAAATAAAGTCATTTCCATTTAGCTATTTAGTGTAATTTAACAAAACAAATTCATACGTTGGTCTAGAAACGTGTGGAAGCAAATGACTGTACACCTACTTCATCACTTCTTAGCCAGGAAGGTGGGAAGTATGTTTCGTCTTCATTGTTATAAAGATATTTCATTGATTAGAGATAGTTATTTCCAGTAGTATTTCAGATGGGTTAGTGCCAAAAAATTAGCACCTTTTAAAGGTTTTGAAATATTTGTTCCTTTTTTGAATATAAAAATATAATAGCATAGTTCCAATTTTCATTTAGCAAAGATTGTCATTTAATTGGCTCATAGAACTGTTTACTAAGCAGTTAAAATTTTATCTCATTTGTATTTTTACAGTTTCAGAAAACATCATTCTCTGAACTGGATAAACTGCAAATGTATTTAAGTTTAGTGGAATAACAAAAACCTTCATAATTTCATTTATTGCTAAAATAGAGTTTACCATCTAGCCTTTATCTGTTGTAAGGTTAGTAAAGCTTCGTGGCAGAAATACAACACATTATGACCTTCCCCCCGCCCCACCTCAGGACAGAAGATGTAAACAAACTTTCTATTGGACTTGTTGAATATGTATTTCATAGTAACCGCCATGAAGTGCACAGCATTTAAGGGGATGAAGAAGCGGAGATAAAGAAGGCTTGGCTTCACAGTTGATGCATAATCCTTTCTGTTGTCATTGGTACCTAACCCGATACCCACCAGAACAAAAGGAACTGAATTAGAAATTGTGGGAGCTAGGGACTCTTCTCTTGGCAGCCCATCTCAAGGCCCATAGGCATTGTCAGGGCTCAGTTTGATGCCCTTTATTCTTTCTGACAGATGTGAGGTAGGGTCTGTGAGGGGAAAGTCATTACTAGAGAGAGGGCAGTGTCAGATCAAAAGTAACCAGTGATCAAACAAGGTAAAGGGCTGCGGAAAATAAGCTCTCTTTCTGGCCTCGACACCTGTCTGATCACTGAGGGGAATAGTCCTTGTGTGTCAGGGTGAGTTGATTTTCTTTGATGTACAGTGAATAAGAAATAGAAATGGAAGCTTAACTGGAATACATAAAATGTTGATTTCCTAGTTTTTTGAGTAATCAATTCATTATTTTGACTTTAATTAGAGGTTCCAAAAAACAGTTCCATTTGTGAGGCAAATATACCCATGCTAACATTTGCTGTTGCCAATAACCAAAGGTAATAATAAACAAATTGCTATGAAGTGACTTAAGAAAAAATTGAATGATTTGTTGCAATTATCAGACAGCAGATTAATTTTTACTGTATACTGAGTACTAACTATGACTTCACTAAATAGGATAATTTTATTAAACTGTCTATATTACTCTTCTTTCTGCTAAAACTTAAGTTTAAGTTGTGGTAATATTTTATCTATGCATTCTTTATGTGATTTCATTGTTCTTAAAACTACGTAATTGAAATTATTCAGGAAAAGTACAGCAATTGTGTCTTTAACATAGTGATAAATTGGCCTTCGGGCCATTAAAAAAATCGCTTTCAGATGTCATTACTGTGTTTTATGTGAGAAGGAAGGATTCTGATGTGAAAGTGCTTAATATTAGCAGTGTGTATATGCTTTAGGTGGTTCAGATTTTTGAATTTCAATGCAAACTCTTAGGAAATTAAATATTTTAAAAATTTATAAAAAGAGGTCCATTGGTTTTTCAAGATGCTTTCATGTTTCCTTAAGATTTTTTCTCTGTCTATCTACTAATCTCTGCATGAGCTGCCAGAATTTTAGTGACCACTGTAGCATTGGGAATTGAAAAAAAAATCATTCATTCCTTCTTTGTTATTCTTCGAATGATATTTCAGATTTTGCATCTTCACATCAAAATATGTAACCATTCTGTATATATGTATACATATACACACATCTAGGCACTAAATAAGTGGGTTCATGTATGGAAAAATACTTTCAGTTAACATGAATTATTTAGCTTGTTTATTTTACAAATAAAATTCCAAACTAAACATTTTTTCAAAAAGATTTTAATTTCATGGGTTTTTTTGTTTGTTTTCAAATAAATTGCACCTAAAAAACTATGGAGTACTATATAGATTTGCTTAATTTTTGTTTTACCTTTGTATTTCGCCTAGCACAAAGTTGGCACTTGAAAAATGCTTGTTGAATGAATTTTGCTGTTCCATGGTAACATTAATCTAGAAGGCCATTTTACTCATATATTTTAAACAAAAATCATAGGTAGGTACCAGTCCTATTTGAAAAAAAATATTTTATATTGGAATAGGATTGTTCCAGATAATTTACTTTGAAATTTTTTGAAAACATGGAAAAAGCTACTTAAATAGCTATTTACTCTCTGTATAATTTTCTCTAAATTTGATTTCATATTCAGATACAACTGTCATAACCTTTTTTTTTTGTTTCACAGGTATATAGTAGTTTAGTGATGGCTATGAACTCCTTTTCAGAGTTTTAAAACCTCATAATTTAAAGAAATGTTAAATTTCAGTTAGTGAAATAAAGATATAATTTGTCCCAATCAGGTTCAAATCTCCTTGAATTCTGTTCTCTGACCCTTTGGGATCTGTGAACCTCAGGTTAAGAACCCTGTTTTAATAGATGATCGTTCTGTCCATGACATTACAAAGTGGGAATCAAGATGCAGAGTTGGCACTGTTCCAGTTCAGTTTAGAGAATAATATTCCCTTGACTGTTGGTCTTCTGAGGGATAGCTGACTTTCTAATCTTCCATGGTGGGTAGAGGGGTAAAAAATTGTGCTTGATTTTAAAATGCAAAAATGAAACAGAAGAAAAGCTATTAATGTACTTTAGGAAATTTTTGTTTTCCTAAAGGAAAAAATGAAATTTTGGTTTTTGTTCAGTTGGTTGCTGTAAAAACTGACCAGTCATTTATTCAGTCATCACGATGTGTGTTACATTATTAATGTTGTGGGGGGAGCCAGTTTTGAGCTGGTGTTTCTGTGTCAAACTAAGCACAATAATACTTAGCAAATAATTTAGTTTGTCATCGTAAAACTTTAACTTAAGATGGTTCCTCTAGACATACACTTCTCAGCCTTATACTGTCATATTTAAAATAGTCTTAGAAAATTCCATTTTAGACTCTTAAGTTTTTGTCTCCCAGATTTGTTCTAGGAAATACAACCTTTTATCGGTTTGGTATGGAAATGAATTTCAGACCTTAAATTATTTTGCCTTGTTGTGTCTGTCAGTCTGTGCTTTTGCCATTGCTCAGCTTCCAGCATGGATTCTCTCAAAATAATTTATTGCTGTTACTTTATTAAGAAGTAAGTCAAATAGCTTAATACTGCTTCTGGAAAATGAAACTCAAAAGAACCTTTTATTAATTGATTTTTTGCAATTGGGAAATTTCTCATTCTCTTAAAAAATTCTAAAAAGTAGATTGGACTCAGCATATATTTCTTTAAATAACTGTTACATACAAACTTATTTCCAGAGTTAGCAACAATTTCTTCATTACCAAACCTATTGTCAGTCCCTTCCCTCTTGAGCTCTCTGCTGCCTCTGACACGGTCAGATCTCCCTCCTCTTGTTCCTCCTGTCTAGATTTTCCTGACGCTTCTCCTGGTTTTCCACTTGTTTGACCTTTTCTTTTCAGTCTTGTTTGCTGGGCCTTCATCCAGGTCATGTCCTCTAACTGTAGATGTTTCACAGGACTCTCACTTGGACTGTCTTCTTTTCTCCCTCTATATTTCAATGGGTGAATTCCATGGGTTCATTTAGCTCTGTATGAAGGATCCTCACATCTACTTTTCTGGCCCTAAGCCCCAACTACCCTGTTGCCCTCCAGTCTCCTATCTCCAACTGCATATTAGACATTTCAGACTGGATGTGCTGTAGAGAGCATGTCCAAAACTAAACTCGTTTAAATTGGTTGCTGTAAAACTTATCCATGGAATAAACCGAGGAACTCATCCTTTCCCCAAACTCTTCTGTTTTCCAAACCACTTTTATTTTTGAGGGTACCACCATGTTCCAGTCACTCAAGCTCATGAGCTAGGTGTCATCCTTGCCTCCTCACTCCTAGCCACCCTATCCAAAATATTGCTAAGAACCGTCAGTTTAACCTCTGTAACATCTCTCCCCTGTCTCCCCTTCTGTCCTGTAACATTCCCCCTACCCTGGTGCCCAGACTATTGCAGTAGCTAGCAGATTGGTCTATTTCTGCCCCTCTATTAAGCTGTCAGAGTTTTCTTCCTTAAGTTCAGATCTCACCATGTTATACTTTCTACCAAAAAAACTTCTGTACTCTGCTATTGCTTCAAGGATCAAATGTAAAATTATCTGTTTGCTCTTCAGAGCAGTTCGTGTACGTTGTGAGTCCCCTTTGCCCTATCCCTTTGCCAGTCTTCTATACCTCGCACGCCTCCAGGTACCCTTTGATTCAGTGACTCTGGCATCCTTGCTGCTTCCTTGAGTAAGATACTTCCTGGCTGTACCTCAAGATGGAATGCCCTCCTTCCTTATACTTCTTGGCTTCCTTCAAACCCCAGCTAAGATGCCACTTTTCGTAGGCAGTGTTACTAATCCCCCTAATTCTAACACCTTTCTTCTGTTGATTATTTCCAATTTGTCTTGTATATGACTTGTTTGTACATAAGTTGTTTGTTGTCTTCTCCGTTAGATTCAAGGGGTAGGACTGCTTTTTATCATTGTTTATATTTTTAGTTCCTAGCACATTGCCTGGCACCTAGTATATGCTCAATAAATGTTTATTGACTGACTGGCTGACTCTGTGCTAGGAACTTTTAGGGACACAAAGAAGTATATGATATGATCTCAAGGAATTTAAAGCCTCCTTAGATAAGATACACAGAAGCTCTATAAACATGGAGTAAGGTTAGATGCTTTAAGAGGTCAGAGGAAGATACAGTTGCTTTTTTATTCATTCTTTCTTAGGACACGGGTTATTGATACTTCCAAGATGGTCTTAGGGGACTATTCACAATAGGTCCTGGTTACTCTGTTACCTTAAAAAATTTTCTGTTGTGAAGTGGTGTCAAGGGTATATAATAGAACTCTTAGAAGCTCTGTCTTAGGCATAATTCCTCTCAGTGAGGCTTTTCTCATGTTTTTGCAGATCATAGTATTGAATTCTGCTCAGCTGCAGAAGAAGTAGAACGCTAATGGCCTTACTGGAATGTGACAGAATTTTTCTACCACGCTCTTTAGTTAATGCAAACGGTTTTTTTGACATATGTAAATTTAAGGAAGCCTGTTTTAACATAGATTTCAGGGGACATTAAGTTCACTGCATTTTAATGGAATTTCCTGAAATAGTGCATAGAAATTACAGTCAAGGTTTGAGAGTTTGAGTTATGTTTTATAGTCTGTCCCTTTAGAAAAGTATATGAAGAACTTAGAAATACTTAGGTAATTGGCAGTAAATAGTACATGTAATGGAGGGACATGGAAGGAGATACACTTTTCCTTTTTTTTTTTGTACTATATTTTTCAGAATTCCCATGTTTTGCCCTGCCATCTAACTGAAGACAGTAACTTAATGTTAGTAGAGTCATTACTCAGTAAACATTTGTTAAGACTCCTATTATTATATACCAGGCACTGAGCTAAGATACAAATTAGAAATACTGTCCCTGCCTTCAAAGACCTTACAGTCTAGTAAGGGAAGGAAGCTGAGAGGTGGGGCAGTGATAATAAGGCAGGACTGAAAGCTTGGAAGGGCAAGGTGTTCATGGAGTTGAAAGCAAGGAGAGTGGATTTGGAAAATGAAGAAATGGAGCATCTTAGCAAACTAAAGGATAATTGATATTTGAATTGAAACACATGGAAAGGAGTGGTACTATAAAGTAATAAATAGAATATTTCTACAATATAGTGTGTGTGTGTGTGTGTGTGTGTGTGTACACCGATAGCCAATGATACATACCTGTATGTGACTATGTCTAGTTTTATTAAATATTGTATCTTTTCTTTTCCATCCTCTTTTGCTGTTCCTGATAGCAGATTTGCCTCTCTTCTCCTGTTTTAGTCATCAAAGATCCTTTGGAAGCTCTCTATTTCTTCTAGGGTAAAATACAAACTCTTTAGCCTGGCATTAAGGACTTCAGCAGTCTGATTTCACCTTATCTTTCCAATACTTTTCAAGTACTTTTCCTTCTCAGACTCTTAAATATTGCAGCCCAACTGAACTACTTTAACATCCCATTTCCTGTGTGCCTTCATACAGGTCACTCTTATATTTGGAATACATTCTTTCAGTTTCTACCTCCTTCTTTTTATCTTCCATTATGAAACCTTCCCTAATGTTCTCAGATGGTGGTATTTTCTGTCTCCCCAAATTATTTTAGCTATCTTTGTGTATATATTTTATCCGTTTGGGAGAATGGAAGCTTCTTGAGTTCTAATAGAAACTGTTTAATTTTCATCTTTGTAAATCCAGTACCTAGCCCATGGTGGTACCTACTGCATGTTAGTTAGACTGAATTACCATGCAAGGATGCTTTTCATCTCTTGCTTCCTTACCAGCAAATCTCTCATGTACTGTACTCTCAAAGTAAGTTGCTTCAAAAGGAATTGGTTCCTTCTTTATGTAGCTTGTCAAGCAAAGATTGGACAGCAACTGTTTGAGCATGTTATAGTGGGGAAAGACTTGGTGTATGGGTTGGATTTAGATGGTCGCTATGGCACCTTCTAAGCCTCAGCTTCTGTGATTCTGGGATTCCCTCTATACCTCTCCTCTGTATAATCTCTAGCTTCTTTCAAGTGCTCAGTCTAATTATCTCCTATTGTGCACCTTTTCTGATTCCCCTCAGTTGTTAGTACTGTATACTTTGTATTTACTTATCTATGTGTATGTTGCTCCCCTACCCCAGTGAATGTAAGCTACGTTTGGGAAGAGATTATTTCCTTTTCCTCTCCTTTCCCATTTTTTGATGGCAGCAGGAGTAGGGATGGATGTTCTGTGCATGTCCTCTGCCCTCATTCTGTTCATATACTAGGTGCTTAAGAGATGTTTGTTGAATTGAATTCCTAAGATTTACAGCATGGAAATAATGCCTCATCCCTTTTGAAGTCTCCTGCACAGAGTGACTTTCTCCTTAGCGATCTAACACCTTAAAACATATTGATCACAAGTAGGCATCATCATTAATTTCTAATACTTCAGTGCCTATCACAAACCATTTGATTATATTTAATTGCTAACATTTATATAGTAATGGAAGGTTTTGCAAAGCACTTCACATACAGTATCACCTTAGATCCTCACCCCACATCTGTGAGGTAAGTGGTAATTATTACCCTTTTATAGTTGAGGAAATTGAGACTCAGATTAAATCATTTGTGGAAAGAGTTGGAGCAGTGACATGAATGTGAGTAATTGGAGGGATTTCGGTCTCTTCTGGGGAAGAAATGTATGCACTGAATGGATCTAGTCAGGTGTTCTTTATAATACACAAATTTATGAGAATTGCAAGGGTACAGATTCACTCACATGATCAAGTAAAGCAAACAGTGATAAATGCATTGTTAGGAATTTTTTTCCTTATTCAAATTTTATGCATTTCTGTGTCAGTACCTGGTATTATTTCATCAAGCTTTTGTTCTTTTTATTTTGAGCTTAACTTTTCCTTTAGCACTTGGCATCAGGCTAATTGTCTGTACTACTTATCATTGGCAAGTCTGTGGAATCACAGTATATCAATAGGAAAGAATCTGGTCCAACTTGTAGCCCCAAAGGAATTCCCTCTGCATCATTCCTGACAAGTCTTCATCTTTTCTGCTTTAAGAAATTTGATGAAAAGAAAAGAACTTTGGTGATTAGATCAGTTACCTACAACTATAGCTCCTTTCACTTTTAGATAGCTTTGATTGTTAGGAACTTCTTCCTTTTGTAGAATCTTGAGAGTTGGAACTTGAGAGGAGAAGAAATGACTTTTTTCATGGGGTTTTAGCAAAGCTGTGGATGAAAGATGGGAAGCAGTTATCCACTCTATTAGAGAATATGTGAGAGAAATAGTCTGAGAGACAGCTATTCTAAATAACTTTTGAAATCATCCATCAATAGCAAAAACTAATCAGCTACATTAATAGCTAGTTATGGAAAATAGCTATTTGTATACAAGTATTTCTCCCCTTATTGTAGTTTGGTGAAGAAAACAAAAACAAACAACATTTTTCTTTACATACTATTCTTTCATTTTTTTTTTTCTGCTTTGAAATAACTGTTATGGCTACTGGTAGCACTTCCTTGGGGAAAATAAAGACATCTCTTTGCCTTTGAAACTGAATGGAGAATATGAGAATTCCTTACTTAACATTTGAAGTTAATTTCTGTCATTTGGGAGTATTTTTTCCTAGAATTTTGTACCATGTCAGATAAAGGGTTAAAAGATCAAAGTAGCACCTAGCTAACTTGCTGTTTTCTGTTACCATAGCCTTCTTGGTATATTCTCTCCCCCATTCCTCCCTTTCTCCCCCATTCGCTTTTCCTCCTAACTTCCCTATTTCTTTCAAGAGCACCATCATTTTTTCAGTCATCCAGATCTGCAACGTAGGAGTCATCTTTGACTCTTTAACTCATCTCTCTCTCTCTCATCTCCCAACAACCATTTGGGAATGGGGAGGTGAGGTCCTCTTCTAGAATAAAGGACAAAAAAACAGCATGGGGTCCCGTCCTGCTAGGGTAGTTAATTGCCAGGTTTTATCAGTTCTACCTGCAGGTTCTATCCTCTTCTGATTGTGGGGAGGGAGTCAGAATACTCCTTGTCCCCCATTGCCACTTCCATATGCTCCCTCTCCTGCTTAGTAACCTCTCCTTGTTTCAGCTTCATTCCCACCCAGATTTATCCTTCTTTCCTCATTGAGTTCATTGTTTGACTCATAGTCTTTCCATTCAACTCCTACCCTCATACTAAGGGACTTCAGTCTACTCCTTAAATACATTAACTTCCCTTAATCTCCTTAATCGCCATGACTTAACGCTTCTGCTACACATATGCTTTATCTTGGTGTTGCTCCCAAGTATTCCACTTCCATGTTTATGAACATGAATTTCCATTATTTGATCATAATCTCTTATTCCATTTTTCTGTCTTTCTCATGACCATGACCAACCCTGATCTTTAGCTTCCCCTTGATCCCCAGGCCAGTGTCTCTGCCCTAGCCGTATTGTTCTCTGTTCTTTGTCTCAACCCTTTTACGAGTAAGTTCAGCTCTGTTTTGCTAAACATGTCTCAATCCTCTACCTTTGCTTCTCCTCATTGCTGTGGAGTAGCGCTGGAGAAGACCGTGCAACTATGGTGACTGGTTACATTGTGTCAGCTGTTTTCACTCCACCATAAATGATAGGTTGTTCCATCCTTCACAGCAGCCAGGAGACAGCCAGTGACGTCTGGGGTGAAATCAGCGTGCATTAAGCGTGTGCTGGTTCGTGTTGTTTAATACTGAATGTACACTTGCCGAAAAGGCTGTTTTATGGAGCACTCACATGGTGGTCAGAGAAAGTGACACAAGGATACTCTTGAGATTTCTCCTAAAAACTTTGGAATTCATCGTGTGATGTGGGAGACCCTGGTACAGGATCGCCCGGCGTGGTGCCTGCGTCAGAGAAGGTGCCGTGCTCTGTGAGCAGAACAGAAGAAACTTGAGATGTGCAGATTCAGAGATTCCCCTCCCACGTGTGCCCATGGACTCTTTGTGCCCAACCTGTGGTAGGATATTCCAAGCTCCTTGACTCTGCAATACAGATGATACTTTGGTCGTCTTGGAGAACGAAGGGCAACAGCCACCGGCTACACGGTAATACACAGGACGGAAGAGAGAACAAGACAGCCAGCGCAGAAACGCTTAATATGTGCTTACTGATTTGACTTCAGACTTCACTGGCTGTCCTCTGTGCCTGGAATGCTCTTCTTCGCTTCTGCCTTCTGCCTTCTCTGGCTACCTCCAGGGCTCAGCTGTAATTCCACTTTTTGCAAGAGGTTTTTCTTTGTTCCCCTCAGGGGAATGTCTTCCCTCTGAGATTTTTTCAATTTTTATTCTATGTACAAAGTTGTTTACGTGTTGTCTTCTCTAATAAAATGTGAGCTTATTGAGGCCAGGAACTGTTTTTGCCCTTTTTTGTATTCCCAGGGTTTGTGCAGTGGTCTGGCAAATATCAAATTCTTATTTAACGAATTTGACTAATTTAATTAATAAATTGACTGACTGTCTAGGTTAGCTACTTTGATCCTCATGCCCAGACCTTAGCTTCCTAATTTGTTTCCTCAGATTTCATTCTTGTGCTTCTCTAATCTGTTTTCCACGCAGCTGCCAAATGGACATTCTTAAACGTGGAGATGTCATTCCCTGATCCAGAAGCATTAGTGTTCCTCATTGTCTCTGTGATCACATACAAACTCTTTTGGCACTTGAAGACAACACAGGGTTCTAGTCTGCCCTGTAGATTAATTATCCTTTATGTCAGATACCCTTAGATACCATCTTCTACCCAAAATATGACTTTCTTGGCTCTTTCCCATACATGGCATTCTATTTTCTGCTTCTATGCCTTTGCACAGTTGTTTCCTATCCGCAGAATGAGTGTACTTGGGTGTTTTGGACCTCCTCCTTCCCTGCAAGGGCACCATGCAGTCTTTATGAGAACATTGCTGATTCTCTTAGTTCTAAGTATTGCTTCCCTCATGAAATCAGCTTTTATTTTGTATAGATTCTGTGTTTGATTATCCATCCATATGGTGTCTGCCATTAGAAAAACTAAGTAATGGTTCCTAATGACATTGGACTCAGCATTGAATTGTCCTTATAGCTACTGCTTGCTTCTTTTCCTTGTAGGGAAAGTCTTTAAGTATCAAAATTGAAAGGAGAAGAAATCCTAAATACAAATACTCTTTTTAGTTATATTGCAAATTATAAGATTTCCTTTTTGAAAATTTGCTTGGTTATTCAAAGTGATACCTTTCCATATGGATCTTTAGATCACAATTTTCCACTTAATGTGTTTTCCAACAAGAAAGCCCAAAGTAGTAGTGGATCAGAATCCTGGCCGAGTTCATACCCTAATACTTTGTTACTGTTTTATATTAAAAATACTAGGTTTGGGAAAAAATAAAGTCATATAAGTAAATATGGTGACAATTATTGTGTTAGTTCTAGAATATGAGATTGGTAGCTGTTTTCTACTGGAATTCCAATTCTTACTTGGTTTCCTTGAGCCAATGGAAAGAACAGACCAGACAGAGCTCTGGCCCCAGAACCATTGGGTTATAGAGGAATCAGAGATTGATACAAGCAAATTTTTTTTAGTCTAACTCTAATGATATTTAACATTAAATGAAAATAGTTCTTCTTCTCATAAATAGTAGGTGCTTGACAAATTTTTGTTACAATCCAAAGTTACTGAGTTTAAAAACAAAGAAAGTTTTTCCTTCTAATACTTCAGAATCTCATTTCTCTGACGCATCCCTGAGGCTGCCGTATCAGTGCTAACCCTAAGTTTGATCCCATCGTGCGTTGTGTTCCTCAGACTGCTTGAGGAAGGGACAATAGGAGGGGGGTGGTCGAATCAACAGGATATTTGACCTAAGTTGAATTCTGATTTGGATGCTAGTTGTGTGACCCTGGGAAAGTCACTTGACCCCTCTCGGCCTTACCTTCTCATCTATATGGTGAAGATTTGTCGGGAGGATAAAATAAATTGTTTTAAGTTTGGAACACAGGGTAAAAATCAGCATGATTTCTGGATGTTTGGAGCATCCTGCATATGTGAAAGACTTTGTAAACTTTAAAGTCCTTTGTATGCATTATCTGTTCATTATTTCATAGACTTGTCCCATTAACAGATTTGTACTGGCCTTGACTTCCACCTCTCCTCTTCTTTCTAGTTTATTCCCCACAGCATTCATTCTAGACCAGGGCTTCTTAAACTTTGACTACTCATGACTCCTTTTTGCATTTTGGCAGCTTGGTTGGCATGGCATGACCTGAGGGCATGCATAGTGTAAAGTATGGCTGCAGGGAACTTGCTTGATGATGCAACATGATCGAGCTCTGCCAGAAACACTTCAGACTCGTTACACGTTTGATTTTGAATTAGTTTTTGGTCATTACACGTTCTGAAACCTTTTACTGTGGCCAGTTTCCCCCATCCCATATGTGTGACCCACAGTTTAAGAAGTGTTATAGATCTAGACCTTCTCCTCCATTTGTAAATAGCTAATTTTTTTCCCTTTGTTATTCTCAGCTGATGATTTCCTTTTCTGCTTTTTAGAGAAAATCAAGACTAAATGAACCTTTTATCTTTATTTTAACACCAGGTCCTAATATTTCTTAATCTCCAAGAAAAATTTGTTTTCCCCCTCATGGACTCCTCCACCTGTCTTGAATAGATTCTTCTCATCTGATGTGGGGTTTCATTCCTATAATTATTCTTTTTTTCTTAAACCTTTCATACAGCTTCTCAATTTTTTAGTATTCTGATCTCTTAGAAACTACTCTTAAACCCCTATAAAAACTTCTCTCCATCCTGTGACTTGAACTCTTCTTTAGTTTTACAGCTCTCTCCTTTTTCCTATCTCCCTCCTTTATTTAACTACTTGAAATGGACTTTTGCTGCAACTATTGTCTTCTCTAAGAGACTATAATTAAATTCAAACCACAAACATTTATTAAGCATTTACTAGCCAAATGTGCTAAGTGTTAGGGATATAAAGAAAATGCAAAACAAGTTTCTGCCGTCCAGGAACTTATATTCTAATGAGTGTGATAGGATGTACCTAGCAAGTTATGTGGAGACCGGGAATTGACCAATGATTTCATTGATTTAGGCAACTCCCAGGCAAGGACATTCCCTCTACCAGTACAAGTTAGTACCTTCTGTACGATTTATAGTCTTAGGAGGCTTGAAGAGAGAAGTTAGAACAGATGCTATGGTGAGTAGTTAAGAGAATAAGTTAGAGGAAGAAGAGAAAGCTCCAGAAACATCCAGGAGATAACATAAGTTTGTAGTGGATTTCGTCCACGTGGTTTGGGACTTCCTCCACTTTATTCAGTCAGCTGTGAGTAGGAAGGAAAGAGGCAGGTGTTGGGAGTGATTCAGGGTTTTAGTTTGATAAGACATGACAATAGGATAGGACAAAGGTGCCAGGAATTTGAGAGGACAACATGGAGTGGAACTCTGAACCAAGAGGTCAAGATTAGAAAGAGGGGAGAGTGTCACCAGGGAAAATCAGAAGTTATGGAGAGGACTGTAAATCACAGTGAGGATAAGGAGTAAGTCTGAGTACAGGGTGAGATGGGATAATAGATTATGATTAAATAAGGGGATCTCAAGAGTTCTTTGTAATGAAAGTAGAGCACATTGTGCCTGATGTGCCAGAATGTGGCATCCCTGTGTATACTTGAGGTGGAGTGGGAAAGTGTGGATAATGACATTTAGGAACTGTGGGTTAGAGTCTTTGAAGGAACTTTGGTGTATGTTCAAGTCTCCTGTTATGAATGTAGGAATTAAGATGGAGCCAGGCATCTGTGAGCCAGGTATCAAATTCATAGGGGAAAAACAAAAAAGATTAATGAGAGAAGAAATTGCCTAACAGCTATTAGAGAATGTTCTGGAGGTTAGTTCCCATTGATTCAATTATAATATCTATCCCTGTGGTGCTCAGATCTCCTCATCTAGTCCTAACTCTGCTGACCTCCAGTCTCTCATCTCCAACTGCCTATCCGACATCTCAGATTGGATGTCTTGGAGGCATCTTGAACCCAGTATGTCCAAAACCTGAACTGAGTCATCTTTCCCTTCCAACCTTACTCTCTTCCTAACTTCCCAGTTATTGTCAAAGGCACCACCTTCTTTTTAGACGTCTAGGTTCAATCGTTTTAGACCTCTAGCCTAAATGTCATCCTTGGCACCTTGCTCTGTCTGTAGCCATGCTGGGGCTAAGGCCTGTCAGTTTTTGTCTCTGTAACATCTCTCCCATATGCCCTTTTATCTCCTGTGACATTCACTTTATGTCTAGAATGTTGTAGTCATCTGTTGATGGCTGTCCTTGCCAGCAGGTCTCTCCCCACTCTAGTCTGTGCTCAACTAGCTGTCAGAGTGACTTTTCCTAAAGTGCAGGTCTTTCCAGTATTGGAAAAGATCACTAGGAATGCAATGTTTTCCATGTAGAGCCAGGTTTCAGTGCCAGAAGATGGAAGGAGCAAAAGAAGAAAATATCTAATATGAAAGGAAATGAGGCAGCTGGGTGGCACAGTGAACAGAGCATTGGCCCAGGCGTTAGTAGGATCTGAGTTAAAATCTGGCCTCAGATACTTACCAGATGTGTGACCCTGGACAAGTCACTTAACTCCTATAGCCTCCAAAAAATTTTGAAAGGAAATATATTGCTTATTGACCATGAATTCCTGAGTATACAGTGGAAGGCAGTATATATATTTGGAGTGAGATAATAAAGGGGTACAGTTGAGATCTATGGAACTTAGGGAACACAGCTGGACTTGAGGGAATTGAGGTCCTGTTACTGTTGAAGAGAAAGTATTACCAGATGTGTAAAGAGGAGGGGAGACATGCTATTCATTGGGAATTGAGTATTAGCAGATAATCCTCTGATTGGGCAAATGATTAAAAGGTTTTTCTATTGCAACTTTTATATGTTTTCAATTAATTATTCCACCATCCCTTCTAATTGGTGAGAAAAAACAAAATCCTTATAAGAAATATATATGGTCAAACATAAGAAAGTTCTACATCGGTCATCTCAGCAAATCAAGTCAATAAGCACTTCCTAAGCATTTACCACATCCCAGGGACCTAGCTAAGTACTGGAAATGCAAAGAATGGCAGAAACATTCCTTACCTCCAAGAATTTCACATTCTAATTAGAGAGCGTCCAAACAGCTACACACAGACACACAGACACACACACACAGTGCAAATTGGAGGGTTATCTCAGAATGAAGGCACTAATATTGAGGGAGACAGAGAAGGCCTCCTGCAGGAAGTGGAATTTGATGTGAGTCCTTAAGCCAGGAGGTGATAGTGAGGAGGGGGTGTATTCCAGACAGACAGTGAAAAGGTCCAGAGTTGGGAATCTGGAGATGGATTGCCCTTGAGGAGACGAGCAGTATGGCCATGTCACTAGATTTTAGACTGTATAGAAAGGAATAAAGTTAAGACTGGGAAGATGGGAAGGAAACAGGTTACAAGGTACTTTAAAAGCCAAGTATTTGATCTGTATTTGATCATGGGGAGGGTGAGAGAGAGAGACGACTGACTCAAACTTGCACTCAGGAAGATCACTTTGGCAGCCAAGGAGAGGATGACTTGAAGCAGGGAGAGAGACTTTCAGTAATCTAGCTATGAAGTCATGAGGTCTTTAACCAGCATGCTAGCTATCAGATGAGAGAAGGGGTCATGTAGGTAGAAATACCCAGACTTGGCAGCAGATTGTACATGTGGAGTAAGTGTGAGTGAGGAACTGAGGATGACATTTAGAGAGTGACTTGGAGGCTGGCAATATCTTTGACAGTTTTAAGGAAGATTGGAAGAAGGAAGAATTTGGTTACAAAGATGATGAATTCTCTGTTTACAAGTTGAATTTGTGTTACTTTGGAGACATTTCGTTTGAGGTATCCAATAGAAATTCCAGAGTCCAAGGATCAGAGCCCTTAGCCCTCAGTTTTCAGATCTAGTGTCTGGCACCACGGCTGGGTCCTGAGGGCATCTGGAAGCCCAGCCTTGCAGCAGGGATGAGCAAAACCTGTTGGATATTGCGTTTCTTACTTCAAAATTCAAGTGCCATTTCTCTGCTGTTCTTCTTATCTCTGATATTTGACATTCTTGGTAAATTGTTTCCTTTTTGAAACCTTTCTCTTCTTGACTTCTGTGTCACTGAACTGGAATACTTTTCTTACTTGTTTCTTTAGCTATTCCTGCCTTGGTTCATAGGACTGGTGGTCTACTGAAGTCTCTGGGCTCCTTATCAGAATAATATTTTAAAGTGCGTGAAATAAAATACGTCAGATTACAGAGAAAAGCAGTTTTGTTGAAATACAATTAAAATAACTATCTCAACTGATATCAAACAACAAGTAAATATCAAAATAAAACCACAAATATTAAAACAACTTCATGGATCCTGGGTTAAGAACCCCTGATATAGGTTAACTTCAGTGTAGGGCTAACAGCATGGAGGGGCAGAGAAGTGACTAATAGATTGTGTATTCAACTTCAGTTATTCTGGCTACAAATCCAGGGCTCTCTACTATATTAAGACGCCTTCGCTTCTTTAATATTCAGACAGTGGACATTCCTTAAGTCTGTGTCTTTTATTTTCTCTCATTTTTAAAAACTTCCTCCTTCAGTGAGCTAATGCGTTTTCATGGCCTTTCCTACTTTTCAGCTTGGCAATGTCTACATGACCTTTCTGGGCTTGACCTTTCACGTGTTTCAGCCTCTCTCCTTGTTCTGTATAAAATGTAATCCTGATTATCTTGCTGTTACTCAGTTAAAAACTATCTCAGAGTTCACCTGTTGCTTCCTTTACATGAATAAGAAATCATTTTGTTGTAGAACATCTCTAATAAGTCATCCAGCTTAGGTTTGAAGACTTTCAAAGAATGAGAATCCTCTACCTCTCAAAATTGCTCATTCTGCCTTCCCCAGCCCAAACCTGCCTCTTCGCAACTTAACGGCCATTAAATGTAGTGTAATAATCCCTCTTCCACTTGATATCCTTTCAGATATTTTAAGATAACTAAATCATCTCTTCAGGCTCAACTTGCCTGTTTCCTTCTTTCGGTCCTTATGTGGCATGACCTTAGATCTTTCATCATTCTTATTTGCCTTTTGGATGTTATACAACTTAACAATTTCCTTCCTAAAGGATACCTCTATAATTCATTTTGTTGAAAACCAGGCATCTGTTTTTTTGCAACTCTCTCTCTTCCCACCTACTGTAGCTTCCTTTTTCTTCTATATCATTTATGTCAGTGATAGATTTTATTCTTACCATCTGGGTCAGTCACTTGGTGTCCCTTTCATGCTGCTTCTGCTTTCATCCCCCAGTTAGAAATCTCACCAAGGCCTTTTGAACCTTCCTCCTAAAGGGCCTTTCATCCATACCTGTCCCTTCACATCACTCTGTTTACTTTAAGTTTCCTTTATTGAAAGACCTTTCTACCTAGTCTTCATGCTTTCACTCTCTCCTTGATTTATCTTTCAAACTAATTGTATTAGGTGTGTTGGCTTTTCATTTCATTCTGTTGGTTAAGGGCTATGCATAGTACAGGAGTAGCATAGAGTGGGTGCCAAATACTAATTTTGATTTTTACTTGATGAAAAGGGCATGAGAAGGAATCATCTTTCCATTTCCATAGAATGAGCTCTTTCCCAACTCTGTCCCTTCATGCCCTCTTTTACCAATTGGTCACTTTCTCCCTGGGAGGGGCCACTATTTTAGGAAGGACCCCACTTCTGCTTTATCCCACTCTTCTACTTTTTCCTGTCTTCATCTTCCTTTCTCTACCTGCCATATTGCCCTTGAGCAGGTACCACTCCTTTCCCTCCATGTTGGGCCCTCCTATATATGTATTATTCCTTCCTATTAGAACATAAACTACTTGAGGGCAAGGATTGTCTTGGTTGCTTGTATTTGTATCTCCAGTGCTTAGCACAGTTCCAGGCACATAATAAATACTCCTCTATGTATATATTATCCATTTGTTGGTTTTAATTGAACATATAAGTATGCCTGGTGATCCTAGCATATTTTAACATTTTGCCTATGTACAAATGAGCCAATACCTAGAAAAAATTACTTAAAGGTTTTAGAATACTGTACCTTGCACCCTATGCCTATTAATTATTCAGTAAATATAACTAAATAGCTCCATAGCATTACTTTTATTTCTACAATGCTGCTGTATTTGGATGTGGGCTGGGAACTGGGGAAACAAAGGCAAAAATGAAAGTAATGCTTGTCTTCAAGAAGCTTATGATCTACTAGAGTGCAGCAGGCAGTCAGTAAATTAATTTGGATGATACCAGGTAAATCTAGAACAAAAAAGCACATAATGTAAGATGACATGGCAAAAGCATAAGCCTTTGTGTAACAATGCAGACAGGGCATGTATCATTCAGTGAAGCAGCATGGTTTAGACTCGGTCTTTAGAGGCTTGGCTTCTAGCCTTGAAGCCAAGACTTCAAGGTTTGCATCCATTATATGAGCTATTTGACCCTGGGAAGTCATTCATCCTTTGGCTGCTTCTGGGCACCCAGAGAAGGTGCTGACTTGATGAAATAAATAATAGATGTTGTTCCTGTTCCTATGTGCCACTTAGAAATGGGAGCACTTTAGAACACTTGTGTTAATATAGAATCAGTGGCACAAAATTGTAAACAGTACCAAGTTTCGTTAATAGATAAAAGCTAAAAAGCATTTTTTGTATGAGGAAGGTATAGAAGGGCTAGTGTCCCTTTAGCAATGATTTTGTGTAAGAAATCTCCCCTTCACTAGAGGATAAGATAACCTTCTCCTTCCTCTTTTCTGATCCACTAAGGAAAAATATGTGTAGTTTTGAACTTGTCCCTGTTAAATGTGTTCCTTATAGTGTATTCAGTAGGAGTATATTTATGTGTATTGTGTGTTCCAGTGGATTTTGAGTCACTACAGATGGAGGTGTGCTGTAATCAGTTATATGTAAAACGTTACAACAGACTTTGTCTTGAGATTATATAATGTTAAAATGACTTTCATCAATGGATATCTTTCATGTTAAGCATGGTACTACTTCTAGAGATAATTCTTAATTTAGAATTTAGGGAACATTAACTTGCTTTATATAGCACCTACTATCTCCTGAGTGCAGTCAGAGCTTTCAGACATGCTTTTTTATAAATAACATTCATATACTTTTGATGGAAATTATAGTTATCATGTTGAAAATGTCAGCCTATGTAATAATCATATTTGGTGATGGTAACAAGTATGACAGTAGGTTGGATTAAGTCAGGCTTAAGAGGTTCAGAATTACTTCAGTTAGGAAAAATAGAATGCAATATTTGTGACTATGTTAGCAGAAATGGTAATTAAAATTGGGGGAATAAAGTAGAAATTTTCCTGGGGCTTAATATTTTTTAAAACTGAAACATCTTTAAAAAGCATGAAAATTTTTCATTTGTACTCGTATGTAAAATGGTTTCATTTACAGTATTGTCTTACTGAATATTCACAGTAACCTGAATTATTATATCATACTTGAATTCTTTATAGCTTCTTTGTAGAATGCAGAAAAGAAACTAAGAAAAAGAAAAAAGGTTTTTGGATGCTTTCCAAGAGCTCTCTTTATGTGTGCGCATCAGAAGTTATAATCACTTGATTTGAGTCTGGGTTTTATTGGGCAGGCTTGTCTGAAGCCCCCTTCATGCTTTCCCAGATAACCGGTTTCTTTTTTTCTTTTTTTTTTTAATAGTAAGAATTGTTTCTCTTTCTTTGATGTGGCTACACTGGCCACTCCGGCTTCATAAGCTGCTGGCTAAAAGAGAGAGTGAAATGAAATGATAAAAACAAAGAAGGGCATGATAGGAAACTAGAGAAGAGAAGCTAAATCCAAGGTAGGAGTACAGTACCAAGTGGAATTTTGTTTTAAATGTTCCAGGTTTAGGGTAGAAATGAGATGGATTAAGTTTGCTTCTGTTCTAAATGTCATTGGGATAGTTTGACTTTTATGTTGTATAAAGTAGCAGAATGTTGTAATGCTGAGAAAATATATCTAAGGTAATGGATTTTCAAAAAATATATTTGGAAAAGAAAATTTCTTGAAGAAGCATATCTATAGGCTAATAGATTATTTCTAGCACCTAGGAATCAATTTTATCTGTAGTTGGTTTTTTGATATATGTATATTACATACTTAGACTGTGATTAAAGCTCTAAATTGTCATTTGATTTTTCTCATTGCTAACTGAGCCAGTTCTTCTGGTAAGATACAGAAAAGGGAGGTTGCCATTATAGAATGACTATAACAACATGCAACTGTAGAAATTAAGGCTGGAAATAAAGTTGTGTAATTTGTGATGAAAGGTAACATTTGAAATCAAGAATTAAGTGAATTAGTTATTCTGGAAGATTGGTCCCAAATATAGTTTCTCGCATAAAAGTATATTACTACTTTTATTGTATTTGTTAGAAGATACATATTTTTATCATCCTCAGTATATATTAGGATGATTAACTTAAAAATCGCTTATATTTGCCTTTTTATAAAATGTAAGAAACAAATCCTATAGGAGTTTCAATTTTTTATAATTTTTATTTCATTATCTTTCATTAAAGTAAAATCTGTACATTTTTGTCTTGAATATTTAAACTTTGTAAATTATTAAATTAATTGGACTCAAATTTTTTTGGTTGCTTCTTGCCTGTTGTTTTACATAATTAGTTAGTCCTTTTGATATTTTTATAATTTAACCAAATTGAGACTGCTTAAGAGCTGGAAATGATTTTTTTTTAAACTTATAAACTTTAAAACATGGTTATGCTAAAGTAACCTAATGAATTATATCATGCATGTTCTGCTCAAGTGGATCTAGTTACCTCTATACTAATTATACTAAGGCCCACTAAGATTTTTGAAATACTATTAGTTTTTAAAAGAAAATCTCAAAAATGATATATAGTTATATAAGTGCTAATGGAATTAAAAACATTAATAATCCTGAAATAGCAAGTAATAGATATCTTTTTGATTAACTGTGATAATTACAGTTTAATCACTAGGCAGTGATTAAAATATCCATACATTTGTGTATATCAACAGCTTCTGTATGCAAGCAGATGCACAAATATGAATTCAGTTTGGTTGATAATACATAGAATTTTTTTCTGAATATTGTTTATAATGTAAATATGTTTCTTTTCTTCTCTCTTGGATTTTTTTATCCACTTATCAGTGTTCATATAGAACAAAATTATGTAGTTAGAACGTTTCTTTTTCAAGATAAAAAAATGAAGGGAAGTGACATTTTTATTGACCTTTATATTCTTTCATTCAGATTTTGACATAAATGCTTAGAGATGTGCCTGTTATTTCTCCCAGTCTATATTCTTTTGGTCAAACTTTTAGGCTTCTGGCAAAGCCTCTGTGTTGCATGTAGACTGCTTTCCAAAGCTGTTTCTGTTTGTGGGGAGGTTGAGTGATGATCCTGGTTGAAGAAGGACTTAAAGGGTGAGGATGCCACCATATAGGAGAGCCACCATTAGGTGGCAAGCCTCTGTGCCATGCGTTGACTTAGGGGGAAAAGAACAGAAATTCCCAGATGTCAGACAACTTGTAATTGGATTTGGCCTGTGGGGTTTGGAATGATCTGTGATTTTGTTTAATAATTAGGTAATAATTAATTACCATGTGAATTTAGAAATTTAGAGGATGCAAACTTCTAAAAATTAGCGAATAACTCCAACACCTATGTCTAATAACAAATAGACAATTGTTTGTGGTATAGTGGAATATTGCTTTAATGGGTACCATTTGTTTATATTAGGACTTAGGTTATATGACCTACAATAACGTAAATATTTTATGATTAAGGGAAATATTTTGGATATATTTTTCTGCTTCATAGTGTTAGTCCCAGTTATTCCCATTTTAAAAACGTCAAATTGTTATTGTCCTCTGTTTTCCATTTACCAGACAGTACTTAATTGCTTGCTTTTAGTAATTTATGACCAAATTATTTAAGTGCTTGACATGTAGAGGGAATCTTACTACTTCACTTTTGTCCAGATTTAGCAAGAAAATTGAAAACCTAACTATGTTTTAAGCTGTGTTTGTGCTGATACTGAATTTGACATATTAAGCAAAGTCTAATTTGTTAGAAATTAATCGAAAAATGAGAGTTAAAGATCAGATTAAAACTATTTTAGCAACACTGTATATTTTCAATGGAAGATACCAATCCATATAGTCGATTTTAGAAATATAAAAAATTTGGTGACCACTGTAGCAAATTTTAGTAAAAAGTAAATATTCTGTGTCATTTTTGTGTAAACTTTTTTAAATTTAAAAAATTTGGTGACCATTGTAGCAAATTTTAGTAAGAAGTAAATACTCTATATCATTTTTGTGTAAACTTTTTTTCCTTCTCTCAAATGGACATTCTGTTAAAAACAAGGTTAATACAGTTTCATGCTAGACTGGTGATTTAGGAATGAAAATATGACATTAATTCGTAGAAATGTACACAGCAGTTTTTCTAAGACATTTCTGTATTTGATTACTTAAATTTTTCTACTTGATTGAATTTCTACTTTGTAATAAATTCCATTCTCTTTGTGTGAAGTAAGTCAGGTTTCACATATTGATTTTTAGAACATACTCTCACTTCTGACTTATAGATTATACATTATAATAAAACATTTAGAGAGCTTTGAAAGTTTTGCATACTTTGTTCTTTGTTAGCGTAAGATATTTAAACCTAAAAGTTAGTACATTTTTGTACCATATGCTATATCGTAACTACCATTTTTTAAAACTTGACAAAACATAACTATTAAAAATTGTGACCAGTCTTCAGAGTATGAAATATTAAAAACTAATGATTACTTGACAATTTTTAGATCTTCAGAAGAAAATTTTCGATCATTTTGTTAGGGAGAATACATGTTAGATATATATTTGAAGAAATTTCAGAAAAGTAGTATTGAAACATATATTTCTACGTAATTAATACATTGTGGGAATTGATAGACCTGCAATTAAGCTGTGTTTAAGATACAGAAACCACTTTTGTGAACCTTATCTACTTTGATGGCCGTTATAATAAAAATGGGTAAAAGAAGCAAATGTGTTTTTAGAACAAAAATTTATTGTTTTAATATGTTAATTTTTCATTTTCAAACAGTGCACTATTTATATCACCAAAGTATAATGTTAAAAAAAGATTTTGGAATCTTTAAACTGAAAGTAATACATTAACATGTAGCATTTATGTTATGGTTTGCAGCTTTTTTAAGAATTTTGTTAATAACCTTCATTCATTGCTGTTTCAAAAATGACTGGAATTTTACGAATGGGATAGGAAAAGTTTTAAAAACTTACTGAAATAATTTGCCTAGTTAGAAATATTTAGGAGACTTACTGTAAAGTTTAAACTCTCATTTCTCTAAAGTTCATTAGTGAACAAAGTACATTTTTTCTCCCTCTAAATTCTTTCTAAGATCCTCACAATGTTAATGATCTTAAAATGTAAACTTTTCTGTTATATAATAAGCACATGTATTTCATAGAAAACAATCAGTCATATAAATTTGGGCATCTAACTTTGTAGACAGTACTATACCATTGATGTCAAGGCAAGTGTTTCAAAAAAATACTCAAATTGTATTTAGTGACATTTGGTATGTTTTTAGGGTGAGATGTAGTATAAGGAACATGTCAATCTTCGAGTAGTTCATCAGTTTTAAAAAAATACATTAAGTTTATATTTCATAAAAAACTTTTTCATTGCTATTTAGTTATTCTGAAGGCTATCTGACATAATAATTTAACATTGGCAATGACCTCAGTTATTTGGCACCTGAACATTGTGGAGGGTCAGGGGATAGCCAGAATGGCATAATTTATTATATGATGCAAGGGAAATTTTTTACAAAAGGTTGAATTTTGTATAGGGTTTTCCTGATATCTTAATAGAATGCTACTCAATTTTTTTTTTTTAGCATGATCAGGTGGTCAGACCCATTTGGTTACTGGAAGAACTTAAGACCAAAATTCTATCTCAATAAGAAAGCTAATCCTGAGATGTCTATGAATGTAGTAGTTGTATGTTGTTTTTTTTTTGTGTGTGTCCTTTTAAACATATTGTTATATAAAGTTGTTTCACATGTTTCATTCTGTGCATTGGAGATCTTTAATGTGTTTAATGTATTCTTTGCATAATTTAAGTACCATATTATGTAGATTTTTCAAGATATGTTTGTTTTGGTTTTTATGTATTATCATTTATTTAAAATATTTGAAAGATATTTGACACATTTTGTATGAAGTACTAAATGATGTAGTTGGAAAATATATTTTAGATACTTTAATTTTGAATTTTTCTGCATGTACATTAGGAATTTCTTTTATGACTGGAGTACATTATATCTTGCTGCGAAGTTGTGAAACAGATTATATCAAATTTATAGGGACAAACTAACAATATGTAAGGCTCTGCTGAAAGGTTTTCAGTTCTGAATGAGGTTTAGAGGAAAGGACAAAGTTAATTTTGAATTTGAGTTATTTTATTACTAATTAGGAGAAAAAAGTACACATTTCATTTTTTTAGGAAGTGAAAACAGGATTAAAAATTTAAATAATTTAGGTTTTTGTTTCAGGTTGAGGTAGTTTATAATGCGTTTTAACAACAAATCTAATAACATAATAAAGTCATGTATTAAAATTCTAAAAGCATATTTGCTTCTTATTGTGCTATTTGCTGCCAAAAAATGTAAAAATTTATAATGATGTTTAATGAAAGGCTAGCATTTCCACATTTAAAAGTAGAAAGTAGCAATTTGGATAATCTTTATGATTTAGTTAATATTTTTGAATTTTTATTGGCAAATTCAGAAAAATACCAAATCCTTTTCAGCTTTCCATCTTGTGCCCTCCTCTCCCCAGTCTTTTCAGTCACAAACTGAATTCTGCTATGTGTGGAATTTTGAGTTGTTTTGGGGTTTTGTTGTTATTATACTTCAACTGAATTTGTGGATACATTATCTTTATATATTTTGATTAGAAAGTTGAGGGGAGATTTTATTTAATGAGGTGTATTAATTATGGGTTGTTTTTCACAAGTGGTACGTTAGTCACATTATTATGCACTTCTTTTTTTTGTTGATCCTTTTATAAATTGCTGAAGAAACTTACAAATATATCCTTTGATTTCTTTGAAAAAATATAAAATTGGATATAAATTTTAGGTCTATTTTGACTAAGTCTAGTCCTGGACAAAGTAAAGAATGTCTTTCAAAGCCTTTTTTTCATTTGAAACAAACATGAAACGTGTGAATACATGTATCACTCTATGGAATATGTATTTAAATTAGACTGTATATGCATTATAAGGCAGTTTCAGAAGTAAAGAATTGAGTAATTTTAAAAACATTTCTTTTTTTCAGAAAACATTTTGTCATATTTTTCAATAGAAATAGACTGAGAAAAAAATTAGTTGATTTCTACAATTTGGAATTAATTTAATTTTGTAAACTTTCTTACTTTAGGACTTTATAAATAGACACCAAATCCTTTGATGGGAAGATCAATTATTAGATTATGTATTTCCTTTCTCATTCAGGTTAATTCCTTTTGCTTAGCTACTGTTCCACTAAAACACATTGCTTTAAGATAAGAGCAGGTTGAAGCCAAGGATTGGTTTAAACAAATGAGCTCTCCTCATTTCAGTTGGTTAAGTACAAACGACCAACAACGAAATAGTCCCTGCCTTGCTGGAGTTTCATTATTTCACAGTCATAAAGCTAAGGTTAGCTAATCTCTCTTCCTCCTTCTTTCCCTCCCTCCCATCCTTCCTATCTTAGGAGGAAGACTTAACTGAGGAGTAAAATGAAAGATCCTCAAGACGTAGTAGCCAAATGTTTGTGCAATAGTTTCTGTTTCATACCATTGTTATTCTGTTATATTGGTATTTTAAAAGGGCCTACTCAACATTTCACTTCTTCTAATATACATTTTGGAAGTGTAAATGATAATGCTTCGTCACTTGAATATTTTTAGTATATCATGTTATTTGACATGATGCAATATGGAAAAAGTTTCCTATTAACTTTGGAAAGAGTTGACTAAAGATTTTGTAAGTAATTAAAAGAGATAATCTCCCGAATATTAATAATGCTTTCAGTAATTTTAACATTCACTATTACTACTAACTTTAGTTGGGCTGATGTTAAAGTAACTTAATATTAAGTAACTTAAATTATTACTGGGCTCCTTTTTGGACAGGCTATAAAACTTTTTGAGAAGGTGCAAAATACCATATTTATCATGTTTTGTTGTCATTTGCTGAAAATGAATGCCCATCACAGATTCAGCCTTAGACATCACTGAATTCAAATCAGTCGCCTATTTTACATGAGAAGAAATTGAGATCCAGACTGACATCTTAATGGTCTTTGACATTACACAATTGCAATGGCATCATCTATCCCTAGAAGTTACTTTTTATTAACATTGTATTTACTTGTGCCCATGTTGGGGAAGGGTAGAGGAAGGAATGATTTTAGTAAGTGCCTACTATATGTCAGGTGCTTGTGCTAAGAACTTTGCAAATATCTCCTCTTGTCCTCACAAAAACCTTGTAGGGACTGTTATTGTCCCCATTTTACAGTTAAGAAGGCAGTGGCAGACCAAGGTTAGGTGACTTGCTCAGACTCCTACTGCCTTGGGAGCTTCTCAGGCTGCATTTGAACTCAGATCTTCCTGTCTTTAGGACTAGCACTCCATATGGACGCCATCTAGCTGCCTTGAAGTGTTCTCCTCTTAGGAACATAAGCTCCTGGAAGGATTTTTTGCCTTTGTATCTTTAGCCTGTAATTCATTTGTTCCTAAATTGAATCCTAGGGATTTTACTCAAGAATTAATCCTCGGACACAATACCAGGTTGCTGTTGTCATGGTAACATCGGCATTAGATATTAAATTTATAGTGATACTTTTATAGAAGTTTTTACAGTTAAAACTTTGAAGTCGTTCTCTGAATTAATGGCCTCTAGTTGAGGTTTTGTTTCTCTTAATTTAAAATGGATTTCCCTTTGCAGTGCACATGCTGAGTGTAGCGGAGCATGTTGTTTCTTCTTTTTGTCTCCTTGGTTCTTAATTTGAGTTAATAAATATCTTGATAGTTAACAAGGGAGCAGCGCCACCTGCTCCTGTTTTACTGTGGGTAGATTCCAGTGGCAACAAAATATCCTAACACCTGTTTCTATATGTTCTTCATGTCCTACATAGTTACCTTATGAAATTAAAACCTTAAATCCTAAATGTCTTTACCACTTACTTTGTCTATGGAGGAGACATTCTTGGTCATCAAGATTTCGTTCTTAATAGTGTTACCTTTTCTCATATTTTTGTTGGTTGAGGCTGTAAAGGGGAGTGGGAATCAGACCTGTGATTGTGGCATCAGGCTCAAAGAGAGCTCAAATGACCCTGCTGGTCACATAGTGAATTAAAAAAACCACAGTTAACCGTATCTGTCTGGTATTCTGTTTTTATTTTGTTAAATGGTTACCAATTACATTTTAATCTGGTTAGGACAGAACTCTGGACATGGAGCAGCAAGTTTGATGTTTCTGGTAAAGAGAACTTCACATAAGAAAAATCTGTTGACTGATGCAACATTTGTTATGCAGTTTATAATCTTAAAGATTATAGGCACTGTATGTAACTGGGAAGTTAAATAATTCATCCAAAGTCACATCCAGCATGTGTATGAGGAAAAATCTGAACTACTTCTTCAGCACTCTCAGGTCAGTTGTGCCTGACACTGTGCATTGGTACTATTATATTTTAATATAATGTAATAAATTGTTTTTAAAATTGGCAGATGTTTACAAAAAATTTACCCCCCTTTTAGGGAGGTAGGATTAACTTTTGATAAAACTGGTCTTATTTAAAGAGCACTGGATAGTTAGGAAAGTATGATTCTAATTTTGGCTCTCCTTCAAGTGATCTTTGTTATAATAAAGAAGTCACTAAAGAAATCCTAAGGCTTGATTTCTTTATAAGGTCATCTAAGGTCATATTTTGCTTTAAAGTCCTTTTATTTTGTGATTTTTTAAGCCATTAGTTCCAGATAGAGAGGCACTGATTATCACAGTTGAGTATAGGGTTTGGAGAGATTAAAAGGGAGTGGATACAGAGCTAGTTCAGTGATAAAGTCAAATGCAAAATCTAATCAACTAGCATTTATTGCATGTCAACTATATATGCATGATTTGTGTATGTGATATTAAAGTTTAGGATATAACAACAGCAACAACAATAAAAATTGCTAGCATTTATAAAGCACTTTAAGGTTTGAAAAACGCTTTATATATGTAAAATTTTATTTGATCTAGGATATTCATGTAGATGTTCAGCAGGTAGTTGGTGTTGAAGGCCTAGAAAGCTTATGACTGGTGAAGAGGGATTTGGGAGATCTCTCTTCAGAGATGTTGATTGAAGCAGTGGCAGGAAGGGAGACTGATCTTTCTTAGCATATAGTGTGTTCCCCTTAACTTGGCATTTTTAGCAGAAATCTGGATAATCAGCACTTATTGTGAAACTTAGGTACAGGCTAGACTGATAGCTCTTAAGTACAACAGTCCATCTTGCCTATCTACAGACATCTTAGCTGCCTGAAATTCCCTGCCTCTTGGAATCTGGTTTTCTTCCCAGCTCAGCATAAGTTCCATCCACATAAGGTCTTTTCTCACTAATGTCTCCCCACCCTCCAACTCTCCAAAGGCAGGACATTTTCATTTTTAATGTTTGTATCCATAGTGCTTGACGGGTTAATAAAGATATTTTAATTGTTGGTAAATCTGAAAGACTTGTCCCCTTCTAAGTTTGGACAGAGTACTGAATTATTTAAAGGAACAAAGTTAAACTCTTTTGTCATATATTTGAAATAAGATATAATAAGTTATGGAATACTCTTTTTCCTTTCTTACAAAATTACCTTTTAAATTAGAATAGCTTAATTTTTTTCTTGGCCTCAGTTTGCTTTTCTGTCAAGTGAAGGTTTTGAAATCTATCTCAGATGTTCCTTCCAGCTCACAAATGCTATGACTTTATTTATAATTTAAGAAAATAATTTTTGGCTAGATATGACTTTACATTCACATAAGATAATTACTACTTTTAAAGACTTTTGGTTAAACCTGTTTTTGGAAACTTCCTTCTAACCCTTTTGATTGACATCTACAATTTTCAGATGAAAAGCTTTGACCCAATGCTTTATTGATTGATTGGTCCAAATTTGTGGCATGTTTTTCAGAAAGACTTATGGTCTGGTTGAAGCACAGATCAGAAAGACTTATGATCTGGTTGAAGCACAGAAATGTCTCTAACCAATCACGACTTGAGAAATGGTTGGATTGCCTGTTCCGCTAGGAGGTATTCTTGCAAATTATATCGATGCATATGTCTCCTGAGAGAGTGAGGAATAACCAGATTGTTCTATAAACACAGTTTGAAAAAAGTATTTTGAAGGCTTGTTTATGATGTAGTCTTTGCCAATTGGCATTGTGGAGATGGATAGATCCACAGTTGTTTTTTGTAGGCATATTTTTTCCTTTTATTCCAAAGAGGAAGATTTTATCTTTTTATATATTATCATGTTTATTTCACTGTAATGTATTTTCCATGTAAGGATAGGTATTGCTTTTCAGTAAGCATTTTTTCAATTCCCAATACATATCTCTAGTATTTACAGTAACAAGGTATTTTCTTTGCCCTAGTTTATTTTGTCTTCTGAATTTTGAAGCAGTGCTTATTAACATATTGAAATATTCTGAACCTTTTCCAAGAAAAGTTTAGCAGCATGTATTTTGTAAAATGTAGGAGACTGTTGAAATTTAGGTAAATATTACTTATTATAGATTATGTTAAAATTCATGTAATACCAATAGCTTGCGGAGGTGTTCGCTGCTTTGGGAGGTAGTATAATGCAGTGGAAGGACCACCAGCCCTGAAGTCAGAAGATGTATACTATGACCTTGTTGGGCAGGTCACTAACCCAGTCTGAAAGTCAGTTTTCTTATGTGTCAGGATTTGACCAGATGCCCTCTGAGGCCCCTTTTAGTTTTAGAGCCCAATGATCTTCTGATTCTTTTACTGTTATTCTGAGACTCACTCTCTGGAGAGTATTCAGTCCTGTGTTTATGATAGCAGCGCACATTTCATCTAGCGCTTGGCATTTACTGATTTCCCTCTCCCTAGCAATCCAGTGAAGTAGGCACATAAGAATGATTATCACGATTTAGCAGATAAAGAAACTGAGGTTCAGATGTGGCCATTCAGCAAAGACTGACCTAGGTGTTCTGACTCAGCACAGTGCTCTTATGCTGTGAGATGATACCTCCCCTAACTTTCTGGTGATTATCGCTAATTTTATCATGCCTTAATGTTGGCAAAGCATCTTATAGACACACCCCCACACACATTTAATCCCCCAAATAACCCTACAGGTATTATCATTCCCATCTTAAAGATAAGGTAATTCAATTGGGGAGTGATTGTGACTTGCCCAAGGTCACAGAGCTGGTAACTAGGATTTAAACCTAGGTTATTTCTTCTGACTTCAGATCTATAACTCTGCCTATTATATCATGTTGTGTCAGTGTCCCTTCATTAAAAGGAAATCAGAGCAATGAACTGAATATGGGAAAAATGGTTGACAATAGGACTTAAGAAAAATGAGTTCTGTAACTCTGATTCTTTAAATGAAGAAGTCATGAAAATATTCAGTGGAAAAACATGTAAAAAACAGATCTATTTGAAAATTAAGGCATAGAGTTAGAAAGCTTATCAAGCCCATTTGTTTTTGAAGCATATATGTTTCATATATTCGGTGTTAATACTTAAATTTGTCTTACATTTAAAATAGGAATTTTTAATTTTAGGTAATGCTTTGTTCTTTACCTCTGAGCAAAGAGGAATGATAAAGTAGCACATACGTTTTCTGTAGGACTTCGTTTGACAGCTTCGTGGTATCATAGCAAGATAATAAAAAAAATTCTAGTCAGAAATATGTTTAGTTGGCCTTTCTTTCCCTGAGCTGCTCTTGGTCGTCATAGGGAGCTTAGAAGTCAGTTCTCCTTCCCGTCACTTGATGTGGGTTCACTGAAGCAGAGGAGGGCTTGGCTTCATGGGACTGAAGGTGATGTCTTGCCATAGAAAACTGGTTGCCTTCACGGATTTAATTTAAAAAGAGGCCATATCCATATGCGCTGTTTGTAAAAATATATTCCATTTAATATGCTTTAATCTCTTATGAAATAAAGCATTAGGCCATTCAATCTAAACAAAATTTTTAAGTATTTCTTAAAAAAAATCTACCTTTTGATTTTTATATGCATATGTATACATATATTTATGTTAACATTCTTAAATCCAAGTCTCTTTTTTTGCTTGTTATTTTGGTTGAATCATAATTGAGTAGTTTTTTTCTTCTCTACCTTATTACAAGAACTGCTTTTTGTGCCCATTGTCTGGATGAATGCTTTTTCTAGTTGTTTTTTTTTTGTCACTTTGTAGCATTTCTGTGTCAGATGCATACAGGATGACAATCAAATAAGCTTTATTATACTATCTAAAGTAATAGAACATTATCCTAAAATTTTGTGATCTGAAATTAAACACCTGACTTTCCTCCCCCCGCAAATTATAGACTAAACATGTTGCAATGTATTATCAGAATTTTCTCTAAGAAGTAACCTTTTTTCTTTTGGCTTAGACTTTCTGGTTATAGGAGCCACTAATTTGGGAAGTTAGGTCCATTTACCCATCGTATCAGAAGACTTGGAGAGGAATATGTAATGATTTTTTTCTATGACATCTGCCCTTTTTTTCAGGTTCTCGACAGACATTTTATCCTGTTATTGTGTCTATGTTATTTAGTTCGTCCTGAAGACTCTTGAATTTCACATGCAGTGCTTCAATCAGCTCCTACAAAGAGGATAACTTACCTAGGGACCCATCTCTTATGGAAGAAACACCAGGCGATGAACAGAGACAGCCAAACGACCCTGAACAGGGTACCTTGGCCTTGTTTTTTTAATTTTGCTTTTTGCATTCCCAAGTGTAGATCTTTATTATAAAAATTGCAGTTTCCTGTAGTAAAATATATGGAACGTTTAGAAAATATATCTATATTATGCCCAATTTTTTCTATGACATTTGCACTATAATTCCAACATTTCATAGTTTTGAAGTGTACATTTTGTTTTGCTGGTTAAATTATGTGACTTTTACTCTTCTGGCCATTCTTAAAAAAACCTGTATGTTTTTTATTTGCCATTACATCTTATTATAATGTAAAGCTATGTTTGTGAATGTGTGGAAAAAACAGAACTTGAATCACTATGCTTGTATCATATCATGTAGCAGGACTTTAGACTGCTTTGTAGCCTGGAATAAGTGTTTAAAACTGCTTTTATGTAGTAACAACAGAGGTATAGTGACATGATGTAACACCCATGTATCTCCTTTTTAAATTTTATAAAGGAAAGCCCAAACCTGGCAAACAATAATTAGGTATAGTTATTTTGTAATGAGAAAAATGGTTGTTTTACTGGAGAAGGTACCGCAAAATCTTTTAAATAATAAATTCCTTCAATGAATTTCATTGTTCATTTCATAATTTTCTTGATGGAACCTAGGACAGTTGAGAGATGCTTATTTTTAAGTATTAGGAGCTACTGCTATTTAAAGATGTCAGATGTGGAAATGAAATAATTTCTAAATTATACTTTATGGGAAGAAAATATATTTTATTGCATCATTCAAGTTCTTGTTATCCAAATATCCCACTGTGTCAGGTCCTTAGGCAGAACGGGGATTTTATTTGGGTTTGGCCCTGTGTTTTCATTGATCTAGACCTTTTTCTACCAATGAAGGTTGGTAACTGACTGTTCTACTCATTACACCATGCTATATCCCTAGGCTGCTACAGTGGGAGGCAAAAGTAATCATGACAGAAAAGTATTCATTACTGAGCTGAAATAAATAATCTCTGCTCAAAACGTAACTCCTCACTACCCTTTACCCTTTCCTTTGAGTTTTAGGGGTCAGTTTTTTGCTGATTGTCAGTAATGGCTGCAGAAGTGAGTAATTTGAGTTTCAAAAGGTTTCAAAAGGCTCTTGGGCACCATTGACGAAGCCCTCAAATATTTTGCAACAGTGACTCCCTGTGATTTTGCAAGAAAGTAGAATATAAAGTAAAGGATATTATTTGGTACTGTAATTGAATTTTGGAAAAAAACAGGAAAAAATCAATGTGATTCATCAAAGTATTAACACAGTTATAACCTACATTTTACTACATATAGCATAAAGTATTTATTTTTTAATTTTAGTTTCATTTTTCAGCAAAAAGGCCCAATTAAACCTCCCTTCCTCCACCTATTCCCCCCTCACTCCCCGATGTTAATTTTTAAATATTTGTCCCTTTTTAAAGTGAATTCTCTTTGTGACCTTTTTCCAACATCCCTTATCCTCAGATAATAAGACCTTCTTTTATATATTGAATAAATGTTATTCTCAGGACCAATAGGTAGCATTTACAGATAATCTGTGAACTAGAAACTATTTTTTTGAAGAAAGGATGGCTTTTCTTTTTACTAAGAGAGTTCATTCACTGCACATTCATTCAGCAAACACTTCACTGGTCATCGTGTATGGGTCACTATGTCTGGCTTGACAGAATCTTTTCTTACTACATTATGAAAAGACTTAAAATGAGTTACAATAAAGACGTTTCATATTATATCACTCTTGTGAAAGTTTTCCAATCTTTTCATAGTGTTTGTGGAACAAAACTGTATTTTTTTTAAATGCATGTATTATAAAAATTCAGTGGGAGACGTAAAGAGGAATTAATAATGAAGTGAAATTTTTTGTGGACTTGTTTTAAGAAATTAGTCACATTTTGTAATGAAGCATTCTGTCTTTCCAAGTGTTAGTGTGTAACTCAGCCTGCTCAGAGTTTGTGGCAGAAATGATTTCGTAAGTGGCAACCTTTGTAACTTGAACAATTAAGTATGTTATCTTAATTTCACTTGTTAATTGGCCCCAAAATATGTAAAAGCAAATTCAATTGTGGTCCAAAAGATGGAACTGCAATCTTTTTAAAACAATCTTTTTCCTTTTTTTCTTCAGCTGGTTGGTAATATTTATGCTGTGCAGAACAGGAAACAAATTATTTAAAATGTTATATAGCCCCCTAAAGGTTTGAGGACATGTGTGAGTCAAGTTAAGTAAAAAAAGATACCGATAAATAGGTAATAAAAGACATATGGGAAGTAAAGGTGTCAGATTATTTCTGTTACCCATTATATTCTTTTGGAGGAAACCAGTGCTTGAAGGATCCCCATTTCCTGGGGATTAGGTACGTCAGTGCTCTCTTAGTTGATCTGTGCTTTTTCTACATCTTCCTTAGTATAAATTTGAATTAAAACCTACCTCATATAATTAGGCCAATAATTTCGTTTCTTTTACGTTTATTTTTTGAAAGTATTAGAACAACAGTGTGGACTGACAACAAGAGCGTGTTCTATAGTGGAGTAACCTCGTGGCCATATATTGGTTTTTCAAATATCTTGGTGGCTTTTTATTTTATGTCATTGATTTCCATTGTGATCCTAGGTATACTACTATTTTATGTATTTAAAAACATTCTGAGATGTCTTTCAACTTCACCAGTCTGGCAAAGATTAAGGAACTTGGGTTTGCAATCTGAAAAATATGTGTATTTTATATGTGCAGTTGGCAAAGTTTCCTCAGAAAATTATAATTCTGTAGTGCTTTGATTCCTCATTCTTTACCAGCAGTGATTAGTGGCCTTTTTATGTTGAAAAGAAGAGCTTGAGAACTTACACTTTTTGTCATTAAAAATAATCTGTCGAGGGGCCTCATTATTTGGTTCTAATTTTAAAGTTATTTCTCCTTTTCTGTATTCTTTTTCTTTTTGAATAATGAACTGGAAATAAATACCCTTCTGTACTGTGTAGTTTTTCTTAACACAAAACAGTAATTTTCCTTAGTGTCTTTCCTTTTCTAAAATGAGGTGACATTTTATATAGTGAAAAAGAACTGAAGTTGCTTTGTGCTTTTTCTTATCATCTTACTCAATTTTGCATTAAATTAATAACTTTAGATAGATTATTCTTGTGGGATAGTCTATATTATTGGATTCTTTAATTGACAGAATTTCAAAAATATTTATTCATGAATAACTCAAAAGAAGTCAGAATTTTCTGTCTTATAAATTGAATGAAAATGTTAGTTTACAAATGCAGAAGTTAAACATTTATGATAATTCATTAAGGTAAATGGTCATGTCAAAATATATAGTTAAAATATTTGACATTTCTGAGAGTTGGTTAATATTTTCGTTACAAAATTGGTTCTTAAATCAATTTCCACAAAGATAGCTATAAAACAACTTCTAGAAGCCAGAGATTCTTATGATCATACCAGTTCAAACTTTATGAGTTTTAGTTTCTTTAAGCTATCTTCCAGGCCAAGGGTAAAAATGTGATCAGTTGTACAGTCTCATGGAGAAATAGTACTCTGAATTGTGAACCCAGGTTTCATTTGGCTTAATTCCTAACAATAAAGTACTGTAGGTATGGAGAGAACAAAGTTCTAGGAAAGCTACAAAGATTTCCTTATAAGTCATTAATGGCGTCATAACTAACAAGTTTTGTTAAAGTGAAATCAGAAGAACTTAATTTCTTACCCCTAATTTTAATACCTTCCAACACTATTTCACGGTCAGGTTTGGCATTACTGAATCTTTAAACTATTAGAAATCTATATTGTTACCACAATGCTATTTAAAAGTTAGTTGAAATAATTTTCCTTATCAGTTTAAAAGTAACTCTAAATGTCTTATGAAAACATTTTCTAATTTGGGTGAATGAGGAAGAACATTTAAACCAAATCATTTCAGCACATAGACTCTTGTATTCTTTATAAATGGGGATACAGCACCACCTCTTGGTCAAATTGAATTTTTTAAGAGACAATGAAATTACTTGATAAATCAAGCAGGTCACATTTATCATTACATTTTGCAATATGTATGGCAAATTCACATTAATGTCATACATAGGATATAAAATCACAAAGCAGCTTAGTGTTTTCTTCCCTGGCCATACTATCAAAAATTAACATTAGAAGCAAAGTTCTTTTTCTCTCTCTTTTATGTTTATTAAATAAGTGAGGAGACTAGAAGAATGAACATACTGAGTGTTTCATTTTTTACTTAAGATTTTCATATATAAGCTGGACATTCAAATTAAAGGAATTTACTAACCATTCTTCTATTTTCATGACATTATATGTTAGCTAATAAAATGAAATGAACTCTCTGATGCCATTGTTAAATATTTTTCTTTTAAGAAAAGGGATTTTTTTCCCTTCATACTTAGTGTTTGTTATCCTCTTAAATAGATCTCTTAATGAACAGTAAAGTCTGTAATTTCTGAGCAGTGATTTTCGTGTGAATCTATAGAGTCAAAAAGCTAAAGACTAGCATGCTGCTGTAAAGAATGTATCTTTTAAATATAATTTAGTCTTCAAACATTAACTTTGGCTTTTATATTTCGGTTGTTCATGGTGACAGAAGGACTCGAGTAGATGGAGATAAATATAAAAATATGTACAAACTGTCTGATTTGACCACAGCGAAGCAGGAATCTGAAGTGACATTTGGTTCTCCCAGAGATATTAAAAATATATGTTCTTTAAGAATAAGCAAAAAGGCATCCATAATACTTTTCTGCTTCTTGACATCAAAGTGAATGTTGAGAGCTGTATCAAAGTCTTAACTCTTATACATTAGTAATATATAGTAAATAAATTAGCGCTTTTGAGTCTTAGGGAGGGTGGTCTTTTTTTTCTTAATTTCTTTTTAGGCATAGTAATACCCAGCTTAACATCAAGATATGTAATATTAACAAGAACATTCTTGAATAGGACAACCAGAGGAATCTTGAAATTAAGGTGTCCAAATTAACATGAGTATTTTGTAAAAAGTATAGTGGTTATCTGTTAGTTTTAGAGATGGTTGTGTTAGACGTAGGAATTAGTAAGCTTTTCTATTCAAATGGTTTTTGAAAAGCTTAAGATTAAAGAAAGGAAAAAAAGACTCACTTGTCAGTTCAAGATGTGAATCCTACTTATTTTTATGTACTCTTTATATCTTTTGTATACCTGTTATGTAATAGACATTTTGTTTCCAATTAATTTTTGACAGTTGTGCAGTGAAATCCATGTGTAAAGACATTGAGCTAGACTTTCTGATGTATGGAACTTAATAAAAAAGAGTTTAAAATTTTTAATACAACATTTGTATAGTAAGTTAATGTATTAACTTTAAAGTTAATTTTCTATAGAAGACTAAAAACAGCCAAAAGTAAGTGTTTAGTAATTGAACATTAATTTGTATGTCTTTTTCAAAGCACTTTTGAGGAGTACTTACAAATATGTATGGGGATGAGAATTTTTGTTCAAAAAGTTGATGTTATTAAATGGGGACATAGCTTTATGAATTTACATTTATACTTGTTTAGTAGGATTTAGTAATCTGTTGCATTAAGTAGCTGCAAATACAAATTTCTTTACATAGATTTTCTTAAAGAAAATGGCTTATTTGATATCTTGTGTTTTTGATAGAAATAGAATTTGGAATTTTAAAATGAGATCGTTGAAGTGTTTGTTTTAAAGCAGAACAGAACAAGATAGATGCACTTAAGGGTAAAGTTCTGAAGCAAATGATTTACATGTTACTAACAACAAATATTCTCAAAAAATAGGAACTCTATCTAGAAATGTGATTTTTAATTTTGTCTGGCTTATTAGTTAGTAGTGATAGGAAGATTAAGGGAATAAACATTATATAGTGTCTTCTGTATGCAGGTGCTGTGCTAGGTACTTGTTACAAATATTACCTCATTTGATCCTTACAACTTTGTAAAAACAAATGCTGTTATTGTCCCCATTTTAGAGTTGAAAACAGATTTGAACTCAGGTCCTCTTGACTCTAGCCCTGGCGCTTTACACTTTCACCATCTAGCTTCTAGATAATTTTCCTTATCAGTTGTTAAAAGGATCTTCCCAGCCACACACAGTAGTGTCTCCTAATTGTCTGTGAGTTTTCTTGACTTTTTCTTGGGATTGGTGGATTAGAGGAGGAGGAAATGGGGAAGAAGAAGGATTTAGATTCAGGAAGGATTTTCATTGATCTTATATGAATTAAGTTTTTTAATATGAAATTTTATATCATTTATTTGGTGTTACCACATTTCTTTCTATTTATTGAAATTTATGCATCCAGAATAAGCTCTTACCTAGATTGTCTGTCTGTGAACTTAGATGGGAACAATTACATTTTTACCTCAGTGTAATTTGTTTCCTTTGTATTTTATGTGTTAATGTTTTTAAAAACATTATTCTGAGAAGGGGGCCATGACAAAAAAGGTTACAGATCCTAGATCCTAAATATTCAGGGCAAATAACAATTTTGTGGCTCTCATCTGTATTAAAATCCTGAAACTCCGCATGTACATTTTAGAATCTTTGAATGTTATTGTGTGTGTTATGTGTGTATATGGACATAAAATATAAACAGAAGTAAGTCCATGTACATACACACGTACTGTTACTTTAAGAAAAAAACTTGCTGTCAACTTGATTAACCATATAAATATTACACCTTTTTGTGTGGCAGCACCATTAGTTCTTAGCAACTGAGCAATTGTATTTGGTTTGTAGACTTACTTGATAGTACATTTGTCCAAATTGAATATATTTTCAAGACTTCTTTGGTTTCTCCATAATAGTGGGGCTTACTATGAGAAGTATTTCTGAATACGTATTTTAAATATGAGTGATATTTTAATTTGTTACTTACTCAAAATAAATAATTTCACAGTTTTAGTTTTTCTTATTTGGTAGAAATAGACCTTACTCACTAAAGTTCTCACATTGGAACTTGGTAGTCCTAGAGAACTTACAGAAATATTTTAAAATGAATTTCAGGAAGTGAAACATTTGGCTCTGTTTAAAATGCATTTTATAAGAAATTCCTGTAGTGTTGATGTATTTGTAACTCTGACATAGGACATGGAAGAGAAACAAGGGCACAGGATTCCAATATTGGTAGTAAGGGTTTCTTTTTCCAGATTTTCTGTTTGATGTCTATTGGTTTAAGGGTGATCCCTGTAAGCCCTCTAATGTTTTAATGACTGATAGTTCTCATTCTAAAGTAGGAACTGCCATTTGTTTAAGTCCGTAGTACTCAGTTTTTAGCAGAAATCCTGTAAAATATTGAATTGGGAAAATATTGTATAAAGCAATAAAATTCAAAGTAATTATTGCAATTTTTTGTTTCTAAGGGAAAATTTTAGTTTTAAGCAGCTTATCTTTTTTAAAAAGTTACATGTTTTTTAGAATTAATAAAAAAGAATACTTGTGAAGCTTAAAGCTGATGGAGTCTCAACTTTGAAACTTAATTGACTTGTACACACACGCTTGTAGATCATGTGACAGCCTCTGCTTCAAACTGCATACTTTGGAAGGAGAATAGAAAACAGTGTAGACGTATATGGAGGCATGTCGCTTTGAGTGCTTTATTCTTGATCCTCCCTCCAACCCTTTCTCTGAATCTATCAGATTCACCTTCCTAGAGCAACACCGACCAGATCAATCTTCCAATTGCCTGGCCAAAAATCTGTGTCTCTGTTCTTACGACTTCCTAATCTGACTCCTGTTGAAGCCTGCTCTTTAGGCAGATGGGATGCTTTCCTCTTCAGCTCCCCCAGATCTGGTAGGATCTGGGCTTGGCATAGTCAGGAAGCATTTCTGTGCCCAGCACCCTGCTAAAGTGCTGCAGTTACAAGGAAAGGCGAAAGATGATCACTACCCTCGAAGAGCTTACGGTCTGTCCTGTACCTCACTTAGTTACACACCTCCAGAACACTCATAGTCAGTTTTTCTGGTGGCTTATAAGCACAAACTAGGTACAGGATAAATAGGCAATAATTAACAAAGAAGTCACTAAGACTGAGACATTCAGAAAAGTTTCTTGCAGAAATCTTTTTTTACCTGGGACTCAACGAAAGCCAGGGCATCAAGGAGGTGGAGAAGGGAACGCATGCGGCCAGACAGAGTTAAAAAAATCCTGGAATTAAGAGATGGTGTGTTTTGTGAGGAAGAGCAAGGAAGCCAGGCTTTGGATTTCAGAGTGGGTGAGAAAGACTGTAAGGAAGAAGACTTGAAAGTTAAGGAATGGAGCTAGATTGTGGAGCTACTTGGATACCAGGCAGAGGACCGTGGCATATGGACCTGCACATAGGAGAATCACTTAGGGGAGAGGTGGGGGATGGCCTGGAGTGCAGAGACGTGTGTTAGGCAGATCAGCCAACCAACCAACCATTGAGTAATCCAAGTGTGAGGTGAGGAGGCCTGCACCAGGATCCTTGGGAGTACCAGAGGGGAGGGGACGGTATGGAGAGATGTTAACAGGTCTGAAATCAACAGGTTTTGGCAGCACATTGGATATGGAAGGTCAGAGACGAAGGGGTTGGGACTTAGACTGCAAGCCTAAGGGACTGCGAGGATGGCGGTGATGACGGATAGAAAGGGGAAACTTTGGGGGTTTGGGAAAAAAGATGTCTTGAATTTGATGAAACATCCAGTTTGAGAGATCTAATAGACTTGGGAGGTGAGAGACTTGAGGTCAGCAGAGAGATTAGAGCTCTGAGAATCATCAGCATAGAGATGGTTATTGAAACCGTAGGAACTGATGAGATTGCTAAGAAGTAGTATGGAGGGAAAGAGAATGCCCAGGACAGGAGGCTCAGGAAGGTGAAAGGAGAACCAGGAGAGAATGGTCCTGGAGACCTGGGGAGAAGAAAGGGATTGCCAGTGTCAAAGGCTGTAGAGAGGTCAGGAAGGTTAGGATTCAGAAAAGACCATCACATTGGATGACTTAGAGACCACTGGTAACTTTGGAGAGAGCGGTTGTTAGAAGCTGTATTGTAAAGAATTAAGAGGGAAGAAGTAAGCCTTTGTAGCATGATCCCAGGTATTAAGCACTTTTTACAAATATTATCTTATTTGGTCTTTACTGTGCAACCCTTGAGGGAGGTGTGATTATTGTAACTGTTTTACAGTTGAGGAAACTGAGGGTGAACACAGGTTGTGTTACGTGATACCCTGTTGGTTTCATTGATTGTGTTTCTGGTGGCTCATAAATTACAGATCATGCGTTCTTCAGTATATTCACCCAATCCAAATCTAAGAAGATTCTGATGGATCTGTGGAGTCTACTCCATAGTCACTGGAAGTCATCCCTGTGAACTGTGTAGCCTAGCTCATACAGTTTTCAGGGGCCCCTGTGTATCTGTGCTCATGGTTAGGGACTACTATGGGAGAGGGTGTATCAAGAGAGATAAAATGCCATTAAGTGGTTTCTAGAATGGAGAGACCTTGCTTTTTCTTCTTAATGTAAAATAAGTAGCTTTGATGTCTTAAGTTTTCCTCAGCACCTCCAGAATATTTGCTTTTAAGGCCTTTCAATAATAACGTGTGACTCTCCTGCAAATCAGTGACATTTTTCCCCTTTCCATCCCTTCTCTCCTCATTTTGAAAAAGTACCTCTGTGAACTCAAAGGGTTGGTTCTTAATAATCTCCTCATTGTCCACACTTGCCATTCTGGCAGCCATAATCTCTCATTTCGTGCTGTGTGAACAAACTCCTCTACAGCCAGGAGCCAGGTTGGTCTTCCTTCTTCTCAGTGTGGAGTTCATGTTCATCTTTCCTTTTCTCTCACCCTACCATCTTATGATGACAACTCTGGTCCCAATAATCCCTTCTTCCCCTGAACTTCCTGTAATACTTCTAGACTCTGCCAACTCACTTACACATGAATGAATGACTTTTCTTCTGTGTCTGTTGCTTGAACTAGATTTATTTAAAATATTTGTCCTGCTTATTTCCAGAAGATCTTGAGGCAACTTTTGATATTAAACAATATCAACTACGTCAATTAATGATAAAAAAGTGAGAGGAAAGAGGGGGTTGCATCTGAGATAACTACGGAGCCTTTAGTCTACTCCAGTAAGATGCTATTATACTCATTTGTGACAAAAGACATACAATGTCCTGATGGTAAACCTTTTTTCCTTAGAATAACACAGGGAGGAATTTATCACAGAAATATTTTCATTTGGTCATTTTTCAATTGTATCTGCCTCTTTGTGTGATCCCATATGGGGTTTTCTTGGCAAAGAGGCTGGGGTGGTTTGCTGTTTTCTTTTCCAGTTCATTTTGCAGATGAGGAACTGAAATACATGGGGTTAAGTGACTTCCCCAGGGTCACACAGCCAGTGAGTTTTTGAGACTGCATTTGAACTCAAGAAGTTGAGTTTTCCTGACTCCAGTCCCAGCCCTGCACCACCTAGCTGAACCATGGGAACATTAACTAATATATTAGATGATTTCAACTGCAATTTCATGGAAAACAGAAAAACTTGAAATGGACACTTTTTGTATCCACCTTGTAAAGGTATCCGGGTTGTTGCTAAATGGTAGGATCTATTTCTCAATCGTCTTTTTTATGGTTTATAGTATAAAACTTAGTGGTCCTTATATGAAGTAGACCCTTTCTATTTGTTGAATGAATAAATGAATGAATGAGAATTTTAAATTTTAGTCAGTAAAAGCAATTCATTGGTATCACTCAGGTACTTTGTTTCCTGATGATACAGAGAGAGAAGTTGAAAAATCTGGACAAAAATTTAAGTAACAGGTTCCTCAGATGTCCTCAAATGTCATAGGTGAACCTTTGGCAAATGTATTGCAGTCAATTTATAATTGAAAGTTCTTATAACTGCTTATAGTGCATAGGTTCTATGTTGTCAGTTAACTTGAGACCCATTCGATTTATATATTTGAGTGTATGGGACAGCAGAGTTGTCTTTCTGTGGTGAAAATTTCCATAGTGAAAGACAAAGGTTTGACATGACCTTGGTTTGGCATCTTTTCATACCAAGATTAGGGCAGTCAATAGAGTGCTGGGCCTGGAATGACTTCGGATCCAGCCTCAGACACTTGCTAGCTGTGTGATCCTGGGAAGTTAACTAATCCTGTTTGTCTCAGGTTTCTCATCTGTAAAATGACCTAGAGAAGGGAATGGCAAGCCACTCCCATTCTTTGCCAAGAAAACCCAAGATGGGGGTCATAAAAAAATCAAGACCCAACTGGAAACTGACTGAACAACCAAAACACCAGAGTGCATATCCTCAGCCCGTTTGTGCCTGCTATGAAGAAGCCTTCTTAGCATGGGCTTGATGTCGTGCTTGTATGGCTTACTTTGTAGGAAACTCCAGTGTAGAGCATCAGCTGCTAAGAACACTGATGGATGCTCCAGGTAGCCTTAGATTGACTTCTGTTAGTGAGAAAAACTTTTATTGGCTAGTGGTAGAATGACTGTGTCTCAGACTTTTCTTCTCATATAAAATACAAATGTGGAAGATTTGTTCCTGTAATATTTTCAAAGGAAAGTTAGTGCCAGATTTTGAAGGACTGTCCTACAAATTCATAATATTTTGAGGAGATAAAGAAATGTTTCAGTATTCTACTTTTTTAGGAGTTCCCTCCCTGGATTTCATTTATTTATAAGTTAACCAGTCTAGTTTCAAAAGCTGTTTCACTATTTGTTTTGAAATAATTTTCTTTTACCTTGAGTCAAGTATAATCACATGTTTTGTAAATATAGTAGAACTGCTTTTTGGGCTTCAACTTAATTTTTTTTTGGCTTTTTTTTCATATGTTAGGAGGGTTGGATTAGATGAGTTTTAAATGCTCTTCCAGATCCAGCTCTATAAATCACCGATGCTAATACTGCGAGTGTTAGCGAGTAGAGCCAGCATTCACATTAGATAGTCTAACCCTTGAAGCATTTATTTAACTTAACCATATGTAATAATTTTCTGGCAGATATGTCTTACAACGTGTCTGAATTGACTTTCATTGTGTTTGAATTTATGTAATAATATTATTTCAATGGTGGTATTTGGGGAATTTTATCAGTCAAAGTTGAAAGTATTAACTTTAATTAGAAATTCAGTGTGTTTTTATATCTTTAAAATTCATTTCATTATTCGTTTGCTCACAATGAAGTGAGTGACATGATAGCCTTTTGCCCTGCTTTTTTAAGGTAATCATTTTAATTTAGGATACCAGAGTACTTCAATTTCTTTTTCAGAATATTTAAACTGTTGTCACTTCTGCCTAAGATGGTGGCATGAGAGGAACTCAGGAACCTCACAGATAATCCAATGAAGCTATAAAAACATACAGAACAGCCACTGATAAAGAAAAACAAACTTCTCCATTTAGTCTAGGAGTGTATAAGAAGCCTGCCAGAAACTTAAAGAAGCTCTGGGCAGAGATTAGCCAAGGTAGATGGAAGGAGCCTATACAAGCAGCTGGAAGCCATTGCTGGAGATAGAACCAGGACAGTACCTCAGAAGAAAAGCCTTGCAGGAACTCTGCCAACAGCACAACCTGTAGTGCAGAGAAGACAGAGAAGGTATGAAGGTAAAAACCCAAGTTGAACCATTAGGAGACTGGAGCCAAACCTGATTTCTGAAAAGGGTGAGATCTAGTCTTATCTTCTGGATACGGAACTAAGCAAATCCTCCTCACTATACTGCAAGCGTAGGAGAGAACAGATTCTGAACCAAGCACAACAGCTATAGATGGAAGATAAGGAAAACAATTGTCAAACAGTAAAAAAAAATAATACTGTGAACAAGAGAAGTCCAGGAGAAAAACCCAGAAAAAGAGACAAATTCTACAAGTAGAACCTCACTCAGATAATGGTTTGGCCACAAGGACTCCAACAGTGTCTAGAAGAAGTGAAGCGGTAGATGAAAAAAGGAATTACAAATTAGATTAGTTCTGTGGAAGAAATAATGGGATGGATAGTTAATGACTTGGAATAAAGAGAGGTAATCTGTACCCAAGAATGGACTTCCTGAAAACAAGATGGCCCCTCAGAAGGCAGGGACTCTGTGAAACAACACCAAGAAAAACATTAAAGCAAGATCCACAAGATTGGGAAAATAGAAGAGAGTGTAAGGTGTGTAACAAGGAGAAATAATCTGAGAATAATCAGATTACGTAAAAATCATGACCAAAAAATAATCCTGGGTACATTATTTTAAAAATTCATAAAAGAAAACTTTACTGACATTTTAGAATTAGAAAACAGGGAAAATAAAAAGTATCCACAAGCCACCTCCTGAAAAAAAATCTCCAAGTGAAAACTTCCAGATATGTGATAGTCAAAATCCAGAGCCTTGTGGTCAAAGAAGAAATTCCTGTAAGAATCCAGTACGGAAGTTAATCAAGAAACATTAAGCAACTGGTACGTGCCAGGCATTGTGCTGAGTGCCAGGGGGATGCGAAAAGAGGGAAAAGATAGCTCCTGCCCCCAGAGTTTACAATCTAGTTGGGGAGAAAATGTGCAAACAAATATATACAAAGTAAGTTATATAATTAATAAGAATAATACATCAGTAATTAAAAGAGGGAAAGCACTGGAATTATGAGGGGTTAGAGAAGGTTTCCTATACGGTAGGGTTTTTTTTTTAGTTGGGACTTAAAGGAAGCCAATAGTTAGTACATATGAGGGAGAGTGTTCCAGGCATGGGGGGACAGCTAGAAAAAAATGTCTGGAGCTGAGGAATGGACTGTATTGTGTGTGGTACAGCCAGGAGACCTGTGTTACTGGAAGAATACTTGATAGGGAGTAAGGTGTAAGAAAACAGTAAAAGTAGAAGGGGGCTGAATTATGAAGGGCTTTAAATGCTAAACAGAACACTTGGTTATTTGCTCCTGGAGGCAATTGAAATGCACTGGGGTTTATTGAATAGGTGGACAACATGATAGGACCTGCATTTCTGGAAAATCACTTTAGTGGCTTAATGGAAGATAGATCACAAGAATTGGCAGCCACCAATATAAGGAGAGGAGAGCTTGGAACATCTTTCAAAAGGCAAATAATGAAAGTTTATAACCAAGTACCACTTATTCTACAAAATTGATTATAATCCTGCAGGAGAAAAAAATAGACCTTTAGTGGAAAAATAACTTTCAAGTATTCATGATGAAGAGACCAGGAGAGACACTTGGAAAGGCAAATGTAAGAACCTGCTTTATACCATGCCATTAGATTTGCAAAAATAACAAAATGTACAATGACAGTTGCTGAGCTAGCTGCAAGAGCTGCACGAATTCATTGTTGGAGTGGTGAAGTCATCTAATTATCTTGCAGCTATACTATACTCTAAAAGTCACTATTAGATTTATGTTCCTCAGGAGATCAAAGAAAAAGGGGGGGAAAAGACCCTTATTTACAATAATATTTGTAGCTTTTTTTTTTTTTTTTGGTTACAGCCAGGAACTGTAATCTAAGGGGGAATCTATTCATTGGGTAGTGGTGGAACAAATTACATTAGGTGAAAGTTTTGAAATTGCCTAAGAAATGACAAAAAAGGGACAGTTTCAGGAGAAACCTGGGAAGAAAACCTGAGAAGATTTGTACAAAGTGATGTAGAGTGAAGTTAGTGGAATCTGAAAAACAAGGTGTAAATAAAAAACAAACTTTGCAAACATTAGGAATGGTGATGATTGAAGTGAGTAACCATTACTTTAGAGGGAGGCAGGAAACATGCTGCACATCTCCTACTCCAGGTACAGAGGGAGATAAACATTTTCAGGTGTAGGTAATGTGGGCAATTATTTTCCTTGACTGTTATATTTATTACAATAATTTTTTCTTTTTTTCATTTTTGGGGAGTTAAGAGAAAGTGGTACCAGCAAACAAGATGCCCTCCCAAATTCTAAAAGGCCAGATAAGAGGGTCATTTTAAATATATATGCACACATACACGTGCATACATATGCATGCACACGCACACACACACAAACACATACATGCACACATAATGTAGAAAAGGAAGAACAGAAAGGACCCAGATAAGTGGAACAGTTTTGAAAATTATGTGTTGAATTTACTGTATACTTAAATAGAAAAGCAAGCTTTATATAATAGATTTGTGGTTTCGTGGGCAGTCCTCTTTTTCTGTTCCACCTCATCAATGGAAATAACTCATTTTATTTGATGTTTGATAAGTTCAAATTAAATACACCCTGTAGGCTACAGTCAAGGCTAAAGTCTTGCAAAAATGGACTGTTTATCAAAGGTATGCTTACTGTCCAGTGTGATAAAAGCCCATGCCTTCATGGTGAATTGAATGGTATGTATCTTGTGAACTCGATGATAAAAGAGTATTTTGCTGCATATTAGAAGTTTCTGAAAGATGTTAAAAAAAAGTCCAAAGACCTTTTTAAAGAAAATCTGAATATTTTTTCTTAAATGTCTGTTTTAAAATTTTTTCCATTCTAAATCAAGTACTCCTTTACGTTATCACATCAAATGTTTTGGTAGAATTAAACAAAGAAAACAACCTGTTGAAAAAGTGTCACTATGGCTTAATGACTGCAGAGTTTTAGAATGATGAAGTAATTCTATCCCTATTTAAGTCTGTGTAGGATCTTCAGGTAAGAGCTCTCAGAGAGACCTTCACAGTCATACATAGGTCAACCCTCAAATATGATTCTGTATTCAAAAGCAGTGCTGCTGCAAGATTTTCACTGATAAAGAATTTTTATGTTTTATTAAGCATATCTCTGTTTAATTGAAAAAATTAATTGTATTTTAATAGTAACTAGATTTCCATGGAAATATATTTGAGGCATACATTTAAATGCCATTTGTATGAGAAGCTGTTTTGCCATCTAATTTCCTATAAAAATGTAATAAGGCTCATGTATGTATCTAATTACTTTAAATTTTAAGTGAATTGTTTTTTTGCTTCCGACAGTATGAAGCAACATAGGTTCATGAGTAACCTTTTATATGTCATTTTAAAATGCCTAAAGACTGGAATCCTCATCTTCCTCCCCTTAAAATTATTTGCAAATGACAACTGAGGCATTAAACTGCTCTAGGACTCTTCAAAATTCTTAATTCATTGTCAGTTGACATACGCTGTTTAAGGTGTTATGTACTGTTTATTAGATATCTCTTAATGAAGAGATTTTTATTTTTTTACTCTTAGCTTATTGTAGACCATAATTATGTGGGGATAAATATCCTGGCAGTTATATTGAAATTTTTTGTCCTGAGCCTTATTGATCCATAGAGACTTACATTATATTATTCTAAGATTGTTGCAGCTATGAAGGACTTGAACAAGGATTAAAAAAAAACATGTTGACAGAAGCCATCATTTTAATGATAGACAGTTTTGTTTAAGGTTCCTAAAGAACACAGCCATCCCAGCAGATATCTTTATGAATGTTTACTAGTTGATAATTAACATTATGTGGGTTATGAAGGTCATGTAATGGTGGGAGGAACATTTTCATATTCTACACAAGCAGTGAAAATTTTATAAATAAATTGCTGCCACATTCAGGTCCCTCGAGTTTTAAAGTGCACTGAAGCAATGTAAAAAATAAAAATTAAATGGAAAACTGAACGAATATTTCATCTTGTTTTGGGCATATTATCAAAGTTTTAAAATTCATTTGTGATCACTCTTTCCCCAAAGAAATGGTTAGTGCCGGCTCGATTTAAGCTAACAGCTAAAAACTCCACAAAGGAAGCATAATCTTACTGAGGACTATGGATTAACATTGCATCTAATTTCTAGTTTTATTAGCGGTGGAATGACATAGTTCAAATAATATTAAAATGCTCATTTTTTTCTGTCCTTAAATGAGTTTCCAGCAATTTTTAGCAACATTTACATTGGACAGTTTATCCTTAAACAGTTTATCTTCATGAACAAGCTCTTAGTGAGCGGTCAGATTTCTTTTCCTAACAAGATTGTAAGTTTGGTAGATGATGTTAGTACTGATGACATAATTTACCTAGATTTTAGCAAATTTTAGGCATCTGATCAAGACATAGGGGAAAGGTAGATGATATTCCAGCCTCTTTGAATGATTGGACCTACGGAGCGGTTGCTTATGACTCGGTGTTAATTCAAAGACAGTTCTTTAGTGGAACGTCTCAGGAATCTGTCATTGGCTCATGGTTCTTTGAACAGTTTTGTCAGTGACGTCAATGAAGGCATAAAGAGCACATTTGTCAGCTTTTCAGGTGAGGCAGAGAGGATGACTGACCCAGGGAAATGATGGAATGAGGGTTCAGAAAACATGGTTGGCAACTATTAAATGTTTCTGTGGTTGTTTCACCAGTATGTGCCAGGTACAACGCTGACCACTAGGGTAGGAGTGCAGCGGAATTGAAGACAGATTGCTTTCCTTTAGGTGTTTCAACGTCTCAGTTACATTGAAATGCAGTTTTTACTCTTCCTGGTCCCCCTGCGTCAGCTGTCACGGGCTGTTGATTCCATGTCATAATCTCTCTGCCGTCTGTCTGTCAGGCAGTCATTACATTTTGCCTGTGCTATTATAATAGCCTTCCTCTTGGTCTCCCACCCATGTTCTTCTTGGTTCTTCACACAAGTGCCAAAATGGTTTTTTTCTAATTGGTAGCTAACTTTCCTGAAAGAAATTGATCATTCATTTAGCAGAGGGTGACTTCTCCCTGGGTTGGCTTGAGGTTATCTCAGTCTTACCTTGTATTGTTTTGATTTGGACCCAAACACATTTTCTTAAAATTCTTCCAGGTGCTAAAAAACAAACTCAACCTTTTTTTTTTAAATCTGATTTTGTGAACACAGTACCTTGTGCCTTTTATTTCACTTTTTGAAAATAAATCCATGAGGAATTGATAACCAGATGGAGGAAGAGGATGAATTAAGAATACACATCCCATCACGTTCTTTCACATACATCCAGCACAGCTTTAATGAGTCTTACGATGGGCTCTTCGTCTTTTGGCTCAACCATAGAGGTCCATCCAATATATCCATTCCCGGAGTAAAAATTCTTTTAAAGCTAACAGTTCAAGTGCCCAGCTTGGACCCAAGAGATTACATCCATAAGATTCATTTCCTGTAGTTATTTGAATTGGGCCTTTTGGTTCATGTTAAATAAAAGCTTACAAAAATGAACATAAAAATGTCTTTCTTTGCCACAACAGCAACAATCTTTCCTATAACAACATGCACTCGTTAATCTCCTTTGTCTTTTCAAGTCATCTGACAAGTATTTCAAGAAAATTTCTCTCCTCCTTTTGTTCATGCAATATGGAGCAGGTTATCATTTTTCCATGTTCATGTAGACAAATGTCAGATGCAGAATTTGAACGCAGTTCTCCCCCTGATTCCCAGTCCAGTGTTATTCCTCTATGCCACATTGCTGCCCCAAATCTCCAAAAACAAAAACATTTTGAATTTGTCATTAAAAGAAATTACATATATATATGTATATATATGTATATATGTATTAAAACCAAGGGTACTACTGGTTATATCCATGTATTTGTACATCAGGTTAGTTGTTTTATTAGAGCAACTGAATCAGTTTTTTAAAAATTCATAGTTTGAACCAGAATTTCAATAAGTTCTAAGTGAATGGTTTTTCATAAAAGGAGGGAGAATGTTCTCTGTGGGAACTGAAGTGATAAGCCCAGGAGGGGAACTTGTATGGTGCTTTATAGAAATATAAAATGCTGGTTCTGTAGTTTATAGCCTTTACTTACGTTCTGAGAGAAAAAAAGTTTTGGAGGAAAAGGGAGAACATCCCACGCAGATCTGGTCAGTCTGGTAAGGTTTCTGTGACTCACAACTTGGTGAAACTCCAAATGTAACATTTTTGGATAATTCTTGCGTCTATTTTCCGCTTTATTCTCTTTGTTCATTTCACATTAGAAGCTTCACCAGATGGTAGAAGGAATCAGAGAAAAGGAAGACAATTCCAAACCATCATTTCTTGTTGCTTGTGTGGTATGTTGGAAGGCTCAGTGCAGTCTGGAGGCCGAAGGTGCCAGACTGGAAGTTCTTCCTTCCTGCTCAGTCTTTGTTGTGTTGTGACCTATTTATGGAGCCTTACATTCAGGTCCCACTTTTGGCACATGAGAAAGTTTTTCCCTGTGACATAGCAAACATACAGTGGTCACCTCCTAAATATCTGGGCAAGAGAATGGTGAAGTTCAGGGATGTGAGTGTTATTTGTTTATATTCTCCGGTTCCTTGTTATAGCTTTAGATCTGGAAGAACCTTGTACACTGCATCCAGTCTCCTCATTTTACATATGAAGAAACTGAAGCACAGAAAGTTTCTGTCCCATTGGAATGGTTTCTTAACAAGTACCCAGTTGTTTTGATTGATTACTGCTTTATAATAAAGTTTGAGATCTAATAGGCCTCCTTCCTTCTCACTTTCCACTGGGCATTTTTCCTTATCTATTTTTCTGTCCCCTAAAGCTTCATTTCAGAATCCTGAACTCACCTTCCCCCTGCAAAATAAACTCTTCTTCCCAATATCACTGTTTTTGACATCTCCATGCTAAAATTTTATTCATTTTTATATCCTTTTTCTGTTCTCCACAAGGTAATTAACCTTCAAAATATTTCTTCTCAATCACTTCCACTTACTTGCCCACTATCATCTGTTTCAGACCATGTGTCAGTCTCCTAAGTGTTTTCTAGCCTCTTCTCATCTTGTCATTAACCAGATGAAACTTCTTAAAACACATGAAATATGCAAATTATTGTGAATTGGTATTTCATGCCCTATGGGAAAACATTACATGGCCTCCCATTTTGTAATGGGCAAAACTGAAGAGCCTATGAAAATCTTTTGTAGTCTGGTTACTGCAGGTATTTTATAGTTTCTTCTGGTTTTCAAGAATTCAGTTCAGTTAGCCAGCAAGCATTTATTAAGTGCCTGTATGTGCTAGATACTTGACTAGGATATAAAGGAATAACACAAAGAATACAAGGATTAAAAATGAAAATCCATGTTCTTCAGGGGTTTATATTCTGTATACACAGAGAGAGACAGAGAAAGAATGACAATGTGCTGAATAAATAAACATTAAATGCTTTGTAGTTATAAAATAAGGTAATAAAGTATAAAACAAACCTAGCTACTATAAGGGGAGTCAGGAAAGATTTTGTATAAAAGATGTTTTTTGAGCTGTGTATTTTATCTAAAAGGTTATTAGGGAACCACTGGAGTTTATTGAGTAGGAGAGTGACAGGATTAGATCTGTGCTTTAAAAAAAAAGTTTGGCAGCTTGCGTACTTTTGGCAAGCTTCTGTTACTTTGGCAGCTTGGATGGATCGGAGTGGGGAGAGATGAGGCCTTTGCAGTAGTCTAGGTGAGGGGAGATGAAGTAGAAAGGGTTAAGATTTGGCAGCTGATTGGTGTGTGGAATGACAGTGAGGAGCTGAGCAGAACACCAGCGTTGTGAACCTGGGACACTGGTGCTTTTAACAGAACTACAACTGGAAAGAAGGAAGGGTTTTGGAGGAAAGATGAGTTCTCTTAAAGAGTTTGAGTTTGAGAGGCCTCCAGAATATTTAGTTTGAAATGTCTTACATGCAGCAGGCTATGTGAGATTAAATCTCAGGAAAGAGATGGACTGGGTAGCTATATTTAAGTCATTTACATAGAGATATGGCAAATCAAAAAACCAAAACCCCAAAAAACAATCCTGTAAAAGTGTGAAAAAAAGTAATTGTTAGTGTGTGTGTGTGTGTGTGTGTGTGTGTGTGTGTGTGTGTGTGTCTATAAACATCTATAAATGTTATGACAATCATAAGAACCTCTGTTAAATGTCTTGTATGGGATCTAGCCAAGTGCTAGATCCTAACAAATACAGTGTTCTGTTTATGTAATACTTCCTTGCAATTGAAGGCTTTAAAAATGTATTATCATAACTTGTCCAGATGAGAATTTTAAGAGGTACTTTTAGTTTGCATTCATAAATATGTCATGGGATGTCCAAGATGTATAGTTTTCATGTTTAAATACTTATAAATCTAATGCCATGCTTCATCTTTCTCCCCTGGCAAAGCAATAGAAAACACTCTTTGTGATGTTCCTGATGATAGAAAATACTTATTTTATCTTTTGATAAAGTTGAATGTTCTAGAACAGTAAAATTGAAATAAAAAAATATGAGTTTGCTTACACAAGAAAGAGATTGCTTACAATGACGGATGGGAATTTCATTGTTATATAAGGAGCTCCTAGGAGAAGAAATTCCCTCTCCAAATACGTCAGCACTTTCTTTGCAACTAATCTTAGTTACCTAAGGCTCCAAAAGGTTAAATGATTACCCATCTGGCTACATCTGTCAGAGGCAAAAACTTAAGCCTATTTTCTTGGCTTTGAAGCCAGCTCTTTATGCCACACTGCCTCTGATGAAGCAACTGATAATTCTAGGCCGAAGGAATGGACATTATATTATAGGTAACTGTAATGAAACCAAAATTTAAGAGGCATCTAGGTGACACAGTAAGATAGAGCATTGGGCCTGGAGTCAGGAAGACCTGAATTCCAATATGACCTAAGATACTAGCTTTGTATCTCTGGGCAAGTCACTTAAACTGCCATTTACTTCAGTTTCCTCATCTATAAAATGAGATCATAACAGCCCTTAGCTGCCAGGGTTGTTGTGAAGATCCGATGATAAAATAATTATGAAGAGCGTAGCAGAGCGCCTGGTGCATATTGAGCGCTATTGTAAACGTTGGCTAGCTATCGTTTGGAACTGGGGTAGGGCGATGTCTGTCAAATGTTCAGATGGAAGTCTTTAGGAAAACCAAGTACTCCACTAGTGTTTTGTTTTAAGAAATTTGATTAGCATATGACAGTCTAAACTTGAAAAGCAGGTAAGTTATGGGGGTGATTTCCTGTGTTTGATTTATAAAAACATTCAACATAGAATTTCTTTTAATTTTAAAATCTCCGAGGGAAGGAATTCTCGAAAAGTATCCTGAATAAGTGGTCATTAGCCTCTTATTGAAGATCTCATTGTGACAAGGAACTCATGTTTTCCTTGAGGAAGCTAATTTCACTTTTAATTTGGTTAATTTGGTAGTAACTTCTAGGAAATTTTCCTTACATTGAACTGCCTTGCTTCTCTGCAACTTCTCCCTAGAATGGAAATTTTTTCTATTGACTGAAAGCTTTTGTAATTCTTCATGTGAATCTTGTGGAAATCAAGGTTCTTCTTTATGCTTTCATTACTTACATAATAAAAGACTGTTCCTGTACCCTCACTTTAAGTAACTTGTGGGTCCATTTCTTCCCGTATTATGTGACATTTCCATTTGATAGCTGAACAGAATTTAACACCCATAAATTAAAGAGCTTTTTTCTTGTGTTTCTCCTTTTTCTTCCAAATCAGCTCATCCAGTTCTGTTAGTTCTGCCTCTTAACCATCTCTTAAGTATAGCTTCTTTTCCAGTCTCCTTGTCCTCCTCCCACCCTGGCCAGTGTCTAGTGTGTGACCAGGGACAGGTCATTCTACTTCTTGCGAATCTCAGTTTACTGATGTGAAATGAGGGGTTTGGTTCTTCTATTTCCAAAGCTGGTCTGCTGTGATCCTAGTTCGGGATCTCATTACTTCTAGCATAGAGTATTCCAATAATCTCCAGCTAAAGAACTTCAGTTATAATGGTGAGTTAGTATAAGAATGCAACATGTAGTACAGTGGTTCTCCAAGTGTGGTATGGGAATCCACACCCTTTCAGGGGATCTTTGAGGCCAACTATTTTATAATAATACTGAGACATTTTAATTCCTATGTAGTAGATATTGATTAAAAGAAAACAAATGAACAAAAGCTCTTTCCTGAGTTCTTAATAATTTTTAACGATGTAAAAGAATCCTGAGGCCAAAATTATAAGAACCACTTGTCTAGCAGATAGAGTCAAGAGGAACAGAGTTTAAATTTTATCTCACACACTAGCTGTGTGGGCACAGGAAATCATGTAACCCCTCTCGGATTTACTTAATCTGTGAAATAGAAATAATCACGCTTACAGGGTTATTGTGAGGATTGAATAAGGTACAGGTGTACCTTGGAGATACTGCAGGTTTGGTTCTAGACCACAGTGCAGCATGAAGTGAATAGCAAAATGAAATGTCACACATTTTTTGTTTCCCAGGGCATATAACAGTTATGTTTGCACTATACTGTAGCTTAAGTGTTCAATAGTATTGTCTCAAAAATGTGCATTCATTAATTGAAAAAACGACTTTCTTGCTAAAGGTGGCTAGCTGTCATCTGAGCCTTCAATGAACCTGGGGTCTTGGTGGAGGATCTTGCCCCCGTATTGATGGCTGCTGACAGGTCAGGGTGGTGGCTTGAAGGTTGGGTGACTGGCAATTTCTTAAAATAAGTCAGGAAAGTTTGTTGTGCCAGTTGACTCTTTTTTCCACTTGAACTCTAAGAGGCCATTTGGGGGTTATTGATTGGTGTAATTTCAATGCTGTTGTGTCTCAGGAAATAGGGAGGCCCAAGAAGAGGGAGAGAGATGGGGAAACAGCTGGTTAGTGGAGCAGTCAGAGCACATACAGCATTTATGAGTTCAGTTTGCCATCTCATGATCTCAGATCACCGTAACAGATATAATAATGACAAAGTCTGAAATATTGTGAGAATTATCCAAATGTGACAGAGACATGATGTGACGTGCAGCATGGTGCGTGCCTGTGATGTGTGTGATGCTCTAGATTGCTTCCCAAACCTAAAAGTCACTAGTGAACTATTAGGATTAAAATTTTGAGGTGGGCAGAGATTGACCTTGGGTAGCTTCAGTCCTGCAAGCACCCCATTTGGGGTTTTCTTGGCAAAGATACCGACTCCACCTCATTTTACAGATGAAGAACTGATGCAAAGAGGGTTAAGGGACTTGGCCAGGGTCACACAACAAGCATGTATTGGGGGCAGCTTTGAACTCAAGAAGAGCTTCCTGACTGCAGGTCTTGTGCTGTCCATTGGGCTGCCCAGGAGTTATTCCTAGACAATTATTTGGAATTATAAAGTGTCATATATTTGCTTTTTGTATCATGTTCAAAAAATAAAAATGTTGCAGTAACTTGGTATGGCTGTTCTAAAGACTGATCATCTTAATTGGGTCAGTCAGTATTGTTGCCTTTGTTAAGTACAATTTTCTTTAATATGTATTCAATTTAAAAAAATTTAAATGCTTAATATATTGAAAACTAAGCTATGTCCTCTTAAAATGGGATATCACCTTAATGTCTCAGTTTATCTAGGTTTGTAAAACACATAGAAGTGTGCCATTATTTTAAAATATTTTAAATAACAAAATATTTTATAAAATAAATATTGTTATAATATAATATACATAATATATAATGTATAATACATATTATATATAACATAAATGTATAACATATTGTATATATAATGTAATACAAAATAAATATCATAAAATAAAATAATACGCATAATTCATTCTGTGTGCTTGGTGTTGAGAAGAGAATAAAGTTAAAGAAAACATGGTTTCTTTCCTCAAGAAAAATCTAAAATAGAATATATCTGTTAGTCTCCATGTTGTACTTCGGGCTCAGTCTGTACCTAATTTTAACATCACTGCTGAAGCAGATATCCATTGTTTGCCTTTTGTGTATAGGGTATTACATATATTAGTTGAATTTTTCCAGTTAGACTTATCAGGCAATAAATCTTGCATATTTTTTAAAAAGCTTTGATTTAGGGCTGGAAAGGACCTTAGAGGTCACTTTGCCCTCCCCCTCTTACATATGAAGAAACTGAGACTTGTAGAGGTTAAGTGACTTTTCACAAAGGTAGCACAAGAATTACCTAGACCATTTAAATTCAACTTCAGTAAGAGTACAGCATATTCTAATTGCAGTGGGAACAAGCTATAAAATTCAGCAATTGGTAGGCTAAAAGCATTAAAACTTAAAATTATTTTTAAAAAAATCAATGATCTAGGCCTTTGTGGGAATAAATAGGAAAACATGAATAAATTGTAAAGTTTCTGTTCCGTATAACTCTAGAGTGCTTGGGTGTAATTGAATGTAGTCTTCCAAGGAAAAGTTCATAGAAAATCAAGCCAATCAGAATCCCTTTTACAGCATAGGATATTCAAATTTGCTCTGTGATAACACCTAAGAATAAATTACTTGGGAAATCACAGTGATGGAATGTTCTGTCTTCCTAGTGCAGAGCAAATTTCAACGTACGTACTTTTGTCCAAACAAGACTAGACTTGATAGGTTTGTATCCAAGTGCCAGTGTTCCCTATTGTATTGGCAAATGGTACATTATTGTATATATCCACCTGCATGTATGCATCCCCCATGTTTGACATTTTTTATCACTAGAGCTTTCATCTTATATGCAGAATTTGCTTATTCATCTGCCTGTGGAGGGGACAAAGAAATCCACACAAAGCTTAGTAAGATTTATTAAACGTTATTCTTCCCAGTTATTTTCCCTAGCTGGTTTAGGGATGAAAAGAAAACAACAGAATAAGAATAAGAAGCAATTAATACAAGATACTTGCTAGTTGATAAAGGCATGAAACTTCCCAGGGCTTTCTTCCTCTTAAGTTTCATGGACAATGCCAGAAGAAAGGCCTTAGGTTATTCTCCCAGAGTGAGATCAAGGCCCTTATGAATGTTCTTATGGCTTTTTCCCTTGAGATTCCACAGAGAAAGGTTAGGCCAGAGGGAAGAGAGGGAATAAATTGCCAAGATGCAAAAGATCATAGCAAAGGGAGAAAATTCTTAATTTTTAATGTAGCTGTGTATTAATGTGTGTATCCTTATATTATTTTGTAGCAACCATTATCCATTCATTTACATTCCCTGGGGTGATGAAAGATACACACTTGACATCACAAAATTGGAAGCAGCAGAATTCTTATTTACATTACAACACAGGGCTACTGAAGTCACAGACTTAGCACCATGAATTAAATCATGGTGGTAATAGTTCAGCAGGCCCTACGGTAGAGGGCCTCTGTAATTCTGGCTGAGCTCTCGTAGGTAACGATTAAGAATGAAACAATTGTTTTTAAACCATCATCAGAAATTCTTATTTAGCAACTCTTTGATTTGGATGTGTTCAAAGTATGGAGTGAAGTTTTCTGTACTATTTCCAGCTTGCGTTTATATAGTGGTTTCAGGTTCGTGAGGCACGCTGATCTTCATAAAGATCTTGTGAGATGTAGGGTGCTATTATTATACCTTCTTTATAGAAAAGGAAAAAGATTGATTTACATAAGGGCGTACAGCTTATAAATGTCTGAGTTTGGATCTGACTCAGAACTTCCTAATGCCAGTTCCATCACACTTACGTATTGAGCCATCATAACTGCTGTATAAAGTCTGTAGGTTAAGACCATGCTTGGCAATCAATCACAATTGTGTTATCTTAACATTCTTGTCAATATGTAGGGAAGGATGGTGACAAGATGGTTCTTACCATGATGTTCTAACATTAACATAGAAGAAGCTGTTGTGGAAGACCCTCAGCCATGAATTAAAGAGGAAAAAAGAGTGTTAAAGGATTTTTGCAACAGATAACAGAGCTGCCTGGAACAGGGCTTCTTAAAATTTTTTCCACTCAAGACCCCTTCAACACATCTTAGACTGTGGGTTGTGATTGCACAGTTTAAAAAGCTCTGATAGACTATCAGGTAGACAGTTAATGTTTAGTACTAGAAGACAGGTGGAATGTAGCATCATGGTAACCTTTGGAACTCTAGTATTCAGAAATTCAAGTAGGCATCCAGAAGGGTATGGAAACATGTACAGTTAAATGGTGTTTGGAGTAGGTACTTAGTCATGGAGATGAATAGGAGTTCAAGGTACAAGACAATCCAAAGTAAAGATAACGATGCTAAAAATCACTAGATTCTCATATGTCTGTTGCTTAGGTGTCAGATTTATCCTGTGTTACAAAACTGATATGGAGGTAATTCAGCAGTAGGGTAGGGGAGCCAGGTTGGTTATTAATATCTCCTCATAGTCAAATATATATATATATATCATCAATTTTCTGTCCCTGCAGGGTAATAGCTTAAACAAGGAATAAACCAAAAATTTAAATGACACCCATATGAAAGAATGCCTGTTGCTTAGACTGTGATTTGCATCTGGATGGACAGCACTCTGGGCTGGTCCATTAAAACATATATCTTGAACAGGCCCTGGAGATGGGCAGTGAACTTGGCCTAGAACTGATTTGACAAGTAGAATTGCAACCAGAATTTGGGTTGTATTTAAAAAATTCTGCAGCACTTTAGATGATCCCAAGCTTTTTGAAATAAACAAACAAAAATTTTAACACTACACTAGGAATGGGCTTTTGTGCCAGCACCCTCTTACTTGAGGTTCAGTGAACTAGGATGAAATGAGACACTCATAGGTACGATTAATAAACGAGGTCTGTTTGAAAATAGCACAGAAAATATCAGTAAAGGTAAAATAGCTTTGGTAAACATTGTCTCTCAGGTAGCCCCATAGGATGGTGTGACTTATGTGGTCTAGTGCACCCACCAAATCTGAAAAGACTAACCTTCACGTGGACAGGACTTTTTATGGCCTTGGATGAAAAGGAAAGGCAGGAGCCAGTCAGGTCTCAAGGACAGGTTTTCATCCTCTTAGGGAAAACCAGTTCTTGTTGGGGGCAAGTAGAGAAGGAAAGATAGGAGAGACATGGGTCTAACCAATTAGGGAATTGCTGGGAGACAACAATCCTATCACATACCACCCTGTGGTAGCAGGGTCCTGAGGAATTCTAGAGCAATGATGTCAAACTCAAATAGAAATAGGGCCGCTAAAACATATATAAAGATCTTTGTGGGTCTCATATTGACTTAGAAAGTTCCGTATTAAGATATTTGTTTTGCTGTATTTTTATTTTGTTGACTCTCAGTTATAGTTTAAGCCAGTCCAGGTTGTACTTGGGAACATTGTGGGCCACTGGGCGGCATGTTTGACACCTCTTTTACAGAAGATCCTCCACCATTTAATTACGTTTAGGACTGTTACTGGATAGGCCTCCAGGCATGGGCAGTAAGAAGAGAGGAAAGGGAAAAGGACAAAAAATGATTACCCCTCCCCCCCAATTACTCAAGTGATGGCATATCTCCCACTGTTTTTCCACATTGTGGCCTAGTTCCATGTCTTCCTCATACAACGGGGGTTAGTTTTCCCTAAAAGGAAACGAAGCTACTTGGGATCTGATTGGCCCTTGCCTCCATTGATGCAGTTTATTGGTCACCTAAGGGCACAAATAGTCTGAGCCCAAAAGATTGACCTTAACTCTACCCTGATGCTCAGATGCATTTCTGTAAGGAGGTGCGGAAGGTTGAGTCTACTAAAGCTAAGGGTAAGTGCTACCCTTACCGTGTTAGGGCAAAGTAAACCTTTTGTTGACGGTTCATTACCTTATTGGTGCCTCATTTTCTCCTAATCAGACATGAACTAAGAGGTTGTTCACATTAGGCATGTCACTGACTGAATATAACTTTTAAAAAATGCAACTTTATTTTATCCATGTAATTTAAACAGTGTCATTTCTAGTCTTTTCTTTGCCATTTTGTTCAGGCATAAAGCACTAAGAGGTTACTCTTCTTGATGTACATTTCTTAGGACATTGCTTCAAATCTGTTGATAAAGGATAACATCCTTTGTGTGGTTGCTGAAGGAGTTGGCAAGAATGACCACGTGGGCAGCGATTTATCATTGTCATCTTAGAAGATTCCCTTGATGTAGGCATTCCTTATTCTGCGTGCTTCCATGTTCTTCAGAGGCTCACCTCAAGAAAGGTCCTACTGATAGCAGTGGGTTTGAGGAAGGATGGGGAAGCAGTGACTCTCTTCCCCAGACAATCTTTTATCTCCTTCAAATTCTGGTTCCCTCCTCAGGATATTGCTGCTAAGGCTGTTGTCCAAACATGGTTATTTAACACTACACTTCTTTCTTGCTGTCCTGCTTTCACATAGTTAAAATTCAGTTGCATTAATGCCCTTGAATTATCTTATCATTCTGATTTTGTGTATACAACTGAGTCTTGTAGTGGTTCTTCCTTCGTTGCTGAAGAAGACCATGCCATCAGAGAAATGGTGACATGACTTGCACTTGACTTTGTTTGGAGTGAGAGAGGGCTGTGCAGGTCACCAGCCTCACTTCTTCAGAGCTAGCTGAATCCAGTAACCAGATATTTATCAGGATGACTGGAGATGACCCAGGATGAGGCAGTTGGGGTTAAGTGACTTGCCCAAGGTCACACAGCTAGCGAGTGTCAAGTGTCTGAGGTGAGATTTGAATTCAGGTCCTCCTGACTCCTACACCGGTGCTCTCTCCACTGCACCATCTAGCTACCCCACTGGTTGTAATAGAGGCTGGCCAAAGCATAACATAAATGTACCTGTTTTCTTCTAACAGAGTTTAAACTATGGACAGAGGCCATTTACTTGTCTGTCTGTGTATCTATCTGTTTTGTAGTTGCAGAGCCTAGCACATAGTAGGCACTTAAATGCTTGTTGCATGAATGAGAGCACTGTATGATAGAACATTTCAGCTGGACAAAATCACAGCTTGCATTTCTGTTTCCTAAATGTCATGACACTCTCCCAACGTTTGAGAGTTTCTTTCTAAAATGGAATCCTAAGTGTGTTTAGTAGTGTGATTATCACCAGGTTTTTACTTTTAAATCCTCTATTTTGAGTCTTGTTATGTAAATTGATGAAAAATTGTATCTTTTAATTTGTTTTCTGTAATACAAGATGATATCTGTTTAGATTCTCAGAAAAGTAGATTTAATTTGAATTGTTTGGAAAGAAATGTTTGAAAAAATATTACTTAGAGGTAGTACTTAAACATTTTTGTCATGTTTTATTTATGATTTTAAAAAATTACTATCACATTGCCTGGCACATAGGCAAGAAAAGTCCGTTATTTGGTTAATTTGAATTACCCATTATCCACAACCCTTCCTTATACCAAAGAGCAGTTAAGTAAAACACACTGACACATTGGCTTTGTCTGACAGATTATGCTTTACTTTGTTTCTTTATATGGTCCACAATGTTCACATCCCATCCTTGATGCTTCCTATACATGTGGCCCATGGGCAAGCATTTTCCTCATATGCCAAATCGACAGGCTCTGAGGTCTTGTCTAGCTCTAGATCCATTATCCTATGACCCAGGGTTGGTCATTTTATTGGTCTGAGTTCCAATGTCTTTTAGTGTTGTTTTCTTTTATGTTATGGGGGCCATTATGCATATTGTGCATCAGTTTATAGAATGACTCAACACTCTCACTATTCCTATTTGCCTTTTAATGATTCAATAATATTCATTCTGTTAATATGCTACAGTTTATTGATCTGTTCCCCAACTAATGAATATCCACTTTGATTCATTTTTTATTACAAGTGTTCTATTAAATATTTTGATATATATTAGTTTTCTCAGAGAACTCTTTTTGTAGTTCATGTACAAATTATATTCAACTAGTTTTTTAATTGATTTCCCAGGATTCTATGTAAAATCATAATGTCTGCAGAGCGATCGTTGTGTTTCCTCATCGCCTATTCTGAGTCCTTCAGTTTCTCTTGTTGCTGTAGCTAACATTGCTGGTATGATATTGAGTAACAGTGATAATGACGGGTATTCTTATTGCATTTCTGATCTTACTGGGAGGATGTCTGGTTTATCCCTGTTACAGATGACACTTGCTGATAGTTAAGGAAAGCTTCATTTATTATAGTGTTTTTAATATGAATGAGTGCTGAGATAATGATATGATTTTGTTGGTTTCATTATTAATATGGTCATTTACTCTGATAGCTTTCTCTAGCCCTGCATTCCTGGTCTTAATCCCATCTGGTCATAATATATGATCCTGTGATATATTGCTGTCATTGCTTTGCTAGTATTTTATTTACATTTTTTGCGTCAGAGAACTTGGACTATACTTTGCTTTTTCTGATTTGGTTCTTCCTGGTTTAGGTATAAGCACCATATTTGTTTTATAAAAGGAATTTGGTAGGATTCCTTCTTTGCCTGTTTTTCCAAGTAGTCTGCATAGTATTGTAACTAATTGTTCCTCAAATGATTGGTAGGATTCACTTGTGAATACATCTGGCCTTGGGGATTTTTTCTTAGGAAATTCACTGATGTCTTGTTCAATTTCTTCATCTAAGATTGGATTATTTAAGTATTCTATTTCCTCTTCTATTAATCTGGGCAGACATTTGTCCATTTTATTTAGACTGTCAGATTTATTGGCAAAGAAATTGGGCAAAATAACTCAAATAATTGTTTTAATTTCCTCTTCATTAGCAGTAAATTCACCCCATTCAATTTTGATACTGGTACTTTGGTTTTTTTTTTTTTAAAAAATCAAATTAACCAGTGGTTTATCTATTCTACTATTTTTTTCTTCACAAATCTACTTTCCAATTTTATTTATTAGTTCAGTGGTTTTCCAATATTACTAATCCCTCCTTTGATTTTTTTAGAATTTCCAACTTGGCGTTTACTTTTTAATTTGTTGTTTTTCTAGTTTTTTTTTTTTTAGTTATATGCCCATTCATTGATTTACTCCTCTATTTTATTGATATAAGAGTGTAAAGATATAAATTTTCCCTTAAGTACTGTTTTGGCTCTAGCCCTCTATATGGCCATTCTCTTTATTTTTTTTTTTAATAAATTTATTTAACTTTTTACATTCATTTTCACAAGATTTTGGGTTCCAAAATTTTCTCCCCATTTTTCTCCTCCCCCCTCCCCAATACACTGAACATTCTAACTACCCGTATCACCAGTCTGCCCTCTCTTCTATCATCCCTCCCTTCTCTTACCCCATCTTCTCTTTTGTCCTGTAGGGCCAGATAACTTTCTATTCCCCATTACTTGTATTTCTTATTTCATAGTAGCAAGAACAATACTCAACAGTTGGTCCTAAAACTTTAAGTTCCAGCTTCTCCCCATCCCTCCCTCCCCACCCATTCCCTTTGGGAAGGCAGGCAATTCAATATAGGCCATAACTGTGTAGTTTTGCAAATGACTTCCATAATAGTCGAATTGTGTAAGACTAACTATACTTCCCTCCATCTTATCCTGCCCCCCATTGTTGCTATTCTCTCTGTTGATCCTGTCCCTCCTCGAGTGTTGACTTCAGATTG
>CM053772.1:137014254-137027450 GCA_028658325.1 Potorous gilbertii
GATGGAGGGAAATATAGTTAGTCTTACACAACACGACTATTATGGAAGTCACTTGCAAAACTACATAGATATGGCCTATATTGAATTGCCTGCCTTCGCAAACGGAATGGGTGGGGAGGGAGGGATGGGGAGAAGTTGGAACTCAAAGTTTTAGGAACAAATGTTGAGTATTGTTCTGCTACTGGGAAATAAGAAATACAGGAAATGAGGAATAGAAAGTTATCTGGCCCTACAGGACAAAAGAGAAAATGGGGTAAGGGAAGGGAGGGATGAAAGAAAAGAGGGCAGATTGATGATACGGGTAATTAGAATGCTCAATGTATTGGGTAGGGGGGAAGGGACAAATGGGGAGAAAATTTTGGAACCCAAAATCTTGTGAAAGTGAATGTAAAAAGTTAAATAAATAAATTTTTTAAAAAAAAAAAAGAAAAAAAGAAATAAATCCAAGAGCAACTTTTTAAAAAGAAAGAAGTTCTATCCCACAGACTGAACAAGAAATATTTCTAACTTACATTATCACACTGTTTTAGAAATAATATTTTCATTTTGCAAAATTTTGCTATAAGAGACAGATTTTTATAAAAAGTTAAGTTACTGTTTGCTGCACTCTAGTATTAAGAGACTGAATGGATGGAAATGTACAATAATCCTTCTCTTATCAAAGAAGATTTAGTTCTTAGAATTTTTTCCAATATAAAAAATATAAGATCTGGAGGGACATATATCTATGTATCAGAAATGTGGGATGACAATAGAAAAACAGAAAAATAATACCATGCAAAAGTGTCAGAAAACATGAAATATAAATCTGTATGTGATTTTAACATTTTATAATTCTGAAAATAATGTACAATGTGTAAAATGTAGCTGAACGCATTCAGTTGGATATGGTAAAAACTGTTGATTAGGAATTCTCTTGGGGGAAAAAAGAATTAAAAGTGAACTTCCATGCAGTTGTTCTATCACATATCATTGCAAGGTACTAATCTAGAGATGAGAGGAAATCTATTCTAACACTCTCATTTTATGGAAGAGGTATCTAAGGTCAAGGAAGCTTTGTGCCCTCTCCATAGTCTCACAAAGTGGTCCTAAGGCAGGTCATGGCTCCAGAGCCACTGCTCATTCTATGGTCCCACACCACCCACTCACAGCTACAGACTGAGGGGAGAGTATACTTAACGGTATATGTTACTCAAAGTCAGGATCATTCTCTGATCAGATCTATTTTGAGAGTTGATACTCAAGGAAATAATGTTTTGGGGGTCCTGTGCTTATTCATTTTTCCTGTTATTCAACAGTTGCTTAGTGTTTAACCATGGCTAGTCTGGTATTTATGCATATCATTGAGTTAACTTTATAGAATACCACGAACACTATACCAAGGAGAAAAACGTATTATGAGTTAAATTATATAAAGTAGATGTAATTATTCTATAAGTGGATTAAGTTAACTTCTAATACAATGGTTTTAATTTAGGTAATACACAAAATGTTAAATAATCCACAGTATTCAACACGGGAAAATAAAAGCATTTCAGCCAACTAGTGCTTTTAATGATACATATTATAAGAGCTGCCTCTAGCTGTTAGCCACAATGGCATTCCAGTCAAACTACCAAAGGCATATTTTATAAAGGTAGATAAAATAATAAAACAATTGATTTGGACAAATAAAAGATATAGAATACTAAGGGAAATAAAGAAATAAGGTAAAAATGAAAGAGAAACAGCACTTGCAGACCTCTAGCTGCACTACAAAGCAGCAATCACCAAAACCATTTGGGACTAGTTCAAAATCTGACAGGGCGGTTAGATGAACAAAGTAATGGGACCACTAATGTAATAATGGGAAGGCGTCCTCTTGAGTTCAAATCCGGCCTCATCGCTATTGTCATGTTCGTCCCTCCTGAAACCTAGCCTCAGGCACTTACTAAATAAAGATGCTTTAGAATTACTGAATTCCATAATCCAACTAAATCCAATATTTCAATTGATCAATATTTCAGTTGAATTCACAATTTCAATAAAATAGTCTCCTGACAAGCTGGAGTCCTGGGTTCAATATATGATAAAATTCAGTAGATATAAGTGTAAAATCTTGTAGGCTACTTAAAAAAATAACAAGTACAAAATGCAAGGGATATCATTAGCCCTTTGTCTGAAAAAAACATGATATAATGTAGTAACCCAAAAAGCTAATTGGATTTAGGGCTACAGGTATATTCCAGAAATGAGTGTGGCATAGCAAATAAAATCAGGGAGAACGAGGTTCAGGTCATACCTCTGAAACACACTGACTGTCATAACCTGGAATAAAATTTGCTGCCCCAAGCAACCCTCTGATAACCATGTAAGATGCTCTGCACTGGTCCAAAAAAAAAAAGTAAATTCAGGAATTTTCCAGGCTTATTATAATGATATTCCTGCTGTGCTATGCCCAAGCTAAGCCTCATAATTTTAAAATGACAATTCAACCAGGATAGTGAGAGCCTTGAGTCCATGGTACAAGAGAACAAGTTGAAAGAAGCAAGGATGCTTAGTCTAGAACTGTCTCCAAGGACCTGAAAAACTGTCATGTGAAAGACTCATTCTGTTAGAGGCAGGATTGGGGGTAGGGGGCAGAAGCAAGAGGCAAACCTTAATAATTAGCTGTCCCAAAGCAGAATAGTTGCCTCTAGAAGCAATGGGTCCCCTCACATTAGAGGTCTTTTGAACAGAACTAAGGTATACACTTTTTGGCTATGTGATCATGGGGATTCCTTGTGAGGCATGAGTTGACAAGATGATGGCAAAAGTCCCTTTCAACTTGAATTATGTTGGGCAGACTGTTGTAACCTCTCTAAACCTAAGGGGAGAATAACTGAATAAGAGTGTGATATAGTGAAAAGCACCCTCATTTAGAATTCAAAAGGCTTGGTTTTATATTCCAGTTTTGTCAATATCTAGCTGTGTGACCAGAGGACAAGTCACCTTTCCTCTATGGGTGTCAGTATTCTCATCTACAAAATGAGCCCTTTTCATAATATCTTTTAGAGATAACTTTATACTATTCTATAAATCTAAACAACAAGAAAAAATTAGTAGATTAAAAAGAGTATTCTTCTTGGTCAAGCAAAACTCTTTATTGTAAATTATATTTGAGGAAAATAACTTCCTAAAAGGTAATTCTATGAGTTTATTATTGATCAATTATTCAAACTTACTTAGTAGGTCCAAGAGTCATTTCCATCATATAAATGTCAACAAAATCAGAAAATGACAAAAAAAAAACAAGGACACCTAAGGCTTTACATGTCTTCTAATATTTTAAAGATACATAAAATGACATCCAGGACAAGGTCATAAATCCCAGAGAAAAATCCCCTCTTCCAAATATGTACATAGCAATGGTTCTAAAAGGACTTCTTGTTTTCATGCTTTACTATGTCAAGTAACTACACTAGATAATCCCAAACACAATCTGTCAAATGCAATTAGAAATATAGTGTTCTATACAAAGCTAAAATATAGTGCAGTAACACAATCATCTAAGGAAAGAAACTAAGGTCTTAAATTCACATTGGTATCTCTTTTCCACAAGGTAGACAATTAAGTATTTCTGATATGTTATTTACATTTTCACTAACAAAAATCCAAGGAAAAAGACAAGTGAGGCTTTGATGTGGCATTCTGTTGTAATTCTGATATGTCAATAAGCAAATCTGGAGAACTGCCAATGAAAGCAGAATAAACATCATTAGCATTTTAATAAACCTCAAAGCCAGAGGGCTCAAAAACAGAGCAAGATCTAGTGAAGGAAAAATCAACACCTGCCATTGTCTGTCCCCTGGCAGTTTGCCCTTTGGCAGTCTCCCTCCTTCCCCTCCCCTATGCCCCTTAAGGAAGATATTTTTGTGTTTTATGACTGAAATCTATTGTAGTCATTTTTTAAACTGAGTAACTTGATTTTTAAGATTCTGCTTTTTTATTTAAGTATTTAAAATTCCAGTCAGTTCAATGTGATTTATTAAGTAAATGGACCTACATTTTTAAAAAAACATGCACAAAATTATATTTATTTAAAAAGCAAAATATGAAATTCAAAACTGTTTAAAAATCAACTTGGAATTAACTTAAAATTCCTTTAATTTCCAATCATTACATTTGATAGGTTGGGGGAAAGGGAGAAGGAAGGAAGTCTGGACCTGGTGATTTTATTAATGTAGGGAAACCCCAGTGTGGAAAACCCTCCTACCAGAGCAGACAGGCCATTGCTAAATTATAATCTTATAGAAAGTAGTCTGGGGTACTGAGAAGTTAAATAATTTTTCCAGGGAAAGACAGTGTCTTTCTACACCCCTTCTATGGGCTTTCCTCTCATTATGTTATTAGGGACAGGGAGTGGAACTGGGATTTCACCAGCAAAGCAGAGTCCTGGATACCAAAGAAAATTGGGACCTTTTCTTAGAATCTTAGAGAATAACTTAGGGGAATGAGAGATCACCTGATCCGCTCAGGGTCACACAGAAATACTATGCTTCAGAGGCAGGACTCTGAACTCAGGTCTTCCTGATTCTGAGGCCAGTTCTCTTATCCACACTGCCTCTACGGGCTGTAGACTGCCATGGAAATAACCCCTGCCTAGGAAGTCAAAGTATACATACCGTTCTGCACACTTCGGGTGAACATGGTGCTAAATCATTAATTACCACCTCAACAAAATGATCTCAGGCAGCACAAGAAATTGGAATCCATGGATGTTACCTAAACAATGAAACGATGACTAGCTGGAAGATTTAAATGTCTGTCTTATCTTATTTGTTCAGTTTATTTTTGTTTACAACAAAGTCTATCTTTAAAAAGTATAAAGATATGTATCTGGATGATAACTGCTGCCCCAAAACCATTTCATAAACATTTAGTAGCTACATGATTTTAGAAGATCTTATTATTTTAAGTACATCTGGCTTCACATTTCATCAATATAATCTAAATATTGAGATATAAATGAGAATATATTACTGTGAACACAATGCGAGGAGTGTTATTCATATAAAAGTTAGTCATAAAGTCATGATTTGCTGCTGAGGTGACAGGATCACATATGTGAGACCTGATAGAAACCATGGATGTGATCTAATTCATTCCCTTCATTTTACAGATGAGGCCTAGAAACGTTAAATCTCTAGCATGTAGTCACATGGGCAGCACTAAGGGTGTTCAGAACCTTCAAAACAGGTACCCTGACTACAAATAGCACTGTGATAGGACTAATGGTTTTTAAGCACATAAAAAAATTCTATCTTTTGTTTTTACTTCACCTACATTCCCCATAGTATCCCTTCTCTTATAAACAAGAATTTTCAAAAAGGGGGGAAAGTTGACCAAAAACTAATCAACATGTAGGAGAAATATGAAATTATGAACAATGTTTCACAGCCACAGTAACCCACTTCAACACAGAAAGGAGGGAGGTGCCTTCTCACATCTCTTCCTCAGGACCAGAGTTAGTTACATTTTATACTTTCCAGCTTTGCTTTGTCATAGTGGTTCTTTCTTTTTTTTCACTGCTGTATAACTGGGCTTTATGAGGTGCTCCTGGAAGACTAGAACCTCTGGTGTGAGGGCTTAAGTCCTTTCCAGAGCTGTTCCCCCATGTTTGGTATCTGATTCTCACCCGTAACTCCAAGAAGCTGTAGCAGGCATGGCAGCCACAGCCCAGTAAAACCATCTTGGCAGACAGGTTAAACCAGATTGAGGGTAACTGACAGGCCTCAAACCCGGCAGTGAGTTAGGGGGAGATCTACCCCAAGCATGTGAGGATTTTCCCCTGCAAAATGGGTGGATCGAAGAGAATAATGTGCTCCAACAGCCATGACGGCAGCTGAAGCAGGTGCTCTGGAGCATTTAAAGCTTGATCAGACATCAAAGATGCCAAGGTCATCCACTGGGCTGTCTCCAGTCATCTGGACTTTTGTCTCGTCATAGGGTTTGGATGACCGTGGAAGGGAGCGTGAGGCTCGTGACCCAAGCACCTCTGCCTGGCTGTGATGTCACTGGTCCTTTTGGAAAATGAAGGACAAACTTTATGTATAATTCCTGGTTCTGCTGATTTCACTTTGCATTAGATTACATACATCTTTCCATGGCTCTTCAACATTCATCATTTCTTATAGCACTTTAATATTCATATATCACAACTGGCTTAGTAATTCCTCAATTAACAGACATGGATTTTGTTTCCAGTTGTCTGTCAATAAGCATTTATTATATGTTTAGTATATGCCAGGCACTGTGGTAGTAGTACTAGGGATGAAAATATGAGCAAAAGGGAAGACAGCCCCTCCCTCCAAACAGCTTACAGTCTATGGAAGAGAATGATACCTGAAAGAGGGATGAAAGGTGGGGTTGGGCAGACTGGGGGGGTCACAAGGAGAAGGGTCAGTGCAGGACATGGCAGTAAAGTCTGGAGTCAAAAGCATAAATGGAAGAGGAATGAAGGGAGGCTGGGTCCCTCTCAAACATGGAAGAAGCTCACCCAAAGGAGAAGGGAGACAAGGGGGGAGGAAGTCCCAGGTTGAGAATGCATAAGAGGTGGGGGGGGTGAAGTACAGAAAATCAGAAGCAAAGCTGGGAGAGGAAGGAAGAAAGGCTGGCCACAGTCTCTCCCCAAATGCAGGCTTTGGGAGGAGCTTGCCAAAAGTGGTGCTACCAATGTGTCAGAGTATACGGGGCTTTCCTTTTTGCCACTGAATTCTTTTCGATACATGTCTACAAGTGGAATCCTTGGGTCATGTATATTATAGTCATGTTATCTGCATAATTCCAATTTTTTCCCATAACAATTGTTGTGCTAATTTATATAGTCCATTATTCATTTATCTTTCACAACACCTCCAACATTTACTATTCCCTATCTTTTGTCATTGCTGCCAATCTGCTAGATGTAAAGCAAACTGTCAGAGTTGTTTTGATTGGCATTTCTTACTAGTACTAATTTGGAGCATTCTTTCATATAATAGCCTATTTCTCTTATTGGACATATAAGAGCTTCTATCTCTTGGTCAAGAAATCACATCATGACCAGAGCTATTTTTCTTCTCATTTAAAAAATTTTAATATGATCCTTATTACCCAGGTCACATATCCATTTTGACCTTATTGTGGTATACTACACAAGTTGTTCATCTAGAGCTAACATGTCAGACTGCCTTCCAGTTTTCTCATCAATTCTTGCCAAACAGGGAGTTTTGTCCCAGATAATTTGGGTTTTGGAGTTCATAAAACAATGCAATATTGAGTTCAATTACTTCTAGTTTTTCACTGTCTAGAATGTTACCTTAGTTCTTTAGGTTTAGATTATCCCAAACATTTTTGTTGACTATTACCTTATAACATAGCTTTAAGAAATGGAAGTGCTATTTCTCTGTTTGTGCCTACTTTAACTATTTCCACTGATATTCTAGAAATTTTATTTCTCCAAATAAATTTTATTATATATGATTTTCAGTACCATTGTCATTTTTATTTTATTGGTACATCATGTACGTTGGTACATAGCCATGGATATCATTCTAATTATTTAAGTTTTTATTTATTTATTTAACGATCATTTTATAATTATATCTATATAGGTATTGAGTTTGTTTCAGTTGGTTAGTTTCCAGATATTTTATGTATTTTTATTATTTTGAACGGCCTTTTTGTTATTTCTTCTTGGATTTTGTTATTTCTACATATATAGAAATATTGTTGATATTTGGGTTTCTTACATATCCTGCTATTTTACTAAAGCTATTAGTTATCTAAATTAGTTTGCTGATATAAGATTGGGTGATTTTATCACTTCTTTTTCTTCAGCAGCAAGGTGGCACAGTGGATAGTATGCTAGATGTAGGGTCAAGAAGACAGTTCAAATATACTTCCACTTTCTTCAGTTTCTTCATCTATAAAATTCATATATAACACCAGCCCCCACCAGAGTGTTATGAAAATCAAATGAGACAAAAATTTAAAGTGCTTAGCACAATGACTGGCACATAATAAGTGCTATATAAATGTCACTGTTAGGATGTTGACGAAGATCATAATGTCCTCATTTTCTTTCCTTACTGCTACAGCTAGGATTTCTGGAATTATCTCAAATAACAGTGTGGGGGAAAGGGGCTTCTTTGCTTTACTCCTGTATTTACCGGAAAAGTTTCTGATATTGTCCATTACTAGCATTTTTTTTAGATACTTTAATTATATTTTAAAAGTCCTTTTAGAAATTTGCTTTGAGGAATTTTTAGTATGAATGCTGTAGTTTGTCATAAGCTTTTATAAATCAGTTCATATAATCATATGGTTTTAATGATGAATTATTTTAGCCATTTCTCTAATAAGGAATGAATATATTGTTAAAGTCTGCATAAATCACAATCAATCTGCAGAGCACAGCTATGCTATGATCACAATACAATACTGATGATAGATACTATTACATTTTGCCACTCTTCTAATAGCACACTAATGATTCATTAGAGTTATTTGAAACAGTTTAAGGCACTTTAGAAACATCTCTGAATTTCTCAACATTCCAATAGAGTACACTATCATTACCCCAATTTATAAAACAAACAGGTTAACTGATTTGAAGTTACTTTGTATATAAGAACTGAAGGGGAGAAAGAAGAGAAACCATGTCCCCCAGCTAATACACTATTCTCTCAACCACTAGTGTTGAGTAGATATCTTACTGGTACTTATTAATGTTATAAATTGGAGAACCCATGGTATATATACACATATAAGCATAATACATCTGTACGTGTGTATATATATATACATATATATGTAAAATATATGTGTATGGGTATGCATAAATGTATATATGCATACACTTATACATGTGTGTACACACATAAACACACGTACATCTATATATATATGTGTGTGCATATATATATTATATATATATATACACACATACATACACACACATGCATCAGTAAGAAAACCCCTCATGAATTAAGAAAAGAGGGCAGAGACAAAATGAAGGAAAATATGGCCAAGGACACTGCAGTGCATAGAGAACAAAATGAAACTGCTCTTTAATGGAAGAGATTTCTCTTCTACGCACACCAATGAATAATGTATTTGCTTTTCTAATGCTCATGAAAGAAAAGAACCCTACCCGAGATCCTGTGAGATTCCTTCTCATTTGAGTTCTGAATTCTATCACTTACCATCCTCTGTTTTCAAAGTGTGCCAAGATAAATGATACAATTTACTAATGTCAAAAGTAGCAACAGCAAATGATGCAGAAAATGCACAGCAATTCTTCCCTGGCTGCTGGCAACTTGGGAAACCAAAATGGAGAAAGCTTTTGACATTGAATTTCTGGTTTTCTATTTTTCAAATTAAATGTCACCTTGTTAATGTGCAAACATTCCTAACACTGCTTGAAAATAATAAAGTAGGTTAACTTTCTTAATGTTTGTTAAGTTCAATGGTCTTTACATTGTTCAACAGTTACCATGATAGGTATAGATAGAACAAGACTATTTTTAAGACTGTTAAAACAGATGATTCGACATCACAGAACATCATAGACAAGTGTATATTTATAAAACATTTCAACAGTCTAGAGCTTTTGAATACACAAGTGATTGGCTTAAATAAAATCTGTTAAAAAATAACATGCAGTTAATTTGTATTATCTACATGCAAATTAATGACTTTAAGGATTATATTCTGCACAGTTTTAATCTCATAAATATTACCCCATAATTCAGCATCTATATAGGCTACCTTCACTCACCTATCAATTGATGTGTACTCAGGTAATTATTCTAAGTAAGATAAAATCCGAAAGGTAAACCTACTGCAAATATAAAATAAAAATGATTTTTGGATTAGTTGTTATTTCGGATTACCACTCCCACTGTCTCTCTAGCACTGCTGTATGTGTCACCTTGGACAAATCATGCAATCTCTCAATTTCCTCATCTATCAAATGAAGGGGATGGACTTGGAGCTCTACGGTCTCTTCTAGCTCATAAACTATGATCCTATAATCTCTACGGAAAAATGTACTCTAAATGTTTAAATAAAAATAATATTTACACACAGAACTTGTCTTTTTAGAGGACTCAAATAGATGACTGACCAAAATGTGAAACAAAGTTACACGTTAGAAACAATGAATAAAAAGGTCAAAGTCAATATCAGAAGACTTGCTGTTAGAAAAAAACAACAAAAACTCCCTAAGTCACATATATGTATGCTTAATAAACAAAAGGAATATATAACATTCCAAAATTCATGTGACCTTGTCCTGTTAAAAACTGTTGCATTTCTCACACTGGGAAACTACTACGAAGCACAAGCAATATCTGCAAGGATTTCAGTGTCTGACAAGACCTGTCTGGCACTACTTTATATAGTTCTCACTCTAACAAGCATTTACGGCTACATCCGATTCATGGATGGCTGCCAAGAGTCATCACAAAAACTCCTCTACAACATAATGATGTCTGGGTACCGGGAATAAATACTGCCTGAAAAAAGAAAAAGGCAAAGAAGAAAATGGCCATTTTCTGCTTAAAAGTCATTTTAAAAATGACTACCAGTCTCTAATTCCAATAGGTCACTTATGGTCTGATACAATAACTACACTAAAAATTACTGTATGCTGATTTTGTCCTCTTCTTTTTTCTTCCTTTTTTGTCCTTAAAAATGCTATTTTTCATATGCGATGGCTTTGTGAGAAGGGAAGATGAAAAATATTGGGGAAAGATGATATAAAGAACAAATCATCAAGAAAAACTTATTTAACAAAAGAAAGGTGTAGAAGATGTGTTTTTCCCAGATTTCTGCCCAATAAATGTTAATGCTTCTGCAGAAATACCATACACAGAAAAAAGACAACTCCTTTCTCAAATACATTGTCTAAAATAAAATAATAAATATATTTTATTATGATGTTCTGTCATTTCTTGTGTCTGAAGTTTTGAGAAGTATGCTGGAATATGGAATGGAGGGCAAGCCTCGAAGCCAGAAAAACCTAGGTTCAAATCCTGCTTGTGACACACATGAAGTCACTTCTCAGTCTTCCAGGTCTCTCAAGTCACAAATGAGTTAAGGATCTGCACTGGTGGATGGCAACTCCCACAAAGAGAGGTCCCTATACCAATGAAATTCAGGTTTAGATTAATGTCCAAAGAGCTTTGCAGTATGTAACAAAGTGTGCAGACAGATTTTGCTCTCTCTAATGTGTTTTTCTATCTAAAAACAAATTTCTTTATTCCCTTGTGCTAATCCTTTTCCTCTAAAACCAGAGGATTACCATAGAATAAAGAACTGAAGAAATCACCTACTCCAATGTCCCAATTGTACACAGATGAGAAAACTGGGATACCTGGAGGTAATGCGGGTTTCTCACACTCAAATGGCTAGGTAAGTACCTAGAGATTATTTGTAGCCCCTGATACAAGAGCTGTCCCACTATGCTATACTGCCCTCACATATTTCAGAACCATGTATTAAGGTGGGTCTCTTAAAGAGGAAAAAAATAATACCAGTATTCTGACTTCACTGGCTTATTTTCATTTGATCTGTTTTACGGCTTAAATGACTTTATTTGTACCCAGACACAATCTAAGTTCATTTTCTTTTATAATTTTTACTTTGATCACAAACTAGCTTCAATTGTCCATTCAATTAATCATTACACATTTACTAAGTATCAACCTAATGCCAATACTTAGAAACAGGAGGTGAGAGTTCTAAGTTCTGATCTGACTTTTAAAACATTAATAATCATGGTGTAATGGATACAATTCAATTATATTTGTGAAGTACCAGTCACCATCACTACAGTAGTAACAGGGGATACAAACACAAAAACGAAACAACAATTTATGCCCATAAATTACACTCTGAAAGAAGGTAACAGAACTTTGTTTTAGCAGTTTTTACTGCCATTACCTTTTTAAGTCTCACAACAAGGTAGGTATTCATAAGATACAGTAAGTTTTCCAGCATCATCCCCATTTTAGAGTTCAGGAAATATTAAGGTGAAGTGAACTGTCCATACTCATGCATCTACAAAGAGTAAGAGGAATCTGAACATAGGTATTCACTGCAGGTATGCTCTGGGTTCAATTCAACACTTACCCGCTATGTGACAATCCAAGTAAACTGAGTCTAGATTTTCTCATCAGTGAAAGGGAAATAATAATATATTTGCACTGCCCACCTCCAAGTATTATCTTAGGAGAGCACGTTATATACTATCAAGGGCTATGTAAACATGAGCTACTGATGATTAAGCAAGTGAGAATCCATGACTAACAATTCACGTGATAAATATCTAAAAATTATCAGAAAAAAAACACAAGGGTTTTTACTTCCAACCCTTCATAAATATAAACTATTTAGTTACTTTATATTTAAACACTTCAAGAAAAAGCTTTACTAATATTTTAAAAAAGTATTTTTCTCAGAGAATGTAGTTGATGGGGGGGGGAGCCAAGATGGCAGAGTAGAAAGACTCACATTTGCTAGCTCCGAACCCACAGCCCATGGATTTCCTCTAAAAAGAACTCCTGACAAATTCTGGAACAGTGGAAGCCACGCAGAAACACAGTGAAGGAGATTCCCATTCCAGAGAGCCCTGAAAAACCAACCCCAAAGGTACCCCGGACGAGAGCGGAACCCTGCCCTCCCCCTGCCCTGGCCACGTGCACCGAGAGGAGCGAGCAGAGCCCAGCAGGCTTCAGGGACCGTAATCTCCCGCGGCCGCGAAGGTCCCTCCACCCACAGACGCACAGGTCAGTGAGAGAGACGGGATGAGAGGGGAGCGGGGTGTCTCTGGGACTCGGACCCCCTGGGAGGTGGCCGCTGCGACAGAGGCAGAGGCAGAGGCAGCTCGGCCAGAGGCTCGAACAGAAGGCAGGAGCTCCACAGCAGCTCCATTACAAAAGGTCTCTGCATAAACCCACTGAGGGAACTGAGCCTGAGAGGCGGCCCTGCCCCCACCTGAGAACCAGCAGATAAGCTCCCATTGAAGAGCAGTCAGGCCTGCCGCCAAAAGCCCTAAGGCTGGGGAGCAGCACTTGAATCTCAGACCCCAAGCACTAGCTGGGCAGACCTGGGGTGGAGAGGACTCTCAGAAGTCAAGTAACTGTCTGGGAGCTGGGGTGGAGAGGACTCTCAGAAGTCAAGTAACTGTC
>CM053772.1:137027550-137080327 GCA_028658325.1 Potorous gilbertii
GAAGAGAAATGAGAGAGATGCAAGAAAAGCATGAAAAATGGGTCAATACCTTAATAAAGGAGGCCCAAAAAAATGCTGAAGAGAATGTAGTTGATAAAGTCACCTAGCCTTTTCCTGAAGACCTCCAGTGGAGAGAATACATTATGGGAAGCAGGGGAGGGAAAAAAACCGTTTAACTAGCATCTACTGTACAGATGAGGAAACCAAGGAACACAGAAGTCAAATGTCTTACCCAGGGTCACACAGCTACTAAATGACTGAGGCCAGATTTGAAATCAGGAATTCCTGACTCCAGGTACAATCCACTACACTTAACACCCATTTTATGTTGGTTATATATGTGCCATCATGTAATACATATTTCCATATTAGTCATGTTCTGAAAGGAGAAACAGACCAAAAAAAGAAAAACATGGGAAAAATAGAGTGAAAAAAGTATACTTTGATCTACATTTAGACTCCATCAGTTTTTTCTCTGGATATGGATAGTATTTTTCATCAGGAGTCTTAGAATTTTCTTAGATCACTGTATTGCTTAGAAAAGCTAAGTCCTTCATAGTAGATCATCATGCAATACTTCTGTTACTATGTACAATGTTCTCCTGCTTCTGCTTACTTCACTCTGTATCAGTTTATGTATGTCTTTCCAGGTTTTTCTGAAATATATCTACTCATCATTTCTTATAGGGCTGTAGTACTGCATTACATTCATATGCCACAACTTGTTTAGCCACTTCCCAATCAATGGGTGTCTCTTCATTGTCCAATTCTTTGCCACCACAAAAAGAGATCCTGAAAGTATTTTTATACTAATAGGTCCTTTTCCCATTTTTAAATCTCCTTGTGATATAGACCTAATAGTGGTATTGCTGGATACAAGGCACTCAGAGTTTGACTGCTCTTTGGGCACAGTTTCAAACGGCTCTTGAGAATGCACCAACATGTTTCATGTTTCTTTTCTCTCATATTAGCCAGTCTGTTAGACGGGAGGTGTTACCTCAGAGCTGTTTTAATCACCAGTGATTTAGAGCATTTTTTAACAGGACTAGATAACTTTGATTTCTTCCTCTGAAAACTGCCTATTCATCTGATGTGATCACATATCCGTTAGGGAAGGACTTGAATTCTTACAAATTTGACTCAATTCTCTATTTATTTGAAAAATGAGACCTTTAGCAGAGATACTTGCTATAAAAATGGTTTCCCAGAATTCTGGGTTTTTTTTATCTTGATCACATTGGTTTTGTTTGTGCAAAATCTTTTTAAATTTTGTATAATCAAAATTATCCATTTTACATCTCGTGACACTTTCTATGTCTTCTTGGTCACAAATTCTTCCCTTCTCCATCCATGTGACAAACCATTCCTTGATTATGGTATCACCCTTTATGTCTAAATCATGTACCCAGTTTTACTCTGTCTTGGTATACAGTGTGAGATATTGGCGTATATCTAGTTTCTGCCACACTGGTTTTAGGTTTCTCAAATAATGAATTCATGTCTGGGAAGCTGGGGTCTTTGGATTTATCAAACGCTGGATTGCTATGGTTACTTACAACTGTCTTGTGCACCTAATCTGTTCCACTAATACACTGTTGTACTTCTTAGTACCATATTGCTTTGATAATATCACTCTAAAATATAGTTTGAAATCACCCCATCATTCACAACTCAGCCCCAACCTTTCTTTTTTTGAGTAGGAAAAGGTAAAAAGGAAACAATTTTATTATAAAAATGGGGCATGGAAGAAATAACTAATACAGAGGAAGAAAATTGGGGTGGAGAGCTGGTAAAGTTGGAACTTTACTCTCATTTGGGTTGAAGAGAAATCAATGTGTATATCTATTTGAAAGGCTGTAGAAGTTTTCGGACCATGTAGACAGCTGAGAAAACTGGAGGGGACAGGGTGGGAGAAGGATTTTTAAAGGGATGTGAGGATTGGGATTTAGGAGAGTAGGAGAGAGAATGGGGGATTTTTGGAGGGGTGTGTGAGTTGAGATGTAGGAGTAGGGAATGGGGGGCTCTTGGAAGTATGGGGGAAGTGGGAGGTGGGAGAGTAGATGGAGAAGATACGGTAACAGGAAAAAGGTAACAAGAGAGGCTGAGAAAGAAAACAGTAAGCAAAATAAGATGGAGAAAAATTTACAAACTGTAATTACAACTTTCAATGTGAATGGAATATTTACAGAAGCACTTTTGTGGTGGCAAAGAACTATAAACTGCAGGGATCCCCATCAACTGGAGAACTGCTGAACGTTGTGGTACATGGCTGAAATGGAATACCGCTGTGCTACAAGAAATCATGAAATTATCGGTCTTACAAAGGCATTAAAAGAGCTGAATGAAACGTTGAGGAATGAAATGAGCAGGACGAAGGGAACATTATATACAATAACAGCAACATCGTTTCAACAATGACTTTGGTCAAGTAATTGTGACTATTACAAATTATAAATAAAGGGTATATAATGAGAGACATCATCTGCATTCACAGAAAGATGTACAGAATTTTACATACAGGCATGTATACATATATGTGTACAGACACCTATTTGTGTCTAATGGTAGCCATGTTGGGGAGCGGGAGAAGAAAAAAATTTTAAAAATTTACATCACTCTATACAAATATTTGGAATTTAGTTATTTTTTCTAGCTCCATAAAATAATTTTTTTTCATAGTTTGGCACTGAAATAAGTAAACTAATTTAGGTAGAATAGTCATTTTTATTATATTGGTCTGACCTACCCATGAGCAACTGATATTTTTCCAATTGTTTAAATCTGACTTTATTTGAGGAAAAGTGTCTTGTATATATAATCTTGTTTATATAATCCTGGATTTGTCTTGGCAGGTGGACTCCCAAGTATTTTATATTGCCTGGAGCGAATTTCTACCTTTTGCATAATACACACACACACACACACACACACACACACATACATACATACACACAAATGCTGATGATATATGTAGGTTTGTTTTATATACTACAACTCTGCTAAAGCTGTTAATCATTTCAAGTAGTTTTTCTAGTTTATTCTCTAGGATTCTCTAAGTATACCATCATCTCATCTGCAAAGAGTGATCATGTTGTTTCCCCACTGCCTACTTTAATTCCTTCAATTTCTTTTTCTTTTCTTTTTGCCCTAGCTAGGATTCCTAGTACAATATTGAGCAGTGGTGATAAGGGGGATCCTTGCTTCACTCCTGATTTTATTGAGAAGGCTTCTAATTTATCTCCATTACAGATAATACTTACTGGTGGCTTTAGATTGGGATTATTTATCATTTTAAGGAAAGTTCCATTTATTCCTTTGCTCTTCAGTATTTTTAATAAAAATGGATGTATTTTTTTTCAAAAGCTTTTCCCCCATCTATTGACATAATGATATGATTTCTTAGTTTTGTCACTGATATGATCAATTATGCTAATAGTTTTCCTAATATTGAATCAGTCCTACATTTCTGATATAAATCCACCTGGTCATAGTGTATAATTCTTGTGATGTATTACTGTAATCTCCTCGCTAGTATTTTTTTTTAAATTTTTGCATCAATATTCATTAGAGAAACCATTCTATATTGTTATTTCTCTGTTTTAGTTCTTCTGGGATTGGGTATCAGAACCACATTTGTTTTGTAAAAGGAATTCAGTAGAACTCCTTAATAATTCTTTCAATTTCCTCCTCATTTGTAGTGAATTCACCCTTTCCATTTTTGATAAAGGTAATTTGATTTCTTTCCTTTTTAAAATCAAATTAACAAATGGTTTATCTATTTTATTGATCTTTTCATAAGACCAGTTTCTAGTTTCATTAGCTCAAATAAAAGTTTTCTTTTAATTTTATTAATCTCACCTTTGGTTTCCAGGATTTCCAATTTGGTGTTTAATTGGGAATCTTTAATGTTATTTTTCTAGCTTTTTTGTATGTATGCCCACTTCACTGATCTGCTCCTTTCCTATTTTACTGATGTAGAAGTTCAGAGATATACCTTTTCCCCTAATTAATGTTTTAGCTGTATCTCATAAATTTTGGTACATTGTCTCAATGTTGTTATTCTCTTTAAAGAAATTATAGGTTGTTTCTACAATTTATTTTTTGACCAACCTATCCTTTAGGATTAAATCATTTAGTTTCCAATTAATTTTTAATCTAACTTTCCATTGCCCTTTAGGGAATGAAATTTTTATTGCATTATGATCTGAAAAGGATGTATTTAATATTTTTGTCTTTCTATATTTATTTGTGAGGTTTCCATGCTCTAATTCATGGTCAGCTTTTGTGTAGGGGCCATGTACCACTTAGAAAACAGGTATATTCTTTTCTGTCCCTATTCAAGTTTCTTTGGAGGTCTTTCATATCTGACTTTTTTAAAAACCTATACACCTCCTTAACTTGTTTATTTTGTGGTTAGATTTATCTAGTTCTGAGAGAGGAAAGTTGAGGTCCCCCACTAGTATAGTTTTACTGTCTATTTCCTCCTGTAACTAAATGGACTTCTCCTTTAAGAATTTGGATGCTATACCACAAGGTGCATATGTGGTGAGATTACTTAATTGTCTATGGTGTTTTTCAGCAATATTTGTTTCCTTATTTCTTTTAATTAGGCCCATTTTTGCTGTTGGTTTCTCTGAGATCTGACTCCCTTGCCTACTTTTTTTTAAAACTTCAGCTGAAGCAGATTCTGCTTTAGTCCCTTACTTTTACTCTGTGTGTGTCTCTCAGTTTCAAATATGTTCTTGTAAACAACATATTGTAGGATTTTGGTTTTTTAATCTACTCTGCTATCCCCTTCTGTTTTGCGGGTGTTTATCCCATTCACAGTCATGATTAATAATAACCATGTATTTCTCTCGTATTTTTCTTTTTCTCCTTCTCTCTCTTTCACTCCATCTCTCCTCATCAATGTTTTGCTTCCATCTGCTCCAACCCCCATCTCTCCTCCATTCTGCCAGTCCCCACCCCTTTTCTAAACTCTCTTCTCTTCTACTTCCCTATAGTGTAAGATAGGTTTCTACACTCAAATGATTGTGTATGTTATTCCATCTTTGAGCTAATTTTGATGAGAAGTTCAAGCAAGGTACACACACACACACACACACACACACACACACACACACACACACACACACACCCTCCTCTCCACTGTAATGTCTTTCACACCTCTTCATGTGAGATAGAATTTACCCCATTTGAACTTTTCCTTCCATCTGCTCCAAGTTTAAAAGCTTAATCCTCTTCCTCACTTCTTGTTGCTTTGTTTTGGGTTTTTTTGGATATCACCTCATCAACATCACCTTACGCCTAAACCCTCCCTCTATGTACATTCATTCTAACTCTCCTAATAGGGATAGTGACTGCTATGTCTATCCTTCATTCTCCCAGAGGACCATGACATCAAGATGATGACATGACTTGCACTTGACTTTGATTTGAGTGAAGGAGGGCTGTTCGAGGTCACCAGCCTCACTTTCTCCTCCTGAGCCATCTGGGTCCAGTGGCCTGATATTCATCAGGATGGCTGGAGATGGCCCAGGATTCAATGTGGGACCCTAGCCCTTTCAGGCTAAGGTCCTATAGCGTTGTCACGTTGAGATACACCCATTCAATGAACAGGCTTCTTTAAGTAGGTACTCAAGTCAAAAGAAAAAAAAAATCAAACTGGGAAGGGAAGACCCACAGGGTTCCTGGGTAAAAGAGAAACAATTACTATTTAGCTTCAGAGTTACAAGTATCACCTTCCCTTGTAGGTATGCAAACAGCTTAGCCTTATGTCTTCCCTTTCCTTTCCATACTCCTCTTGAGTCTTGTATTTGAAATTAAATCTTTGCTTGGCTCTGGACATTTTAAAAGTCATCTGCTGCACTGAATGATCATTCCCCCTAAAGGATTGTGTTCAGTTTTACTGTGTAGGTGATTCTTGGCTGCAGTCTCAGCTCTTCTGCCTCCTGGACTGTCATATTCCATGCCCTCTGACCCTTTCGCATAGCAGCTGCTTAATCCACTGTGGCTTTATGAAATCTGAACTGTTCCTTTCTGGCTGCTTTCAATATTTTCTCCTTAACCTGGAAGCTCTGGCATTTGGCTATAATATTGCTGAGAGTTTCTATTTGGAGAGCTCTCTCCAGAGGTGATCGGTGGATTCTTTCCATGTCTTTTTTACCCACTGTTTCTAGGATGTCAGGGCAGTTTTCCTTGGTAATTCCTTGAAAGATAATGTCTAGGCTCTTTTTTGAATCATGGCTTTCAGGCAGTCCAGTAATTCTTAAATTGTCTCTCCTGAATCTATTTCCCAAATCAACTGTTTTTCCAATGACGTATTTTGCATTGTCCTCTATTTTTTCATCCTTCTGATTTTGTTTGACTCTTGATGTCTCACAGCGTCATTAGCTTCCACCTATCCATTTCTAATTTTTAAGGAGTTATTTTCTTCAGTTACCTTTTTAAATTTCCTTTTCATTTAACCAATTATACTTTTAAAGTTTTTTTCAGTAATTTTTTTAATATCTTTTTCCACTTTTTGTCTCCTTTATAAGCTGCTATTTTTTATGATTCTCTTGCATCACTTTCATTTCTTTTTCTTTTCTTCTCTTCGTGAGTTTTAAAATCCTTTTTGAGCTCTTCTAGGAGTTCTTTTTGGGCGTGAGACCAATTCACATTTTTTTTTGTGAGATTTTTATGTAGATATTTTGACATTATTGTCCCCTTATGAGTTTGTTTTGAATTGCCTTGTCTCCAAAACATCTTTCTATGGTTAGATGTTGCAGTTGAAAAATTTTTGTTCATTCTTTTCTAGACTATTCCATTACTTTTAAGGTTGAGTTCTCTCCCAAGCTTCTTGTGTTGTGGGCTACAGGCTCTGGCTGCTTGCCTGGTGCTGCGCAGGTGCCATGGGGGTTTGGCCCTTTGCTTGGTGCTGCACAAGGGCTTGGGGGGCTGGCCACTTGCCTGATAGCCACTACAGCCTAAAAGGGGCCTGATATTGCTTCAGGGCCACAGGGGGACTGATTGTTCATCTGGTGCTACTTCAGGGCCTGTGGTGGGCCTTGTGCTACACCAAGCCCTGACCTGCACTAGGACTCAGGGCCTCCTGCTGACTTGCTGGAATATCTGGCTTGCCCAGACACTGCCTGCCCTGAACCAGCCTCCTCTTTTACCCAAGTAAGACAGACTTTTCCTGCCAACCTTCTAAGTTGTCTTTGGCTGAAAAACTGTTTCATTCTGTCCTTTTGTTGGTTCTGCCATTCCAGAATTCATTTTAAGGTGTTATTTTATAGTTCTTTAGTGCAGAATTTGGGTGGGTTCAAGCGATTTCCCGACTTCTTCTGCCATCTTGGATCCCAGCAGTTCCAACCATATTTTCTCACATATCTTTTTGTCCATCATCACCTGTGTTGTCCTTTGCATTGAGGTCACTGAACTTCAAAGAATACAGTGATTTACTTGTGAAGGTTTTATCAAATTCATTATAAAATTTCTACAACTCATCCATGAAAACCATCTGACATCCAACTTCACTTTATTTCTCTGGAACTTCTACCCACTGCTCTGAGATCTGCTCCTTCTCTCCTTACTTCTCCTGCTTCCACACTGCCCCATAATACAAGAATGTGTTTTTCAGACATGATTTGCAAAGGAAAATAGAATATTAAGATCTAATAATAACAATGATGAAAATGATACACTGGAGTAAAATAAAAAGGTGAATAAAAGCAGTCCACGGGCAGAGAATAAAAGCGCTTTTTGTATCGATCCTCCCAGCTCTAGCTTGGACCATCATGAAGAATCACGTCTGCTCCCCATGATCCTCAAATTGGAAGGGGGTCCTCAACAATCTACTCACTTCAAAGTCAGTTTTAAGATTCAGTCCCTTAGATACTTGCATTGAGCTAACTCATCTATCATCTAATTCCAGACTCACTTTCTTTTTAATCTTTTACCAATAAATTTTAATTCTGACACTAATAAGTACTTTCCAATAATTCCTCATGCTGTTGATTGATAACTAAAACAAAAATAATGTTGTTTTTAAAAAATGCACTGAACTGTTTACTTCACATTAAATCTAAAGACATCATTTCTCCTTCTATATTTTCTTGGCAATGCCAAAGCAGGCCTCTGCATAATGTCAGAATTATTGCTGACAGGGATTTCTTTGCTATCACACAGAATTGTTCCAGAAGAACTCAACACTCATACTTGTTATCAGAAGGATTTTGTGGGCATGAAATGCCATTAAATAACGTGATCAACATTAGTTTTTTCTTATGGAAAGGAGGGTGGGGGTGTGAGAGCTTGATTAGGAAGCTGGGTCACCCTATTAGAAAATGCTGTAGGATACAGTCACAGTTTGGGAAAGGTTTAATTCCCTCCTGAAAGCACTGGTACACTTGTTAATGAGGAGATGACTTCTGAATCTGCCACTTAGCAGATTTTAGAAATGGCCTGAGTTTCATTTTACAGGACTGATTCTCAGAGGAAAAGTTAGTATCTTTCGCAATTTTAAACAATTTTGAGATGTAAAATTTTATAGTTTTACAAAAGCAAACTAAAAGAATGACCCTCTTTCCTCGAGGAAGTGTGGTATAGTGGAAAGATTCTCAGCTTGAGATTACAGAAAGCTAAATTTTAGTCCTGGTTCTCTCAATAATTTGCTATCTAATGTTGCATTACATCTGGTTCACAGAACTCTATCATCTCTAAAAGTCTATGATTTGAAGGTTATTAAGTGACACTCCATAAATAGAAATATATATCCACTCTAATCCTAAAGAGATGACAATGAAATACTTTCAAATTTTGTCATGAGTGTTTAGAATCCAGTGATCAATATTAGTAATAGATGTAAAACACAAGGTCATCAAAGACAAATGCCACTAGATAATACTATAGGACTTTGCCTTTGTCCTAAAGGGCATTCTGCCCCTATAGTTCCAAGGGATACCAAGACAGAAATAATTACTAAACACTTTCAAATGAAATGTGTATGCATGTATGTATGCAAGTATGTATATATGTATGTATGTATGTATGTATGTATACATATATATGTAATAGCTCATTAAATCCTAATTAATGAATAGATTTCAAAGCTTACACCTTAGCAAAGAACATGAATAGGTGACATATGCCTCAACTCATTGACTCTATAAAATTTCTAGAAATTTATTCTGCGCTTAGGTTCATACACTCATAGGGTAGATAGATGAGGAAACAATTTTGCCATCCCCAAAGACTTCTGTAGAGCTAAGAGACCTTCTACCATAAGAAACCATGTGGAATAGTTATCATTTTTAGAAAATTATGTATATACTAATTTTTAAAGCTAATACAAACATTACTTACACAATCCTAATCTCCACAATGATAACACTTCTAAAATCCATTTTTAACAAACAGAAAAAGCAATTAGCTTAAATTAATTGCTTTGTGGATGCTGGTTGCACTAGGTATGCTTGGCAGATCTGAAACTCTTGCTTGTAGGTTTCACAAACTCACGTTCTGCTGATTTTTGGACCAGTCACACGGGAGCAACTGACCAAATAATTGCTCTAATATGAGCCTCCCTTTAATCAGTATGTTAGGGTTCACGCTCGCAATTAGCTAAGTAATAAACTTTCATTTAAAAAATAACTCCTTAAAAAGGCTGCAACAAAGAGGCCAAGGGTAGACATATGACACTGCTGCTCACACAGCATTAATAGTTAAGTAGTTTCTTCACTGATGATGTCTCTTCTGTTACTACACTGAAAAAGGCAAGTGAAAATTTTGATCCTACTTTAATTGTTTTTTTTTCCACAGAGTAAAACTGTAAGCCACAAGAAAGCTTAACATAAAATTCTATTTCCTACTCGAAAGGACAGAATTATAATTTTCAGGTAAAAAGAATGCAACAAGCAATGCAAATTACATCTGACTGCAGTCAATGAATTAATCTTAAATTTTCAGTCGCATAAAATTAACTCATAAATAGCAAATTTAAAAAGTTAAGCATCTGAACTTAGGCATCAGAATAGTAATCCAAATTTAAATGATTACATCTATGCAACGTGGAAAGCCAGTATTTGTAATGGAAACACTGGGGGACATTATAAAACCCTGTCAGCTGAACAAATTATTAGGGCTGTTGCTATTTCATCTTTACTTTAAATAAAAGATGCTGACATTATTTTCATAAAACTTATAAGCCTAAGTGTGAGAAGCACTACCACAACCATTTTTTCTCTTCACTAAGCAAGAAAGATTTTCTGTAGCCCTTTAAGTATTTTGCTCCTTGAGAGATGGTGCACGTAAAAACCATGTTTTCTGGAGGCATAAAGGCTCCAATGGATAATGTCCTGTCATTTTTCATTCCTTCTGGGAATTCTATCTTACCTTAGATTCTGTAAGGACTGTCACAGAGAATATAGCCAAGCCACATTTATGTCAGGACTGCCATTTTGAATTTTTATTAATTGAGTCCAAGCAATTTCTTCTCTAGTTTAACATATGTGTACCTTTCCTCAAAAAGATTTCTTTATGCCACAACTCATAAAAATACTTTAGGCTGAAGCTAAATTCCTTACACTAAATTAATAACTAATCACAGGAGATATTTATCATCTCCAGGTTTTACATGAGAATTGTCAGAATTAATCACCTTTCTCATATTTTCACTATTTACGGGGCTTCATTTATCATGCATTTAAAAAATCTGACAACAGTGAGTTACTGTAATTATTCTTTCCTAGTCCTCACGATTAATAACAAGAAAATTCCTTGGAGAAAAAAGAAGAGAAAAACCTTCATTAATTTATGACTGATACTTCCATAGTCCTGTCAATATTTTTATTAAGAAAGATTTCCAAGAAACAATTTTCTTTATTATTGACAGCTTCCCCACATTTTAAGTTAGTAAACCCTAGTAATAGCTCCAAGTGCACTAGCATATTTTATTGCATTCTCTGAATAAAATGTAACCCATTCACAAGAGGCATCAATCATAATTCATTGCATTTTAGAAGGATATATATATATATATATACACACACACACACACACATATCTTTTTAAGCACATTGCAAACCGTGTGTTTAGTACAAATTTGAGTCACAATATATACTGATGTTAATCATCAGACTTGTGGAGCATGGCATCTTGGGAAGGGTCCTCAGGGATTGGGCTATGCAAGTAGTCTAATGTGGATTTTTCTGGACACTCTCCAAAGATAGTAATATATTCAAATGTCAAAAATGCAACAATACTATTTGCATTAGGATATTCTATAAAAACATGGCCTTCATAGCATCTGCAAATTACTTGTTAGGGCACAGCATTTCAAGAATAAGTTTACCTGTTTAATGAGAACAGAATAGCATATCACAGAGAAAGTATTTTGTTGAAATTTTTTAAAGAAATATAATATCTCCCAGTGAAAATTTATTTTGAAAAGTTCCATAAACTTTTGTTGTAATATTTTAGAGCATCAATAGTGAAGCATTTACAAAGTACAATCACAAAGTTACAACTCAGTCTCCATGAGTAGGAATCTCCTTACAGCCCTAAGAGTCCCCCAACAAGCACTGTACTACAATAAATGGACTGTGCATAAACAGACACAGGAAGAGACAGAATGGAATTGCAAATAACGAACATTTAGTAGTGGTGTGAGGGGGGAGCTAATCAGAGACACAAAATACAGTATTTTCACATGTAGTCTGTTTATCATGAGGTTTGCTATTTTGCTCCTCTAGAATACTTAGCTATATATATAGAAAAGAGCAGGCATTATAAAGATTGGCTTTAAAAATACTTTTGAATACTGTAGCAGTTCCCAAAATAATCAGAGAGTCTATGAAATTTTACTAGCTTAGGAAACCTCAACCCCACCCAACCTTACAATCTCTCAGTCCATGTTTGCTTCTGAGGAATACAATACTTCATATTATCTTTTTCATCAACAGTAGGCAAGCTAAAATTAATTGTTCTATTTACCTTCCAACTTGAATTTTAACCAAATAGTCATTTAAGTTAGTAGGTTGCAGCACTCAACAAAGAAAAGACAGGATGGCTAAAAAACTACCAAAAAACTGATTAAGCACTTGGAATAATTTTTGCAGTCTCTTTGCTTCCAAACTGTTTTGTTTTGTTTTGTTTTGCAGAAGAAAAAGTAAAAAGTGCTTTTTTCTTCTTGTCCATATAACTTTTAACAGAAAACAAAATATCCTCTAACTGAAATAGAATTATACAAGCTCAACTTAATGGATAGACCTGTTCCTTTCGGGCTATTCTGAAACCTCCATCTCGCAGAAAATTAAATAGTATTAGGAGATTAAAATAAAGTATAATTTTATATATATATATATATATATATATATATATATGTATGTATTCCACAGTGGCATAACATTCATTAGAAGAGAGTAAATGAACACTTAAAAATAAAATATATAACTTAAGTTCACAAAACAATTCCTGGAAATAATAATTTAAAAAATGGACACTAAGCAAACACTTTGTACCAGCACCACCTGCTCCAATCTTCACTGAACTTTGTTTCTAAATGTCACTCTTTTCTATTGACTCAATAGAAATCTGAAAGAAGAAACAGAATAAACATCCAGAGTAGATGAGGTGAGTTAGAGCAATCTTTAGATAAAGCTTCATTGAGTTTTATATAAGTCAGGGCTGTCAATCTCCTTTTCTATATTTATAAATCAAATGTAAGAAGAAGTATATCTATCAGTCTACAAATCCAACCTATTTAAAATTCTGTAGGTTAATGGCTGAATATGAGAAGCAATGAGTAAAAACATATAAATATTTTATTTGGGGTTTATACGATTAAAATTTTTCAAGGATTCTGAAAAATCAGGTGCTATTGGGCACACACCACAGTTCCAATAAATTCATTTTCTGAAGCACTACTCACTCACATCACAGAACCTTCATGTTGTAAAGCTCATCTATCCCAATCACCCTTCCAAAACACAACTCCTTTCACGACATTCGTAACAGTTAGAAGGTGGTATATTTTGGATTGACTTAAGTCAACCTTAACTGTATTACAAGTCAACTGACATTCAGTTGCCTTATAGTTATTTGTAATGGGAGACTTTTAAAACCTTGTTTTACCTTACTCAGTTCCAGTCAAAAAAGTGTCCCCTTATATCAGACTGAAGATGAGGTTTTCTGTTGATTAACAGGTTAGAAAAGTCTTGATTCAAAGTGACTTGATCTCTGGGTCAGGAAGGGGAAAGGGAGGGCAGAGGAGAGGGGCGTGGAGCAAGACACTTCCTCAATGACTCACAAACTCCCATACAGTCATACTATTCTTCTTCCAGTGAATATGAATCCTGGTCTTCAATATTTAACTCTAATTCACTGTCTCCCACTGCCCTGATCCCTTACTCTCAGCATTTGCAACATAACTCCCTCTCAGTATTCCTCTCCAAATATACCTGCCCCTTCCTCTGTGCTCTCCAGAAGGACTGCTCCATAGCGAACAAACTTGTTTTCATCTGGCTCTCATTAAGATCTGGTTCATCCTGATAATTAACAGTCCCCCTGGTTTAGCCTTCTATCACCAGCAGCACACTTTCACTCACTCCTCTGACCTATAGAGATGAGTGAGCTGAAATACCCTTATTCCACATCTCATCCAACATCTCCCTCTACCTACAGTATTCAGTAACCTCTCAGCATCTGAGGTTCGCTCAAACTATATCCACCACCCAATTAAAATTCTAGTAGGTGTTGTCTGTCTAATTCCAGTCTATTTTCACTCTTTCCTCAATGACTACAATGCCTGGTTCACATTCTTTCCTTAAATCTAGCCATCCCAGGAGACTTCAACACATGGAGTGATATTCCCCTAAACACTCTAGTTTCCCAGTTTCTCAGATCACTCATCTCCTACAACGTACTCCTTCACCTTACCTCAGCTACACACCGAGATGGCCACATCCATATCTGATCACAACTTGTTGTCAGTCCAGTTCTCCCTCTGCCTTACAGCCTTAGAACAACCTGTTCTTCATCCCAAATCCCTCAACCTCACCATTCTTTCCCAGTACACCACGCCATATTGGCTTCATTCTCCTCCCTTGGTGAACCAGTATAACTTTACACTTTATCTTCTTTCAATCCCATGCCCCCTTATCCCAAAACCAGTCTTGTTCTTCCAAGCCTCGACCCTGGATCATTCCTACCATCCACTGCCTTTACTCTTCCTCTCATGACATTGAAAGAAGGTAGAGAAAAACCACAAGATTATAATTTCATGCTACATAATCACAACTGAGCCTTCACTGATGCAAGGCAATCTTTTTATATTTTCTTATACTTAACTGAATCGCTGTTCTGCTTGCCACAACAGCTTTTCCAAACAGTTTCTTCTCACTTCAAAGCTTCCCTCTCCTCTAGACTTGGCTGAAAACCATATTTAACTGAAAAATGTGAGGCTTTCCACAGCAACTTCCCTCCTCTCCCCATCTCACATTACTCAGAGGTTTTGCCCCATGGTCTCCACCTTCACTCCTATCTCACATGCACAAGTAAATTCATACCATCTCCTCTTCTCCAGAAGACTGATCTCTATACATTCCCCACCTTTTGTTACCTTCAGTCTAACTGAAGCTCCTTCCCTGTTTCAGAGAAATACAACCATGTCTCCTGCACCCTAAAAAAAAACCTTCACTTGATTCACCTTGGGAAAGCTGTCCAACAACTGATGCCTCCATGTCTTTCTAGTCAATCTCTTTGTGACTCTTTACAGGATTGCTTCCAAACTCATCATTCATCGGAAACAGCTCTTTCCAGTTCACCTGACCTCTTAATGGCCAAATCCAACGGCCTTCTCTCAATCCTCATTCTACTTGACCTCTCTGCAGCCCTGGACTCTGTCACTACCCTCTTCTCTCCAGGTTTAACACATGGCAATACTCTACACTGGTGGTCCTCCTACGTACATCTCCTCAGTCTCTTTGGCTCCATCACCGTCCAGATCACACTTGCTAATGGTGGTGACATGGACCATCTTCTCTGCATGGCGACCATACCAGTTCCCATGGACTCAATTATCCTCTCTATGCTGGTGATTCTTAAATCGAATTATCAAGCCCTAACCTAGTTCTCCCTACTTCCAGATTCACTTCTCCAACTTCCTACTGGACATCTTAAACTAGATATCCCATAGACATCCTAAATTCAACACATCCATAATTGAACTCACTATCTCTCTCCTACAATCTTCTTGTCTTTCAGATATCTGTAGCGCTGCTGGGGTACCATCACCTTCCTGGTCATACAGGTTCCCAGTGTTGGATACTGTCAGTCATTAGGGCCTGCTGAAGATCATGATGAAATCTGGTTGCCCAGAGAAGTTCATCAGCTTCATGATTACTACTTCTGCATCCCTGGAAAAGCTATTCCCTGGACCTCAGCTTTCTCATCTGTAAAATGAGAAGCTTGGACTAGCCGGCCTTTGAAACTCCTTACCACTATTTAAACCTGTAATTTAAACAACAAGGCACATTTTGTTTATGAGCACACAAGGAACACAAAACTTAATTTCTCTTGTAATGTCACTCTGCGAATTAATTCCCACGTAAGCGGTGGCAACTGCCAATTAAAGGAACATACATACATCTGACAGTGGCTCCTACAGGCTGAAGACTGGAAAAAAGTCACGGAGATAATTCAAAATATTTAAGAGGAAAAAGTAATTAACTTATTTGAAAGCAAATTTAAAATGGAAAAATAAACTCTACCACATATAAAGAAAAAGCAATACCTCTGGCTAAGATTCATCATGAAACAGTTTCCTTTCCTTTCAGAAAGGCTTAATGAGTGAAGAAAGATACAAAGAACAATCCCCTTTAAAATCTTGCTCCACTGCAACCACAACAGCCGGTGCGCCTTCAGGTTCCCTCATGACCCAACTCCATATGGAGGGAGAACCCAACACAAATAAGTATTTCAACAATCCATGGAGAAGACATAACAACCAGATGTTTAATTTAGATTACTGATAGAAGGAGTAGGCATCTTCTCACAAACCAGACTTGGATTCTGTGTTCAGAGCAATGGTAAATGTCAAGTGACTAGACTGTATCTCTGAACACACAAAATGCCTTTACTATTTAACTCTCTAAACAAAAAATAGAAAACAAAAGGGAAGGTAAAGAAAAGTATGTCTCAGTTGCAGAGAGATCAATGGAGGGGGGGTGCAAACTGTCTAAAAGTACTTAAAAGTAATAATGCAATATCTGTCAAAAAATACAGACTCAAAATCTAAAGTTTAAAAAGAGTAAAAGATAAAAATTGTGATAAGAGCCAAAGGAACATATTATGGCAGAATGGAAAAAGCAATACACCTCTGGAGTCAGATGATTACAAATACTTTCTCTGTTTTATAGAATCCTGTGTCATTTTGAAAAAAAATATTTTACATTATCGAACTTTAGTATCATCTGGAAAACATAGGGGGTTGAACTAAACAGCCTCTAAAGTCCCTTCCAGCTCTAAATCTATCATACTAAGTTCTCCCTTTTTATGTTTGGACCAGACATGTCACCAGTCGTGTTTTTTTCACCAATGCAGATGGGCAGCTGTTCTATTAACTCCAAAGTCCCGAAAAATTGCCAAGGATACTGACAGGTTGCAGTGACTTGTTCAAGTTCATCCAGACAGCATATGTTAGAAGCAGGGCTTAAAATAAGATCTTTCTGATTCTGAGGCCAGATCTATCCACAATGCCAAGATGTTTCTCATCTTAAACACCGACAACTAAAATCAAGATTGTTTCCTCTCAAGATAATTCCTTTTTCATCAAGAAATGATAAACACCAAGCTTATAACAAATGGGAAAAAAGAAACAGAAGGAAATTTTTGAATCAGGAGTAATTTCTGTAATTAAGAGCTAGTGATTTGTTTAAGTAATATTCTGTACCTTGCAAGTGTAAGTACATGGAAGTTGTAACGGAGCCTATATTACTGACTGTGAAATGCAAGATACGAAATTCAAAGACAGTTCCAGTGTTTATAGGCACCAATAGCTCTAATAAAAGCTGAACATTTTGTTTAAAACGGATTATAATTAAAATGACTCTTTGCAACATCGGTGTAAATGGGAACTGATTGTTTTTTTTAATTGCTAGAAATATGAATATGTATGAAAAGTAATTTTTTCTTTTTCATATGTAATTCCAAAACCTAAATATAGAAGGATATGACAAATGTTCTATATAGACCAAAAAAATCTTCATTATACACAATCAGTTCTGTGAAAGGCTTCCGGTATTATTGAAAGGATCACAATGTCTCTAACAATAGTAACGCTAAGGCTAGTTATAGTTTGCATTTTATAAAGAAATAAACAGAGAACTGAAAAAATAAGTTTTTCTTTATATAGGAGAAGCTCTCATATACTAGAGGTCGTTTCAGATAGAAGATGAGAATCGGGGTCAGAATGACCTTGAATCAGAAGTCCCACCTCTCACTCTGACTATATAACCCCAGACAAGCTTCTCAATGCCCAGGGCAACTCTCCAAACTGATAGCTTGCAGAAGAGTTGCCCATATGCATAAGCAGAGGAAGTTTCCCACTGGGAATTCCCATCAATCAATCAACAAGCTTATATTAACTGAATACAGCGTGGCAAGCAGTGCACTAAAAAGCCTTGAGGATGTAAGAAAAAAAGAGAAGAAACATTCCTACACTCAAATTACAGCTCAAGACAACAATAAAAAAATCTCAAAGAAAGAATAAATTTTGACTCATTGTCCATATAAAAGTACTAATTATATTTTTCAGTACCCAGCAGACCATTTCTGTAGATATTTTGTGATAAAGACAAGATACATTGTGGGAATTTTCCAACGAAAAGGGAGGGCTCTGCTTTCAAGCAAACACCAACATTTACTCTAAGGAAACATTTGCTTATATGCCTAACCAGGACAACAAATAGAAGTTCGACCCCATAGCACTTATTCCTATTTTCCTCCAATCTTTGTTCATCCCCATACACAAGGGCAAGATGTACTTTGTTCTGAAAACCTTCCCTGACTTCAGCCCTAATTGATCTACCAATATTTTTCTTACCACTGTTAATACTTACTACACTACTATGAGGTCAGATAACATAATTACTACTATTTCTTATTTCTCAGACAAGATATTAAGTATTGAGACAGCAGAAATTTTCTGAAAATATTACTCATAGAATGCTGCTATGGAAGTAGGAGTTCAAATAAATTACTGATTTATTAATTGATACTAACAATGAACACATAGAAAAGAGTAACTGATGAGCTAGACATATTCACATTCTATGCCCTCTATATAAAAGGTTACCAACCAATCTGACTTAAGTGCTAAAATTATAATTAAGCTTGATGAAATGTCCCAGATTTATGCTAATATAATTAAAATATTCCTTAACCTAGCTATATAATATAACAAGAACAATGAGATGAGTAATCTAAATGATACTGAGAAGTGGGTTTTATTGTTTGAAAGTTCTTTTACAGAACACATGATAAGTGATGTAATTAAACCTAAAGGAGATTGTTTTTAAACCTGTAAGAACCAGATTCATTAAAATGCATATTTTCTCAATTAATCCAAACTTCTCCATTAAACACATTAAGATAAACTCACTTTAGTTCTTGAAAATAAATCCCTACAGCACATAAATTTCTGATCAATCAACAAAAGGCCACTATAATTAAGTAGGAAAAACCATTAAAATAACATCAATGATATGAGTTAGGCCACAGCAGAAATAAAAGAGTGAGATCTAACTACTATTTTATTTGTCAATTAGCCAGCTATAACTGCATTAGCAATCAAATATATGATTTTACCTCCTTAAACCACTATTTAAAAATAACCAGAGACCTCAGCAACTTTTACACTCAATCTGTGAATATAACATGCAAGAACATTTTCCAAATATATGAAACCCAGACAAGAAAACATCTCCTTCATTTTTTAGAACGATATTCTCCTTACATACCAAATCACACTAATATGTTCCTTTTCTTTAATAATTTATAGTTTATGCCTATGATTTTCAACAATGTCATTGTAAAGCACGATACTTCTAATATTTGTATTTTTTATTTAATCCTGTATTAAAATAATCTTGCTTAGGAACAACAGATTAAAATTATTTGAAATTATTTTATTTTACCCGCTACAATGAAATGCTTAATATTGAAACAAGTACATAAGACAACTCAAACAACACATTAAATTTCATTTGGGATTCTTCTGGTCCAGAGATGAAATTTCATCAGCCTCAGTTACCTTGTGGTGTGGGACATCCCTCTGCCAATACTATTAGATCAGGGAACTTGTCTGTAACTTTCAGAAAGCATCCTAGAACATCTAAAAGTTAAGTGACATGACTATAGTCTTGCTGCTATTATGTTGTGATTTAAAGTCAAAGGCAAGACTTGACCTGAATACAGGTCTTCCTTAAGTTGGTTCTGTATCCACAAAATAATGTTGCCTCTCACCTATGTACACAATTCAGGTGGACAGAAATAAGATCTAAATGTATCACAATTGAACAAAAATAAAATCTCTATTTTACTTATACAGTTAATTTAAGAAATAAAATCAAGGAGTATCTTGTTTTTAAGGGGTACTCAATCAGCCTCCTAAGTATTCTGACATTTAAAAGACCTTAGTAATCAAGAGGTTATATCTGAAAACAGTGTCATTTTTCCATTTAAATGTGTCTTAATTTTAGTTTGAATAGCATTTGAGAGAAAAAGGTTTCCAAAAATGCATTTCCTGAAGAAATCTTGAATATTAGTTGGACACAAGCAAATCTTTAAATTCCTAAGCCTGCTTATGGAGTCTATTAATAGTGTAAGGCTGTTTGGTTATAAACATTTACTTTAAAGCTCTGCTTGTTTGTTTTTCCCCAGGTGAAAGGTACACCTGGGTCAGACTTGGCTCTTCACTCTGCCCTACTGATGTACTGCTTCCCGTTTAACATCCTTTCCACAAGGCAGCCATGGTCTCTTTATTTATTTTTCATTTTCCAAAAGTACGGAACAAAAGAAAAACCGCTTGAAGAAGCATCAGAAAATATACGCGAATGTTTGCATCCCTTTTCCTGAATCTCTCTATAACAAGTCTAAAGGAAATCAGCTTACTCAAGACCTAAGCAACGATCCTGCAACGAACGACCAACCTTGGGTTTACTTGTGGGCAGATCTTGACAGCACAATACTCTGAAAATCATTTTTAAATATTGTAATCTTTTCAAGACATAACTAATACAACAGAATGGATATTTAAAAATGTAGCACTAGGGTGTAACAAGTTGCTGAAATAATATTACAGCATTAAATTTTCTGTTAAGTTGTTTATCACTGATAATTTATGCTAAGCAGGTAAAGTCAACTATGTTTTCAGAAGTAAACTATTTTTAAAATGTTAAAATGTTACCTGTCATTAATGATCCAGTTCAGGCAGAGATTGAGGGAGCTAAGATTTTTGCACCTCTTGACTATTTCCATCACAGTTTCATTATCCAGTTCAGTGATGTGACGTAAATCCAAACTGGAAAGATTTCTTAACTAATGAGACAAATAAAATAAAGGAGAAAGAGTTGAAAAGTAAGGGCCTCTTGGTCCTATTTCCAAATTAAACAATAAACAGTGAATGGTTAATTGATATGTAAGTATATACATATATAGATACACATATATTGCATTATAACTTAGAAAGATTAATTTTAAAACTTTAGATGATTAAAATAAAACATGTTAGTGACCACAAGTGAAAACCTCTTAGGATAAATTATTATTACAACAGAAATAAATTAGAAAAAAAAATTCAATGTACCATTTTAAGTAACTGCAATATTGCAATGACTACAAAGCTCTCAACCCTCCATTACAAATTTTTATCTACCTATATGACTTTAACGATCTGATGAGTTTTCTCATTTTTGAAAAAGTGTCACTCTGACTTCCAGTTAAGATGGTAGTTTTAAATTTCATAAAGGAGCCCAAATTCAGACAGATACAGGTGCACCCCCCCCCCACACACACACACCCACGCGTGCGCGCGCGCGCAGAATACAAGTGTAAAGAATGAAACAACATTATGCTCAAAGACCTTACATTAATGGAGGTGACAGCAACACATATAAACATACACAAAGTAATTATGAAGAAAATTATTACAAAGTCAATAAACTGTTTGTGGAGGAGGTCTAGTATTGGGGGAAAACTGCAAAAGATTCATACAAACTGATGTTGCCAGAACTGAATTTTGAAGAGAGGAGATTCTGTGAGACAGAGATGAGGAAACGGAGCATTCCAATCGTGAAGGATGGTGAGAGCAAAGGCACGGAGATGAAAGAGAGTATATCCTATTTGAGAAGCACAGAGAAGGCCAGTGTGGCTGACCGCTAGCATGTGGGAAGAGGAACAGTGTACAATGAGGCTGGAAAATAAGTTACAAAAGCATTTAAAGGGATTTCTATTTTATTCCAGAGGCAAGAGGGAGCCACTGGAGATCCTTGAGTAGAGGAGTGACAGACTCACCTTTATGGTAACTGCTGCCAGGCCTTGCTGTGATCCTGACTGCGATGTGCAGGAGGGACTTGAGCGGGGAAGGCTTGACAGACAAGGAGGGCAATGAAGAGGCCACTGCTATGGTCTAGGTGAAGAGTGATAGAGACCTCAACCAAAACAAGTCAGGAGCAAGATTTAGAAACTAACTGCACAGTGAGGTGTGGGAGAAACTAGGGACAGTGAGGAAGGAAAGATAGGTTGGGTTCAGTTTGTAAAGGCCTTTAAAGGTTACGCAGTTCATATCTGGCCCTTGAGGCAATACAGAGTCCCTGGAGTTTACTACGAAGGGGAGTAACACTGTCTGATACGTATTTAAGGAAAACCACTTTGACAACAGTGTAGAGAGAAATCTGAGGCAGGGAGGGTAATTAGGAAGCCATTTCTGCAAAATGGCCAAAAGGTTAGGAGTGGTGGAGGGGAGAACAGAGAGAAGGGGTTAGCTACACAAGATACTACAGAGGTAGAAACAAGATTTATTAACTCGTTAGAGTAAGGAACACACTTCAACACTGTATCCTACTAAGGATATAAAAGAAGATACCAGATCAAATAATAATTAAGAGATCCAAAGAAGTCCAAAATCAACAAACTCCTTCATTTGGCCCAGGACAGCATCAAAGTCACTCAGAAGCCAGAAGCAATGGTAAAAGCATCCAAGAGAAGTCCTTTCCAGCTAAGGTGAACAAGGCTGGACACCTGTAGCAGAGCCTAGATCAGGAAGACCCGGCAGGAGCAGGAAGAGGGCCATCCACAGGAGGATGCAGAATTGGTAGGTGTCAAGGCATTACTGTGATTACTGGAGACAGTTACCCACGGGTCTCTATTCAAGAATCCTGGAGCCTGGCAGCACATGAACAGCACAGACACATCAAAAGAGGTGGAAGGTGGCAACAAGAACCAAGGAAACTGAGGCTAGGGCCAGATAAGAGCTTATCTCCCCATCCATGAGTGCAGAAAGGGGCAGTGACTGATCTTAGACCAGATACCAACTTGGAAACTGAACTTAGCTAGAAATGAGTACCCCATATCTCTCATATGAAGTAACACTGCGAGCTAAAAGCCTAACTTCAGAGGCAATAAAGAAAAAAAAAGCCTTGGCCACAAGGACTACAAGAGTATGTGAAAGGAATAAAGCTGGCCTTCAGTGAGTTAATTAGAACAACTGAGTGACTGACTGAGGAAGCCTAGATACTATATTGAAAGGAATTCTAAAAGAAACTAATCAGATTTACCAGAACTAGACAGAATTCCCTGGTAACCTAAATGAAACCCTAAAACTGAAAGCTCCAAAATGCCACAGCCAAAATCTAGCCCTTCCAGGTTAAAGAAAAAATTCTGCGGGTAGCCAAATAGAAAAGATTCAAGTATCAGAAGAACCGCAATCAGGATCCCAACCAAGCTTGGCAGCAACTAATATAAAGGTAAGAAAATCTTGGAATTTGGTGTTCCATATTCCATCATGATCCCACTGTCTTCAAGTTACAGAAGGAATACCCAAAAGGTGGGGAAGGGGGGTAGAATGTAGTATTGTTTTCTTTACTGGATTTAATGGGGAGGAGGAGAGAAGAAAAAAGGAATATACAGGGAAAGAAATAAGGAAAAAGGGAGAGGAACCCAACTATTTCATATAATTGAGAGGCATGAGAAGAAGATGACAGCATGAAGAAAGAAGGGACAGGACAACTGACATCTCATTGTGTGGGGTGGGGTTGAACACATGTTAAGTTTAGAAATACATTAAACAGAAAGGAGAAGGAGAGAGGTTTAACAGGAAAGATAGACTAGGGAAGAGAACAGTTAAAATAACAGTGAAGCACACTTCAGAGGGCTGTATGTAGAAGAACCAGCGGATCAGGTTCCGGACAAGGCAAGAAGGTGAGAGCGCGTGAGAGCACGTGACAGCACGCTTCAACTGTAGATCACTACAGGTGAGCACATTTCTTTAAGTATCTTTTTACTTTTTTAAGAGGGAAGCGGGAGCAAGGTAAAGAAAAAGTATTTAAAGGATACAGTAGGGAGAAATACATAATTATCAATCATGTCCTTAAATGTCAACAAAATGAGATCACACATGAAATGGAGAATGAGATAGAAATCAGAATGCAACAATATCCTGTTTACAAGAAATAACCTGAAATATAAAAATTCACATGGAGTTCAAATGAGGGGCCAGTGTAGAATTCATTATGTTTCATTATGTTCCTGCAACTGTGATCTGGCAGGAGTGAAAGCAGATTGGACAAAAGAGAAACAGAGAGAAAAGTGTGATAGGCAACAAAATAATACCAATAATTTTCATATATACCTATACACACACACTAAATGGCATAAAATCCAAGTACTTAAAGAAAAACAGAATAGAATAATAGGGAGAAAATGAAACCAAAACCATAATAGGGACCTCAATGTGGCCCTGTCAGACTTAGATAGATCTAACCAAAAACAAAACAAGAAAGAAGTTTGATATGATAGCCCTCTGGTATTTATTGAAGAGGATTCTTATTTCTGAGCTATGCATGATACTTTAGGAAAAATTAACCAGCAATAAAAACTAACCAGTACGAAAACTTCAAAATCAAATACAGAAAAATGAAAAAAATTAAACACATTCTTTTCTGACAAGAAAAATCATAATAAAAGGTTTTTGAAGCATTGAAACTTAAAATGGCAATTAAATAATTTATTTTTAAAGAACTGGATCAAAGATGAAATAATAAAAACAGCAGAAAATGTCACCTAAGAAAAAGAAAATGAGACAATATAAGAACTTTCCAGATGTAATCTAAGGAGAAAAGGTGTATGTCTAAAAACACTTTATTCAACCAAAGAGAGAAAGAAAACTTATCGATGAATAGAAAATACACTAAAAACAAAACTAGAAAACAACAAATCAATGAACACCTGCTAAACACAAAATTGCCAAAAGCAGGAGGTGATAATTTAAAAACTAACAAAATAGATTAACTATTAGCTAACCTAATTTTAAAAAGAGAGAAGAAAACCAAATTATTCTTTTCAAAAATGAAAAAGGAGAACTCACAACAACTGAAAAGGAAATAAGGGAACCTCTGAGAAATATCGTGTTCCCATTGGATGCTAAGAAAATCAACAAATGAAATGGATGAAATATTGTTCAGTCATTTAAATCATGTTTGACTCTTTGTGACCCCATCTGGGATTTTCTTGGCAAAGATACTGGAGTAGTTTGCCATTTCCTTCTCCAGTTCATTTTTACAGATGAGGACCTGAGGCAAACAGGGTTAAGTGATATGCCCAGGGACACACAGCTATGAAGTATCTGAGGCCAGATTTGAACTCAGGAAGATGAGTCTTCTTGCCCTGAGGGCTAGCACTGTGTCTACTGTATCACTTGGCTGCCCCTGGATGAACACTTACAAAAACATAAAATGCTTCAAGGAAGGGAACAGGAAATAGAGAATTTAAGCAAATCTCAGGAAAAGAAACTGAAAAAGAAATAAAGGAACTTCCAAAGAGAGAAATTGCAAAACTACATGTATCTAGAGATGATACATGAAAAATTCTATGAAAAATTCAAAGAATAACTAAATCTGGTATTATATACTATCTGCTAAAACAGAAAAACAAGAAGCACTGCCAAATTACTTCTATGATACAACTATGGTTTTCATATCTAAACCCAGGGGAAACAAATAAAGAAACTACTGAATAAGATATAAGCAAGGAGGCGATAGCAAAAATGAATATATTGTGACCTGGGTGGATTTATACCAGGAAAGCATGGTTGGCTGAATATCAGGGAAACTATAATCATAATAGATTACAATATTAATACCAAAACCAATAAATATCATAATATCAATACATGAAAAAGTCTTTTTATAAAACATAACACTCATTTCTGTTCTAAAAAATTTTCACGAGGAACAAATGGGGATTTCCCTAATATAGGTGAGTATCTGTCTCAAAAGCCAGGGTTGGCATCATCTGTGGTGGAGTAACACTAGAGGCCTTTTCAATAAAATCAGAGTCGTAAAGCATATACATCACTGTTTAATTTAGTTCTAAAATGGGTGTAACACTGTCAAGAAAAAGAGATCAAGGTACAAACACAGAAAGGAAATAAAAGAATGGCTTTTTTCCCAGATGATATTACAGAGATTCAACTAAAATGATTAAAATAACAACTTCAAGAAAGTAGCAGGACACTAAATAAACCCACAAAAATCATCCACTTTTCTATATGGTCCCCATAAAATTCAACAAGAGACAGAAAGAATGCTTTCATTCAAAGCAATTCAGTCACTTTTGTTGATGTCCAACTTTTCATGATCCTAAAATTCATCTGAAAGATAATATGGTCAAGAATCTCAAGGGAAATCACAAAAAAAAAAGTGGAAAATGGGGTCATAACAATAACAAATCCCAAAATTTGCTACAAAACAGTATTCATCAAAAAGTACTGAGTATGGATTTAAAATGCTGAAATTTGATCAGTATCAAAGATGAGAACCTAAGATCTAGAAATAAACATTTATCATAGTATCTGATAAACCCAAAGACCTAAAGTACCAGAATAAGAACTCCCTATTTGGCAAATATTGCTTAGAAGTCTGGAAAGCAATCTGGCAGTAATTACGCTTAGACCAAAATTCACACCTGTAACATAATAATATCCAAATGGTACATGATTTAAATATGAAAGGTAACATCAAAACAAATTAGATAAGGAAGTATCTTTCACAACTGTGGATAGGGAAAGAATTTCATGACCAAACAAGGGACAGAAAGGATTACAGTAGACAAAATGACTAATTTTGTTTAAGTAAAATTAAACAGTTTTTGCACCAACAAAACCAATGCAGCTAAACTTAAAGGAGTAATAGTTAACTCAGAATGTTTGGGTAACACATTTCTGAGTTAAAGGTCTGATTTCAAGTTATAATTACAAGTGTCATTCCCCAATAATATCAAATATCAAAAGATATAAACAGGCACCTTTAAAAGGAAAAAAAAATGTGAACATTTCAACCATCAATTAGAGTAATGTAAACTAAAACAACCCTGAGGTTATCCTGTGCACCTATCAGAATATCAAAGATCACAAAAAAGGGCACGTGGGAAAGACAAGCACAACAGTGCCGTCAGCATGACCATGGGTCCAACCACCCTGGAAAGCAATGAATCTCTATTTAAAAAAAAGCTAAATCATGTGTACTCTTTAACTTAATGAATCCAAAGAGATAAAGGAGGGAAAAGTCTTCTAGGTGCAAAACGCTTTGCAAACATTAAAGCACTATATAAACGTTAAATATCATCATCGTCATGATTGTAAGAGCTAACAGGTTCAGTCTAGACAATTAACCTACTCCACTTGCGGTGAGTGAGAAGATACTTACGACCTTATCCATCTATCTGGGGAGAATACATTTGGATTGTTCATTAGGCTTGAACATGGCCAAGACATCTCCCTAGGGGTGACAGGAAGTTCGTTACATTGTCCAAAGGACTTGGTCAAACTTTCTGGTACCATGTAGCTAAACTGGAACCAGACAATGAGGAGAGAGAATTTCAGCTAAACCCTTGAAAAGAAACTAAGTGGGGTTAGGGGTAAAGAAAGGGAGGTCCAGAGCACCAGCACTCAGTTCTAGTCTCGCCTCTCCTCCTTCTCACTGGCCACTTCAAAGGGTGCAGAGGACTTAGATTTTCCCCTTGGCATCCTTGCAGTACGATGACACTGTCAGCATCAGTGCTGATGATATAATGGACTGGATGAGGAAACTGATGAAAGTTTCTATAAAGAGCACAGAAGAACAGTTATCCCACACCTGGAGGAAACATCTTGACCACAAAGGACTTCCAGAAGCCATGAATTAAACTCTTTATCGTAGGTCTTCTATAAACTTAAGCCCACTTTGCCCTTCACTCTATATGGAGCTTTAGGAAAGAGTGTTACGGACTTTTAGGGAGAATGATTTACACCAACTGTAAAGTCTTTTTAAAATTTAACTAACCTTGGCTGACCAACGGATATCAACTGATAATCACAGTGTGAAGTTCAATAGTGGAGAAACATGCTATAGAGCATTAGAAATTCCCCTCCCCTGCTGATAACATGCTGCTTCTCCGCATATTTGTATCTACAGGTAGGGCCAAACCAGGGGACATTTTTAAATAAGCCAAGCTTATCTTGGACAGGCTCTTCCATCTCTCATTTAAACTGAAGAATCTCATTTATTAAAAAAAAATTAAAAACCTTATGTATTACCCTTTTTAGGAGGATTTACATTTACCCAAATGATTCTTAGTGAAAGACAAAGAAATGAATTACTAATGGGAGAACAAGAATCATCAAGGGAGGAGATACCTGGATTGTGATCACAACACGCCTCAAAATATAATTAAATTACATAAATCCTTGTGCGCCTGAACTTCAGGCATAGCGTTCAAATTATCTTAAATTAGATAATCTTAGAGTTGTGACTTTAGAGATCACTTAGTTCACTTATTTTACAGATGAAAAAACTGAGGTCCGGAGAGGTTAGGCGTCGAAGGTCAAAGAGTTAATTCTGGGCACTTGATCATGAGGACCCAAGTTTTCTTTTTCATAATCCACTGCTCTCTCCATCATCCCAGCTATTTCGCCTACATTATCCACATAACTTGCCTTAACTTACATTTCATTTTGCCAAACACTGTAACGATCATCAAATCATCTAAGTTTATAGCCACAAGAAACCTCAAAAGCACAATGCGTGACATAGCAGTGCCTGTGTCAGATACAGAATCTAATTATTGATACTGATTTGTTACCAAAGAAAAGTCACAAGCACCTTATCATCTTTAAAATGAAGACAATGATACCCATCGTATCTATCCTTGGAAGGTCCATCTTGGGCTATACCACCTCAGGTGGACTACTCTAGACCAGACGAGAGTAAAATCCACAATCCATGTAGCTATTGACCCGGGTCATGGTAGCTGCTGGTTGACACACTGGATGGGATGCCTACCCTGAAGTGAAGGAGACCTAAATTTAAATCCAGTCTTAAATATCTGCTAGCTGTGACTCTGAGTAAGCCACTTAATTTCCTCAATTGCAAAATGCTTAGAGTAACAGTACCTAACTTCCAAAGTTGTCGTGAAAATCAATGAGATAATATCTGCAAAGGTACTTAGCACAGTACCTCTAGAATGTCTAGAACGCAGTAAATGCTCAATAAATACTTATTCTCAACCTGTTACCGGACCATTTTTACCCACCTCGAACAGTACCATGCCTTCAAGTTTCATACCAAATTCCCAGGATCCATAGACCCAGGCCCTGGGGAAATAGACATACTCATCTTTGGAACTTCCCACCTTTGGGGATGAATCATCTTGACTGATGACTGAGTTAAAACTAGCCTGGTCAGGTCATTGTCACTAGATCAGACTTCACATTCCAGTCTGTCACCTACCCAGGCTATCTGTCCTGATCTGTGGAACTCTTCTCAGTGTGGAAATTCCCTTCATCTTTTTAGGCACACCATAAAAACCTGTCAAAACTGTATAGTCTTGACTTTGGAAATGAAAAGTTATTTACTCATGGCCATCTGGTTAACATGTGTCAGGGGCAAGATTATGAACCTGTGCCTTCTTAATTCTAAGATGACTTCGTACAATAATAATAAAGTAAGGTATTGTAAAAGCGCAGGTCATTTTACATGGACTTTACCATATGACCCTCAAAATATCATCATTATTCTTCTAACCATTATTTTCCACTTTATAGCTTTGGAAACTCAGCAATGCATTGACTGGGTCAAGGTGAAAAAACAAGAAAGGTTTGCCAATATTCCTAAACTCTCCTGGGAACTGCAACACCTACAATTATATAAGACAAAAAGGTAGGTGTTTCATCTTACATGTGATAAAATTCTAATTTAGATTTGCTCCAACTGGAAATTTTTTCTAATTCCTGAATATAATTCACCATTCATTGCTGCAGAGAGGAACAGTATGTCCAAGGGTGGCTCCTACAGAACTGGCTAAAAAGTGAATTTGTCTTTTGAAAAAAAGGCCTCTTCTCTCCTCCTTCCCCCTCCCCACCATTCCTCCTTTAGCACATATATATTTCAAACAGGGAAAGGCATTCTTCAGCACTAAAGTTCCCTTCTCTTCCATTCTATTATATTCAATTAAATTTCACAAATACATATTGTGTACCAATTCTATGCAAAATGCTGTGCTAATACAATCACCAGAAACAAACATTTACCTTCTAATAAAACACATATCATATACTGACAGTTACCTATTAAACTAACATTAATATGTCTGTTTGGCCATCTGGACCTGAATTTTACTGCCTTCAAAAGTCAGTTCCTAGATCACAGGCTCCTGCTACTATAACCATCGTGCAGCCCTTTTGCAGCATCTGTATATGTTTATCGTTTTATTAAAACTTACACAAACAACTCAGGCAATTACACCTCAATCATATCCCTGTCATGAGAATTTCAAAATATTGCCCTCTGGCATTTGATAATCTAAAATATTCTCTCCACCCGTATCAGAAGCAAATCATACATTTAAGTTCCTGACATTTTAATTGAATTTATTTCTCTTTATAAGAGATTTGCCATCTTCATCAGTGATGCAAGTGACAAGGTTTTATTATGTAAAGTTTGACAAATTTGATCTCATAAATGACCCATTCCCATACTTCATGAAGTCAAGATACTTAAAGGAAACTAAGGAATTCAGAATGTAGGTGAACATATTTTATCGTTATTTCATGTGGCTTCATAATCTTGCACCATTGGTGGGCAGATAGCTCTTTTTATTATTTTTTGAAAGTTTAAGATATGTTTCTCTTATGCAAACCTATATTCAACAAAAACGACACCCTTTGGGGAAGGAGTGGGGGAAGACAAATACCAGCTAAATTCAGTCAATATATCTTGGGGAAATGTCAGCAGGGGAAGGTCCTAACTATTTGATGGCTGCAGAGTGTATCTGCTATCATTGCTGCCAATGAGGTGAGACCCAAAGGAAGTCAAAGAAGTGTGTAAGTTGAAAAAGGAAGGAAACAGTCCATCTGGATGAGACTGGCAGGGGGAAGCAGTATGAGGACTCAAAGACAAGGGCAGGAGACCATGGAAGAATAGTTCTCATAGACACATGGTCTCCAGAAAAGTAGAGATTATCAGTCTACAGCATTAAGGGAGAAAAGCCAACTTCCCACAAAGGTTAGTGGCAGTCTTTTACCTCAAGTCAGTGAATCTGCTTCAAGCCAACAAACCAGAAGAGAGAGGACAGAGAAGCTTCCAGAGGACAAAATCATTAACAACTGTTGAAGACAGAAAGAAGGAACTGCTAAAGGTCAAGACTGGAAGGCTTAAACCATTGCTAGGGTTTGGAAACCAATTAGAGAAAGGTCAGGAAACAGGTGGAAACAAGTCTACCTTTCTTAGGGTTTAAAAGCCCTGCAAATGTCACTTGTGAGGGTGGTGGGGAGAAGATAATGCTTCCTGCAGTATTAGGCTCCTATACCCAGAGCTGAGGAAGCATATTCTTGAAATGGTACAGCTTTGTCAAAATCTTTCATCAGCTAGAATATGCCTACTTATTTTGAGGACAGAATCAGAAAGAAAAGGTTTAGCCATGGGAAGCCCCTCTTATTCATTCCTAAAGAAAGGGACCGTAAGCATAGTCTCATCATTAAGTCTACAGTAATGGCTCCATGAGTTCCCTTTTTCACTTCCCTAATGGGTGGCCCATTTCTTTATTGCCAACATTCCCTCAGAATGAAATAAAAATAAGCTTCTTTTTATTTATAGACAACCCACTGTAAAAGCACATATGGGGTGGCTGGGTGGAACAGTGGACTGAGCACCAGCCCTGAAGTCAGGAGGATCCAAATTCAAATCCAGTCACTTAACCACAAATGCCTCCCCCCAAAAACATGCAGGAAACAAAATTTAAAGAAAGGAACTCCCAAGGGCAGCAGATGCCAGCTCACCAGGTACTCATGAGAAAGGAGAAGAGAAAAAGGTGGAGAGGGGATAAATTCACCAAGACCCAGGAACACTGAAGTAAGGGAAACTGCAAAATTACTAACCTTAGGCAGGTTAGTAATCCAAATAAGGTTTCACCTGTATATTATACTCCACTCCCAGGTGCAGGGCCTTCACTTCCCAGTAAACAAGCAAACCCCTAGGCCCCTTCCCATTCTTTAGGCCTCAACAGCTCCCTGACTTCCCCAAGCCCCATAAGCAGCCTCCCGTGATTCCTCAGTCCCTCCTTCTCGCCCATCGCCACCTTGATAACACGGAGCAGTAAGTAAAAAAGATCAAGGTAGGCTACTCTGGTCCAGGGCAGTGCCAGGCTTGCAGTGGTCCACATGGGGACATAGGCAGCCCTCTGGAACCTTAAAGCATTAAATAAAGGTGAGCTGTTATTATTAGAGTACCAGCTCTGGCAGTTACTCTCTGTAAGTGGAGATAATAGAACACCTCCCTCTCAGGCTTGTTTTGAGGGTTACAAAGAGCTGTGTGGACCTAAATATTCACCATTTACTGTTATTGGTGCTACGACCTTGAGCTCACCTTTCTAGACTTTAGCTCCCTCCTCTGGGACATACAGTCAAATGGAATTCTATTCATCTAGTTCCACCCTGAAGCATCACACAAATGTGAACTATCAGCTCTCCCCTAGGCCTGCTCACAGGCTCAGGAATCATTCTTGGAACTTGGGCCTGTGGAATGTTTCACCTCCCCTGGTTTCTGCCACTATAATGTCCCCACCACCCATCATAAGCTTCCAAATCAAATACCTAAAAAAGGACTGTGGGCATTTTTCCAAGCACACAAAATGAAGAAAAAGGTATTGTTCTCCTCCTAAAGTAAAACTGGGGTGTGAGGGAACTCAGCTTCATGAAAATATATGGTAGCAGTGAGAGAGCTGTGTGGACATGAGGAAGCTGAGTCCTAGGGCTCATGACTAGAATACAAGAGTGGGGGTCAAATAACAAAGTAATATTGCTTTATTTTGAAACCCCTGGCTTTTTGTGTCCATGTAACAGGGAAATGGCATACCCAGGCTTATGCACATCTGTAGTGTGTTCAGCCAATACAATCCCCACATAGAATTCAAAAGGCAATAACCTGACGAGATATTGTCTCTCTCTTGCCTATCTGAGAGGAAGAGCACACAAACTGCTGGAAGGCTCTGGGTGGGGAGAGTCAAAAATATAGGCCTTTGTTTACTGCCTGGTCTTTTCTCCTTTTAGGTGAGGGAAAATTGGAGATACCTGTAACTAACTAAGCTTCGAAAGGTAAGGGGAACGAACCACACAAGCCGAATAAGGGAAGCCTAGCCCAGTGTTTGCACCAGGACAGTGGGGGCCAACTCTAGAGAAGGTGGAGACACAGGGCATAGTATGCCCCAAGGTGTTGATGGAAATCTTATGTCTGTTCTTGCTATATCTTCATAGTAAACATCTTTGTAAAAGCTAATTGATGTTAATTGGCGGAATGAGACCAAATCCTCGGGGATATGTCAAGAACTTTGAGGGGAAGACGGTAGCCTTTCTTTCACAACTTTTTTATACAACTTTACCATAACAATCTAAAAAGTAAAACAAAACCAAAATAGCTGCCTTTGTTTATGTGATCAGTGTCCACTAGCCTACAATGGGATCTTGGCAGTCCTATACCTCCCTTATTAATTCACTCTCCCACTCTCCATAACAGCTTTTCCAAAACTTTTCATGCCTCTTCAAACCTCCTACGGCTCACCTTCTCCTACCCTCCCAGTTGAGAAGCTTGTCTCATATTTACTGAAAAAATTGAGGCCAGTCATCAAGAGCTCCCTTTTCTCCCCTCCTCCATTTTATATCAACAGAATGCCTCCCCCACACACACTTTCTCCTCCTTCACTCCTCTCCGAGAAAAGATGTGGCCCTTGTCCTTGCCAAGAAAAACCCCACTACCTACACAAGGGAGCTCATTCTATCCCATTTCCTCTAGCAGTTTGCCCTATCATCCCCACTCTCTCCCCACCTTCTATCTCTCCCCTTCTACTGGCTCCTTCCCTACAAACATGACCATTTCCCTACCCTCAAAAACCCCTCACAACAATCACTTACCTGGTCTGCCTTTCATGACTAAAACACCTTGAGAAGGCCTCTCTTAAGAGTCTACTGTATAGCTACTGAACCTCCTTATTCAACCAGAACAGTTCCTTTCAAATTTACCAGTGATCTCTTAATCACCAGTTAATGGTCTTTTCTCAATTTTCATTCTTCTTGACCTCTGCACAGCTTTTCACACTGGCAATCACTCTTCTGTCTAGATCTTCGGGACTCTCTCCTGGTTCTCTCCTGACATCTTCTGTCTAGGTCTTCAGGACTCTCTCCTGGTTCTCCTACCTCTGTAACTGCTCCTTCTCCCTTTTGCTGGATCTTTATCTAGGCCATGCCCATTAAGCTTGGGTGTCCCACAGGATTCTGTCCTGGAAGTTCCTCCCCCCATACGATTTCACTTGGTGATCTCATTAGCTCCCACGGATTCAATTATCATCTCTGCTCTGAGGAATCTCAAATCTACTTAGCCATTCCTAACCTCTGTTGCCCTCCAGTCTCCCTCCTCCAACTGCCTATTGTACACATCCACTGGATAGCCTGTACACATCTTAAACTCAATATGTTCAAAAATGGACTTCTCTTTTCTGTGCCAAACACTCACTCCCCCCATCCACAGTGCCCCATCACTCTCAAGGACACCAGCACCCTCTCAGTGCCTCAGACTTGCAGCCCAAGTGTCACCCTCACCTCCTCACCCTCACTCACCAGCCTGTCCAATCGGTTTCCAAGGCCTGTTGATTTCACCTTTCTTCACTTAGTACTCACACCTTATCAGGACCTTCTACCTCTCTGATTGGAGGGTGGCGCTGTAAACTCTTCAAACTCTCTTTAAGGAGGAAACATGAGAGTTACCTCTTCATCTCTCATCCAGCTGTACCCATCTAGACCTCTTACACTTTTCCTCATCCCCCAAGCCAGGTACTCCTTTCCTTTCTTCAATTTTCTTTTGTGCATTGTCTAGTATACTGCACGTTCCTCGAAGACAGGGATTTTTTTCCCATATTTTTTATCCTCAGGGATTAACAGAGTGCCTGGAACACAGCAGGCGATTAATAAAACATACCTGACTGGCAACATCTCTCAAATACACCTCCTTCTCTCCTCTGGTACTACCACCAGCCGGGTACAGGTACTCATCTCTTGGATTACTGTAAGAGCTCTCAGGTTGGTCTCCCTATTACAAATCTCTCCCCATTCCAGTCAATCCCCCATTCAGCCACCAAAGTAATTTTTCTAAAGAACAGGTCCAACCATGTCACCTCTATTCATACACTCCAGGGATTCCCTATCCCCTCCAGGACCAAATACAAAATCTTCAGTTTCACCTGCAAAGCCCTTCATAACTTAATCCTGTAACCCTTTCCCATTTACTCTCTGATCCAGTGACACTGGCATCCAACTCTAGGTTCCTGGCATTTGCACTTGCTGGCTGTCTTGCCATGCCTCTTCCCTCCTCACCTCTCTCTGCCTTCTGGCTTTCTCTAAGGCCCAGCCAAAATCCCACCTTCCAAAGGAAGCCTTTATCAATCCCTCTTAATTCTAGTTGCTACTCAGTGAGAATTATTTCATGTCTGTACTGTATAAAGGTTATTCGCACATAGCTGTTTACATGTTATCTCCCGTGTCAGACTGTGAGCCCCAAGAACAAGGACTGTCTTGTCTCTGGATTAGCACAGTGTCTGACGCAGAGTCAGTACTTAACAAATATTTACTATGTACGTTATTTGCACTTGGCTTGGATGTTGTTTCCCCTTTTACACTCAGACCTCCTTGAGAGCAGTTATTGTTTTCTTCCTTTCCTGGTATCCCCAGCACCTAGCACAATCCAGGAACAGAGTACAAACTTCATAAATGCTTGCTGACTGGGCTTGTTGATTTGACAGAAGCTTCAACACTTTATACAAACTCTTCCCTACCTCAAAATTGGAATTTTGACTCCATGATCTTATTGAAAACTCTGTCCCTACAAATCACTAAAATCTCAAACACAAGACACAATTGCCTTTTGTAGGTTTCATCCCCTTTAGCTCTTCAGTAGGTCCTTATACTGGTAATCATTGCCTTCTAATGGATATATTCTCTTCCCTTGGCTTCAGAGATAACATGCTCGCTGGTTCTCTAGGAATTATCAACGTGGTGCAGGAAGGGACTTCAGAGGTCACCCAGGAGGACAGAATCCCAGAATTATAGCTGGAAGGGCCCTTACAGCTCATCTGTTCCAAAACTCCGATTTTACATAAGATGAAACTGAGGTCCAGGAAAAGGAAGGGAGTTACCCAAGGTCACCCCAATGGCAGATCTGGCATGTGAATCCACGTCCTCTGATTCAGAATCTAGTACTTTTCCCACTGTACCTGCTGCCTCTAACAACACTTCTGTCTCCATTGCTAGCTCTTCCTTACCCCTTCATATAGATTGGCCCACTCCTCGGATGGGGATAGCTTTTGTCTTTAATGTACATTTTACTTTTCAACAATCTCCTTCCCTCTCACAGCTATAACTACAATCTCTATGCAGATGACTTCTACGTATCGATAATACAACCTCTTTTCTGAATTCTCTTTATCTATAAGACATCTCCATCTAGATATTCCACCACCAACCCAAATTTAACATGTCTAAAATCAGATTCATGATATTTCTTCCATAAACTTTATTGTCATTTTAACTTCACTGTTTCTAAGTATGGCAATAATGTCTGTCACTTTTCTCATGCCAGTAACCTTGGAGTCAGTTTTGACTGTTCCCTAGAGTCTATCTTTGCCTGTTCCTTTTCCCCTCACCTCTCACATCCAATCAATCCCAAGTTTTATTGATTTCATCTCCATAACGCCACTCCTATTTATTCTTTATACTCCATTGCCATTGCTACTGCTGAAGTAAAAGCCCTCATGCCCACTCACCTAGACTATTCTCTTCTTAAAATATGATTTAATGCTTCCTTTTGTACTCATATAATATTAATTTCTCTATAACTTCCCACCCTCAGACTCTTTATCCTAGAATTGAAACCTCCCTTGAAAACAGAAAAGCTGAACACCACCACCTAATACATAGAGTAACTCTCTAGCAATATGCAGCATTCCACCCCTGGAGTACCTGACCTCTCCAAAGAAAGAGGAGAATTCTGTTTACCTACCTTCTGGGATCAAGACTGGTTATTATGGTTATTTGGAATATAGTTTGACATTTACATGCAGATAATTTACATTATCTGTAGTCATGTTTTTTCTATTATTTCATTATGCATGAGTTCATAAAAGCCTTCTGATGTTTCTATGATTTCCTCATACAGATCATTCTAATAGCATACTAATATATCATTAAATTTATATTTCATAGTTTGTCCATCCATCACAGTTTGTGTCTACTATAAGAAGTAGTATTCCAGTAATATGTAACTATCCCTGACTCCTCTGAACTTGACACTGTATTAAGGGCATCTTTTATGCTTCTCTAAATGTTTCATCTATTTTGCACCACCCACCAGTCTCAAGAAAGTCTATAAACTCCTTGATTGAGCTTACTGTATTTAATACTTCTTTCATAATCTTTCCCACACTTATCACACTGTTGTCATAAAAGTGGTGACTGAGTAAGCCCAAGGTAAACAATTGAAATACTGTCTAGAATCTTTATGTACCAAAGAGAGGGGCTGCCCTTTGGGCACAACTAAATAAAGAAACCACAGTGCAACATCAAATAAGCAAAGGATTTCTCTACGAGAAATTGAAAGTGAAAAGGTCATTTCCCAGATGTAATTAGTCATTGGGCTATTGCTATAACAGAACACTCTGGGCAGAAATAGGTGATTTGTTTCCAACTCTTATAAAGGGCCAGGAAATGACTAGCTGTCACCTTTATTCTTTAAAAAAAAAGTGACAAGTTATTATAAATTCATTAATTGTATTAATAAAACATCAGTCAGTCAATCTTGCAGTTACTATAAGCAACAACATAATTTACATATATACATACCAAACAAACCAAAAACCCTGAGGGTCACAGTATTTTAACAGAAAAAGGACAAAAAGAAAGCCATGTGGACTGCTCTTCTGGTGAACATAATAGATTGGCTTCATTTCTCTAAAGTTAAGTATCATTTATATTTGAAATCTGCATAAAGATGTTTTAGAATATAAATGCTTTCTTTTATGCAAAGTCCTAGAAATCACACCTCAAATTTTCGTTAAATACCAGATTTTTTTGACCTTCTATGATATTTGAAATAAATATTTATATTGTTATGCATATCACTAAAATACACAAGGTCTGGTAACTCTTAAGATATGCATCTTTTAAAAACTTTATCTACAGCACAAGTTTCATTAATACTTAGATCTAAATCATAAAAAATGCACTCCCATTCCACTGACTTAAAAGTCATTTCAGCATCAAGAAGCACACTCGTTTTCCTATTTACATATTTGTTTTTAGAATACAGAACATTTTTTAAAGCTTTAGTAAACTATCAGTTTTAATGTGTGTGGCAGGAATCCTGACTACTTTGAGTTCAGCAGTTTTTTAATCACTGTCTTCTGCTGCAGAAATATGATTTTGCTAATTGGATTTCTGCATGTTAGGAAACTAATTCATAAATGATGCACAGCTCCAGCTCCTTCACTCTGAAAGACAGCAACACTTTCTAATTGACTTTTCCTAGATTTCTCTTCCCCTCTACATGAGCTTTCCAGAGCTCAAAACAAACTACAAACAGCACATAAAGTCAGGAGCATTCAGGAAGAGCTGAGGCCTGTCATATTATTTACTCAGAGAGAGGTGAGAATAAGGAATGCTTTTCAATTAAAATATAAATTTTTCATACAGTTTCACTTAAAAACCCCCCAAAAAAGAGCTTAAACGAATTAAAGGTAAATGAAATCAAATGGGAAAATAAGCCAGGAAAGCAACCACTTCCTCTAATTGGGTTCCTTCGTTTTGTCAGAACGCTTCTCTGCTCATTTCTTATGTCTGACCACTGAATATATTCAGTTCACATTAATCACCTTTTCACCAATTCTGGTGTTTCAAGAGAAAAAGCTCTGAGACGGAACATGGCAAAATATCAGACAAAATTTACTTGGTCAATAAATCTCAACCCAAAGACTGTAGACTTATAAGAAGTACATTTCATTAAATGACTCAAAATAAGCCAATGAATTTATAAAATTTTCAGTCTTAGCAAGGATGACCCACACCCCACTATTATCTGACCTGCCTCTAGAAGTGATAGTTATAGCAATGACAAGAAAAAAATAATTACATACACTAGCAAAAAGGAGACAAAACTACACCTATTTATAGATGACATGGTGATGTATATAAGAGAATTAACAAGGAAATTAATAGTTTCATGAAGACAGCAAGATCAAAAATAAATCCACAAAAATCATTAGCATTTCTATATACAATGGCAACAAAAAAGAAAGTTATAATAAAAAACCTCATTCAAAACAACCACTAAATGCATAAAGTAGCTTGGAATTAACCCATAAATGCACATACAAATTTACACAGACATAACTATAAAACATTCTTAACAGAAATAAAGGCATAAATAAGAAATTAACTGATCATGGCTGAGCGATACCAATAAAATAAAAAATGGTGATACTTTCTAAATGAACCTATATAGTGCTGTAATAATCAAATTAGTGAGACGATTCTTTTTAGAACTGAGACAAAAAATACCAACATTAATTTGGAGGAAGAAGAAATCAAGAATCTTAAGGAAAATAATAAGGAAAAAGTTCGACTACAAAAATATGACATGACCAGAGCTTAAACTATCTTATAAAGCAGCAGGGATCAAAACCAGACGGCGTTGGTCACAACACCAACCAGAAAACGTGAGCGCCGGAACAAACCACACACCCAAGAAAGAGAAGCAATCCAAACTGCAATCCAGTGTAGAAGTCAAAGAATCACTGGGGATGACTTGCCCGCTGAAATGGGCTAAAATGTGGAAATATGTTTAATATGATTGTACATGGATAGCCTATGTTGGATTGCATGCCATCTTGAGGAGGTGGTAGTGGAGGAAGAGGGGAAATTTTAGAATTCAAAATCATATAAAAGTAAATGTTGAAAACTAAAAATAATTTTTAAAAAGTTAAATAAAAATATAAAACAAGTTCATAGACCAAGGTTATGAAGTCCTGCATGCATGATACATGCACACACACACGTACACAACACATGCGCGTGCATGCACACGCGCACACACACACACACACACACACACACACACACACACACACACACACACACACACACACACACCAGCTTAGAAGGTAAAGTGGATAGAGGGCCAAAACTGAAATCAGAAAGACTCATCTTCCTGAGGTCAAAGTTGGCCTCAGACACTTACAAGCCGTGTGATCCTGGGCAAGTCACTTAACCTTTTCTACTTTAGTTCCTCATCTGTAAAAATGACCCAGAGAAGGAAATGGCAAACCACTAGAGAAATGGGCTGAGCACTTCCACAGTGTCACGGTTGAAGAAACTGAGGCAAACAGAAGGTAAGTGACTTGCCCAAGGTTATTCAGCTAATAAGTATCTGAGACCATATTTGAACTCAGGTCTTCCTGACTCCAGACCTAGCTCTCTATTCCAGGCATCATCTTGCTGCCTCTATGAGATGGAATAGGAGATAGGACCTAAGGAGGTAACTTCTGATAGGGAAACGCCTTCTATCAATGCAGGAACTCATTATTATTAATATTAGAGAGTTGCTTAGGAACAAAAGAAGTTGTTTAAATGACTTATACAGGTTCGCACAACTAATAAGTATCACATACAGGCAAGAACTAGACCCTGGTCATCTTGATCCCAAGGTAAGCCTCTCAGGCATGTAGATATTTAATATATGCTAAAGATTTTTTTTAAATAAAATAAAATAAAACAACCTCATACAGAATGGGACTCAATAATATAATCATTTTAAGAATGATTTTATTAATAGGTCACAACAAATATTTACTTCAATTATCAAGGGCCTACTATGTGCCAGGCACTATGCTTAGCCCCAGGAATATAAAAGGAAACAGAAAACCTGCCCTCAAGAAGCTTACAATCTAATGGGTTATAAATCTAATTTACTTGCCAATATTCTTCACATTCAGTACTGAGGTCAGTATTTAACTCCTGGGGAATAAAGTTGATTATGCCATATTTACCCAACAAACAAGACTCCATATTACCATATAACTCATAACTTATAAGCTCATATTTACACAGCACTTCCCAAGATAACTCTAAGGTTTAAAAGTTCTTTCCTAGCAAGCTGTGAGGTAGATAAAACATGTATACTTGTCCCCATTAAAAATAAGACTAGTCTGGCTTCTAGCGACTTATCCAAGAGTAGGGCTAATAAGTTCTAGAAACCCAAACTGAGGTGTCCAGCTCCAAAATCAGGGTTATTTCCATTATACCACTGGCTGTTTCACAAAACTAGAAAAAATTTGTGGCTAAAAGGTGAACCACTAGAAAAATATATGTTTTTCTAAAAAGGCTTTAAAAGAAGCCACATCAGGGAAATATCACCCTATATCATCCTTTATCACCAGTGTCTTCACAAATCTTTGCTTACAAAAGAGATATTCTTTAAAATTACAAAATAACTACATTTGAATTTAATATAATAAAAAAAATTTAAACACAGATTTCTACAAAGGGTGAATTTTCTCTTTGGTAGGTATAGTTGAGAGTTCCCAAATACTGGAATCTCCTGCAATGTTAGAAAATTGGCGAGTCAAGGAAAGATCGCTGGACTGGTAGCTAAGAGACGTGGATTTAATCATAGGACCCTAGGGACATAACTGGAAGGGCTCTCAGAAGTTATCCGGTCAGATTTCCTAATGAGGAAAGAAAGAGGTTAAAAAACTTGCCAAAGGTAACGCAGGTAGTGAGTTTCAGAGGTTGGGCAGATCCTCCAACTCCAAAATAAGTGCACTTTCCCCTGAACCACACTGCCTCCCATTCCTAGCTGCGTCAAAGAACACTGGCTTTCCTCTATGGGTCTTAATTTCTCTCTAGTTCTAAAGTTCTAAGATCCTGGGATTGGAAATGCTTGTAGGGCTGCAGGATAGAGATCAGAATAATTAATAACGTGGAGTTGGGGAAATGCAGGAAAGTAAAAAAAATAAAAGTAGGTTCATTAGAACAAACACAAATCAAGTGCCTCAATCTATAATTACTCAAAGTTATCAAATATCAACCACATATATGGCACTGTGCTTATATAAAAAGTACTTTGTGGATTCTATTTAAATGAAATTTAAAAGCAATTTTGCTTTCTGGTCAGCATCCGCAACATCTTTGTGGGAATGTCCAGCAGATACCCAGAAATATTGGGCTACAGTGATTATAATGAGGGGGAGAGAGAGAGAGAGAGAGAGGGGGGGGGAGGGAGGGAGGGAGGGAGGGAGAGAGAGAGAGGGAGGGAGGGAGGAAGGAGAGGGGAGGGGAAGGGAGGGGAGAGGAGAGGAGAGGAGAGAGTGTGAGAGTGAGATGGCGTGTGTTTGGGGAATTATCTATTTGTACAGAGGTGGCAAATGAAGCCATGTTGATGGCAATGGGCTGCCTTAAGACATAAGTGTGTTCCCCTCTTAATTGTAATCTGTAGACTAAGGCTAAAGAATAAGGGAGACAAGAAGGAGAATTCTTCAGCAGGTACACTCTAAATTAGATGGAAAGTTCCTTCCAATTCACATTCTGTAACTTTGGTACAGGCCACTGAAGCACCTACATTAACTGTCTGCTACTGACATGACCAGCCACATGTTTGCTGTAGCTTCTCCCACAAATATAAAAGGAATGCTTTAGTCTACTGAGAAGAAACAAAGAAAGTCTGTGGGACCTGAAAAACCAAGAAAGCTCAGATTTATTCTCCAGTTTATGGAGAAACAGGAAGAAAAGGTGATGAATAAGTTAGCTTCATAACTCACTATTTTATATTTGTTACATTTCCCTGGATTTGAAATAAGACTTAAGTCTGAATGCTAGTTCTTCATTATTTAATAACTATGAGACAAGTCAGTTAATGTCTCTGGGTCTGCCTCAATTTCTTAAACTGTAAAATGAGCTAGGTTTGAACTATATAACTTCAAGCTTGATCTATATTCCTATAATTCTATAATCCCTACAAAAATGATCTGCTTAATTTTTATTTTTAAACTGTATTTCAGAATTAGTAAATCAAAATTCATATTATATTAAATATTAATTTTAATTAATATTAATTTAATTTTAATTAATGCCTCATTCAGAGGAGAAATACTGACAACAAAAGTTCTTGCTTTAATTCAGTAATTTAAATGTTAAAAAAGTGAATTTAGTTTTCCTAATCTGCCACTGCAAAAATATCATACAAGAAACAATGGCTGATATGTTAAGTTGAGGATGGCTCACCCCACTAAGTCGAATGACCTAACAATGAATCATTTTTCTGATACACTATGAAAACAATATAAAATATAAAAATCAATATTACAACTTAGAAATGCGTATTTTCTATTAAAAAATAAAACTTACATCTACACCTGAGTTAGAAAGAAAATGTATTAATGTTAAAAGAAATGAATTTTGGAAAAAACTATTAAGACAACTGCTTTAAATCGTTTTAGAACTGATTTAATTAAACACAAACTGAGATTTTTAAAATTCAAAAATCTGTAACATTCCTGAAGCTGGACCTCCAGAAACGTTTTAAATGAACATAAGTTTTAGGGGATTTATGACTGCATGGACTTGCTTATTTAATTGGCTATCTGCATTTACTAAACTTTTAAAGAGTGAATTTAAATAGTTTTTTTTTAAAATCTTAACAGTAATTCTTTTAGTACCAACAGTAAGATCAACAACAAGTTTTATTACGTGCCCACTATGCTCTATGCCTTGTGATAATAACTGGGGGGAGAAGCAAAGGCAAAAAACAGCCCCTGCTCTCAAGGGGCTCACAATCTAATGTGGGAGACAACATGTGAACAATATATATTCAGGATAAATTGGAAATCATCTCAAAGGGAAGGGATCATTTTAGGAAGTACTTAAAGGAAAGGCTTTTTAGAGAAGGTGGGACTTCAGCTCAGAATTGTGGATAAGGAGGGAGGGCAAGAGGCAGTGAAAACGCCTGAAACTGGCGGCGAGGTGTCCAGTGCTTGGATCCTATGGGTAATAGGGGGCTGCTGCAGTGGATGGAATGAGGAGATGATGCGGTTGGACTTGTACGTTAGGAAGATTATCTGACACTGGTTAGTCATTGGCTCCCACGGATTAAACTGTCATAATTATCTACATACTGGGTTCTGTTCTTTCTTCTAAGTTTCAGTCCCACATCCCCAAAAGCCTTGTGGACATATCAAATTCAATCTGCCCAAAAACTGTGTGTGTGTGTGTGTGTGTGTGTCTGTCTGTGTGTCTGTGTGTCAAACAGGGCTAAGTGACTTGCCCAGGGTCACATAACTACTACATAACAACTCAGGATGGATTGGAACTCAGGTCCACCTAACTTCAGGGTCAGTGGTATATTCACTGCATCATCTAGCAGCCTGGATATCACTCTTTAAAGTTTGCAAAGCACCTAGCAAAACAACCATGGGAAGCCAAGGCCCCTTTAATTCCCATTTTCTAGATACGGAAACGAAGGCAGAAAGAGATGAATGCATCACTTCTCTCCCCAACACAACCCTCTTCTAAACTTCCTTCATTCTGTCAGACACCACCATCCCTCTCAGGTTTTTAACGGCAGCATCCTCTTTATCTCACTGTCACAGCCAAACTCCTGTCCAGTCCCACAGCTGCCCCTTGACTTCAGGCGCTCCTCACCTCTGGCCTCAGTTATTGCAATAACCTTCCATCAGTCGCCCTGCTTCAAGTCACTCCCTACACCAATCTACACCAGCCCCCACAGCTGCCAAACTGATTTTCCTTAAGTGAAGATATGACCACGTCATTTCCCTACTCAGACAACTCCAATGACTCTTTATTGCATCTCGTATTAAATAGGAACTCCTCTGTAATTTTTAAAGTGCTTTACAACCTGGACCCAATTTATCTTTTCTGCCTCACTGGACATCACTTCTCCCCTCCCCCTGACTGGGAAATCCTGCAAAACCAGGATTCTTCCCTGTTTCTCAAAAATGGAACTCCATTTCCCATCTCTGTGTCTTTGCACTGGATATCTCTCATGCGTGGAACATATTTCCTCATCATGTCTACCTCATAAATTTTTTCTCTTTCTCTAGTCAATCAATACACATTTTATTAAGCAAATACCACGTGTCTGACCCTGGGCTAAGTACTGGAGATAGAAAAGGTCTCCAAAGACATACTGTGCCCTCAAGGAGCTCACAGTACGAGATACAGCTCAATCTCCACCTTGTGAATGAAGCCTTTCTGGATTCCCACTGCACCCACAAACAGGCATTGCTCTCCATCCTTAACTACCTTGAATTTAACAACTTGGAGCTGTCTATATTTCCCTCATTCATTATGCATAGATGACATGTATGTTTAATGTTTCCTTGCTAATGTAAACTTGTGATTAGGAATTGTTTCATTCTTTGTATCGGTATCCCCAGTGCCTAGCATAACACCTGGCATATACTGGAGACTTTAAAAATGCTTGTTGATTGATTGACTAGATAATAATTGATGATGAGGAAAATCTACAGAGAAACTTTTACCAGGCATAGGTTTTCCTAATATTTATCAAGGTGATGCACCAGGTGACTGCTCAAGGTCTGTTTTATTTATAGATTCATGAAATGTTAGAATCAAGGGGGAAATAAAAGATGGTACAGCTGAACCGTTACCTCTTCCCACCAAAAAAAAAAAAAACCTTTACATATCAAGAAACAGACCCAAAGAGATTAATTTTCTAAAGTCTCAAAACTAGTTAGTGGCAAAGCTGGGATCAAGATGCAAGAGAGTGATTTTTAAAAAAACTTTTCCTTAAAAAAAATCCTATTAAAGGATTTCCTTTAATAGGAATCTCAACATGCTCCTTTCCCAAATGGAAGAATCCAAAAAAACACAATTTCTAATTTTCAGGTGAATTTTCTCAACAAGGTTAATGGCCAGTGAAGATATCTGCTCCCATAGCTGCTTCTCTGTCAGAGAAAGAAGCTAGATGCTCATATCAGTATGTTATTTTTGTGTTTAACAACTCAATTCAAGTGATCATAAGGCCACACAGTCATACATATCACATTCTATAAAAATCTTTAGCTACAAACAGACAAAAAAATCCATCTGCCAACCAATTAAAAGCCAAAATAACCCATAAGAAATAAATAGGCAACTGTTCTGTGAGAGGTCAAATACACAGTAGCAAATTTCACAATAAGAATAAAAAGCTTTGTTACGAGAAACAAGGGGAATACAAAATCTGCACTACTCGGTGTTTTCTGCTACTGCTCTAGGAATACTCCCCTCCTCTGAAAGGTAACTGCTGTACAAATAGTTCTTATTTTTAGAGTTTTCTTCTAGTTTCACTCTATTTCACTCTGAATATGAATATATTTTTAGTAACTGTTTCTCTTTCACCCAGGAGCCCTTGAGGGTCTCCCCCTCCCAGTCTGATTTTTTTTTTCAATAAAGGGGCCATCCCTTGAGTAACTTTAAAAAGCCTGTTCATTGAATGGGTGTATCTCACTAAAAGTGAGAATGTGATAAGACCTTAGTCTGACAGTCAGGGTCTCCCAGTGCATCCTGGGCTGTCTCCAGGCCTCCTGATGAATATCTGGCCACTGGACCCAGATGGCTCTGGAGGAGAAGTGAGGCTGGTGCCCTTGCACACCCCTCCCTCACCCAAATCCAAATCAGCTGCCAGTCATGTCATCATCTTGATGTCACGGGCCCCTTCGAGAATGAAGGACAAACATACAACAGCTGTCCAAAGGACTGATTCTCTAGGACAGAATAACGTGGCTCGTATGTCCACTACAAAATCTTTCAGATACAGAAGAACAGTGATTATCAAGTGAAATTTGATTCTTAGCTCTTAAGGTAATTTGCTTCATTGTGTTATGTTTTACTTCCTGTTAGACTCTAGACTGTATATTAGCAACTATTGTTACAGTGAAGAAAACCTAAACTTTAACTTTAGAATTCCTATGAACTGAAGTTACGTTCTTCAGGAGACAATTTTTTTATTAGAAAAGGTGAGAAATATTTTTTAACTATTTTAATGTGCACATTAAATTGGGCCCTGTGTCATTATTCCATAAAACTGGAAAGATGAACCCAAAAGCATGGGCTACATTTTTCTGAGCTTGCTAAGGCACAACATTTGTATTTAGAGTGCATGTGGATGTACTTGCTGAACCTGTTCCGACTTCATAGATCTGGTGCCTGGGACTAATTCCTTCCCTAAGTACATTTGTCAACTTGAGGGTTTTAGGTATATACAGTTTATATGTCTACCTTGATCATGGAAAATGGCTAAGTAACCCATCTCCACTTCATTTCCGGATACATGGCCCATCTAAATGACAATCAAATGGTGATTTAAACTTAAGTCTTCCTGATAACCCCTTGTTTATCTTCATTTTACAAAGTATACATGTCATACTGTCATAATTACACCTTTACTAACTTCCTACTTTGATGACAGATCAAGTCAGGAAGTGACAGTGTCCTCAAAACCTAGAACACAGCAGTACAAGGTCTGGCAGGTTCTACCAAGCTGAAAAGGTTTCACACAAGGCCCAGCTGATGCACTGTGTGCCAGTTGTCTGACAACCAGCTAACTGAGTTCAAAGAGATTTATTACTCATCTGGTCAAAGATAATAGGGTTTTTTTGTTGCTGTTTTTAGCCACAACAGTTCTCAAAGACTATCTATTAAAGTTAGAGAAGAGGAAAAATTTTAGAACTCAAAATCTTATAAAAGTGAATGTTGAAAACTAAAAATAAGTAAATTTTAAAATGAAAAAAAGATTCCTATGTATTCTAGTTAATTTAATGCTACTGAGATCAAGAACATGAGTGATAATCACCGATGGAAAACACACAGCTATTGTACCTACCTTTGTTAGGTGAATGACTCCTTTTGAGGTAACGGAACAACCCATAAAACCAACATACTGTAGTTCAGGACAGTGTTCAGCAAACGCTTTTACTGACTGATCTGTCACCTGTGTGGAAAATAGAAAAAAAGTTGTTAAAGATGACATTCTGAAGGACTCAGGACAATAAACTGTAACAACGACTGATCATCACTGGTGATGTTTAGATTCAATGCAAAGAACTAAAAAGCCAAGATGGGAAGGGAGAAGGGTGCCTATCATCTGGGAAACGGCCATGGTATATGAATATAAAATACTCTGGGCTGTAAGAAATAATGATGGGAATATTTTCAGAGAAACCTTGGAAGACATGTATAAACTGATACAGAGTAGAGCCGAACAATTTATACAGCACCATCAATACTACATAAATACAATTTTGAAAAGCTTAGGAGCTCTGCATAACGCAACAACCAACAATTCCAGAGGATTCACGGTGAAACATACTTCCCACCTCCTGACAGGTAACGGTCTCAAGGGACAAACATGGCCAAGGAAAGAATTAGTTTTGGTCAACAATGCACATTTTTACAGGATTTTTAATTATCCCCACCAACCACCAGTGGGAGGGAAAAAATTGAAAAAAAATTAAAATTATAAAAATACTCTGACTCTAAATACTTACAGTCCTAAGTCTGAGGTTTTGTTTTGAAGACGTATTTCAAGATGTCTCTGCAAATCCTACATCATGAAAAATGATTAGTTTATAGGCAGGCATCTTGTGTGCAAATGTGCTTTTTTACACATGTTCGAGAAAAGATCCGTTTTTAACAACACCAGAGATTCAGATTACTTTGGATGCTTGAAAATGCTTCAGTGTCACTTTTTTCTTTATTTTCTTAGCCATTCTGCCCCTAAACTCAGATCTCTAGTATCAACCCCACCATCTTGTCTTGTAATATAATAAAGCAAAACAACTTCCCACATTGGGCATATCTGAAAATGCAAGTCATATTCTGAACTTTCAGTCCATCACCTCTTGGTCAGGTGGTGGCTAGCATGTTTCATTGGCAGTTCTCTGGAATAGTCACTGGTCATTGTTATATAACACAATTTTATTAAAGCTTGAAATGTTATTTAAGCGACCACTAAGGAAAGGTCAGGAATTCCAATAACAGTACATATTTCATTGAAATAAACTAATTTTGTTATTTAGAAATTTTAAATTCTACAAATTAAACATCTTATCATAATACAGCAATACAACAAAGATGAATGATTTCACTTCATCAAAGAGGAACATAATCCACCGTTAACTTAATAAATAAGTCATAAAGAGCTTTCTGAAAACTAGAAAAATTGTCACTTGCCATACCAAGGCCAGAATTTGACCCCTAGTATTCCTGTCTTTCGTTCTATTCACTTTGTCACATTACCTCTCACAAAAATACAAGGATTAAATAGTCATATAAAGTATCCAACAGTAGTATTGCATTATAATTTTTGGAAATTTTAAATAATAGAAACATAGAACTTAAGAATTGTTAGAGACCTTAAGAGATCATCACCTAGTCTAATACTTTATTTTTTAGATTAAGAAACTGAGATCCAGTTATAGGGTCAAACTAATATGTAATAAAGGGAGGGCTTTGCTTCCTCCTCTACAATACATGAACACAGAATTATACTTTGTAATATCACTGATCACAAGATCATAGATCTAGCACTAGAAAGGACCTCTGAGGCCAGTCAGTCCAACTGCCCATTTTACATATGAGGAAACTGGGGCTCAGGGAAATTAAATGATGTGACCAAGTGACATGTCACTTACTAGCAATAAGTTCTGAGGAGGAATTTGATACAAAGTCCTCTAAATACAGAACCAGTGTTGTTTACACTGTTCCAAAGGACCATAAAATTTTACAAGAACCATGCCTTTGGCTGAAAAACTAGGCATAGTACTTTTAATCTATGCAACACATATGCATATGGAAGAGCTTGATTCACATCTATAATGTTTCAGGAGCACTGAGAATATGAATAATTCTATACAGAAATAATACAAATGAGAGTCTTCCACTGGGTACACAGAAATAAGGACAAAAATAACCTGCAATAGGGTCTTATGTTTATGAAAATGTTTTGAGTACAAGTTTTTAATATTTTAATAATAATGAATGTTTTCTGGGCTGAATATATGAAATTCCACAAAGGCAGATGAATATTCTTCCAAATTTGAGTTTAACCATAAATGAAATAATATAATCAGTTGTAAAAGTAAACAAACACACTATATGAAAGAAGAGTATTTTAATACTCTTTAAACAAAACTCAAAACAAAATTAAAATTGTTATATGTTTTTCATCATGTCAAAGTGTCTCTATAGCTTACCAAGCATCAACCCCTTCACACCTTATGAAAAATCTTATGCAAAAATAAAAATCGTCCCAAGTTAAGGGAAGGAAGATTGCTTATTTTCTATGCTCCCAGAGAAACCTTTTATAGTTATATCTGTATACCACAAAAACACTTCAACACCATGTAAGCATTTTAACTCATTCCTTGGTGTCTGTGATGGACAGTTATTTTCTGCCCTTTTCTCAAAAAGTAACATACATGTATACTTGACTATACTGTGCCAAGATGAGTATTCATTTATCTTTCTCAAATACATTAAATATATTTAAGACTCCATCTAAAAGAAAACAAGTTAAAGTTTGTTTAGAAATAACCATCAAGTCTACCTTAAAATCCTGGGTAACAAACATTAGGAAGGCATAAAAAAGGTATAAAGAATGGAAGAGCACTTTAGTGTGAACATATGTAACTAAATTTTATTTATTTACAACACTTGAAGTTCCAAACTGTTTCTGTCCTTCCCTCCCCATCCCACACTAGAGAAGGTCACCCTCTGACCCAGATATGAATACATATAAAGCCATGCTGCGTTCTCCAGAGAGGGAGGGCATCTTCCTTCATAGGTTTTCTGGAGCTGATCTGAATATTTACATGGCACACAACAGTTGAGCTGTTTGTAGTCACTCTTCAAACAATGTTGCTCTTACTGGATACAATGTTCTCTTGGCTCTGCACATTTCACTCTTCATTATTTCATGCAAGTTTTTCTAAAACCAACTTGCTCATTCTTTTCTTACAACACAACAGTATTTCATCACAGTCGTCCTAACAGTCGGATTTCTGGGTCAAGAGTAAACACAGCCTTGTAACTCTGAGGGCATCATTCCAGACTGCTCTCCAAAATGGTTGGGTCAGTTCACAGTTCCAACATCAGTCTATTAGTGTCCCAGGTCTTTGAATCACAGTAGAATATTTTTACATAAGACTCAGGTATGTAAATGCTGTATGACAAAAAGGAGTCAACCCAGTGATAAAAAGATATATTTTATTAATTTAAATAGGAATTTTTTTGAAGTGGTCATTTGATGTTTTAATTCATAAAAACAGAAAAGCCCTATTCTATATTGTTAGGGAGAGTACCATTTTTTTCATGACTTTTGTCAATCACCTGGAAGACCTAATGGACTTAGCCATAAAACAGAAGTGGATAGAAAAATTGATTAAAAATCAGAATTCTACAATGAGCTGTTTATAAGAAACACAGACAGAGTAAAGAGAAGGGGCTGGAGCAGAATCTACTATGGTTTACCTGAAGAAGAAAAAAAAAGCTGGGATAGCAGTCATTTTGAGAGAAAGAAACATAAAAACAGATTTAATTGCCACTGACAAAGAAGCTATATCAATACTAAATATATAAGCAATACAAGGTATAGCACTGAAATTTCTAAAGAAGATCAATGAGAAACAGAAGGAAATAGACAATAAAACTATACTAGTAGGGGACCTCTGTTTTACCCTTTCAGAACTAAATAAATCTAACCACAAAAATAAACAATAAAGAAGTTAAAGAAAGGAAAAGGATTTTAGAAAAGTTGGCTATGATAAACCCTCTGGAGGAAACTCAATATAGTTTAAAAGAGTATGACATTTTTCTCAGTGGTATAAGGCCCCTACACAAAAACTGACTACATGCACTAAGGCATAAAAACTTCACAATCAATTGTACAAAGGCAAAAATACCAAATGCATCCCTTTCACATCATGATGTAATAAAAATTACATTCAATAAAGGGAAGTAGAAAGACAGATTTAAAATTAATAGGAAATGAAATAATCCAATATTATAGAATAGATGGGTAAAAGAAAAAAATCACAGAAACAATCAATTTTATTAAACAGAATGGCCAGGGGTGGAGCCAAGATGGCGGAGTAGAAAGACTCACATTTACTAGCTCCGAACCCACAGCCCATGGATTTCCTGTAAAAAGAACTCCTGACAAATTCTGGAACAGTGAAAGCCACGCAGCAACACAGTGAAGGAGATTTCCATTGCAGAGAGCCCTGAAAAACCGACCCCAGGGGTCCATCGAGCCCCAGATGGGAGCGGAGCCCACCCCTCCCCCTGCCCTGGCCACACCACACTGAAAGAAGCGAGCAGACCACAGCAGGCTTCAGGGACCGTAATCTCCAGCGGCCGCGAAGGTCCCTCCACCCACAGACGCACAGGTCAGTGAGAGAGACGGGCTGAGAGGGGAGCGGGGGATCTCCGGGACTCGGACCCCCTTGGGAGGCAGCGGCCGCGGCAGAGGCAGAGGCAGCTCAGCCAGAGGCTCCCAGAGCAGGCAGGAGCTCAACCACAGCTCCATTACAAAAGATCTCTGCATAAACTCACTGAGGGAACTGAGCCTGAGAGGCGGCCCTGCCCCCACCTGAGCACCAGCAGATAAGCTCCCATTGAATAGCAGTCAGGCCTGCCGCCGAAAGCCCTGAGGCTGGGGAGCAGCATTTGAATCTCAGACCCCAAGCACTAGCTGGGTGGACCTAGGCCTGGGGTGGAGAGGACTCTCAGAAGTCAAGTAACTGTCTGGGAGCATTTGAATCTCAGACCCCAAGCACTAGCTGGGCGGATCTGGGCCAGGGGGTGGAGAGGACTCTCAGAAGTCAAGTAACTGGCTGGGAAAATGCCCAGAAAAGGGAAAAAAACTAAGACCAT
>CM053772.1:137080827-137117783 GCA_028658325.1 Potorous gilbertii
GTTCTTCCTCCTCAGAGAGGAAGCTTGGAATCATTTTTTCACCAAGAAAATAACCTTCTATGGTCTTATTTTTTTCCCCTCTTCTGGGCATTTTCCCAGCCAGTTACTTGACTTCTGAGAGTCCTCTCCACCCCCAGCCTAGATCCACCCAGCTAGTATTTGGGGTCTGAGATTCAAATGCTGCTCCCCAGCCTCAGGGCTTTTGATGGCAGGCCTGGCTGCTATTCAATGGGAGCTTAATTTCTGGTGCTCAGGTGGGGGCAGGGCTGCCTCCCAGACTCAGTTCCCTCAGGGGGTTTATGCAGAGACCGTTTTTAATGGAGCTCCTGCCGAGCTCCTGCCTGCTCTGGGAGCTTCTGGCCACCTGCTGCCTCTGCCACTGCCTCCCGAGGGGGCCTGAGTCCCGGAGACACCCCGCTCCCCTCTCAGCCCGTCTCTCTCTCTCTGACCTGTGCATCTGTGGGTGGAGGGACCTTCGCGGCCGCTGGAGATTCCATCCCTGAAGCCTGCTCGGATCTGCATGCTCCTCTCAGTGCTGCGCGGCCAGGGCAGGGGAGGATTCTACTCCTGTCCAGTGCGCGATGGACCTTTGATATGGTTTTTTCAGGGCTCTCTGGAACGCAAATCTCCTTCACTGTGTTGCTAGGCGGCTTCCACTGTTCCAGAATTTGTTTGGAGTTCTTTTTAGAGGAAATTCATGGGCTGTGGGTTCGGTGCTAGCAAATGTGAGTCTTTCTACTCCACCATCTTGGCTCCTCCTCCCCTGCTCTTGGATTTGTAGTGCTTTCCTTACTTTCTTCTTTTCAGAATATTTTGATGGAAATCTTGCTTTGTTTTATTATATGGCATAACTTAATTGAAGCTGATAAAGTAACATTTGCAGTACTTGCTGATCACTGGTACAAATTTTGTTTAAGTAAATTGAAACATTAAAAGTTTGATAGTTTATCTTATAATTCTGTAAAGCAAAAAAAAATCTTTGTTAACTATTGAGGGAAAGTTTAATTTGATGGGGCATAGTTTAGTTTTTCATACATACTTCTCTACCCCAGAGATAAAAGGTTAAAAAAAAAGGTGAAAAGATGCTCAATAAATGCATTTTAAGTATACTATTATGTTAAGCTGTGAAAAGATGCTCGATAAATGCATTTTAAGGATACTATTATGTTAAGCTGCATTAAAAAACTCTTAAAAAAAACAAGACTCAGCAAAAATTATAATTTCTTAAGCAGAGAATTGCCCAAGACTGTAAAAGGAAAAAAAAAGACAGACTTTCTTGTAGTAATCACCTATGTTTAAATAACACATCAGAAGAAAGCAGTGGGTGAGACAGTCCAGTAAGAGTGGCTAACCTAGCAACACAAGAGAATGAGGATATCCTACATGACAAGCTAAGTTACCTTGGTAACCATTTCCTGATTGCAGGATAAGAACCATGGGATAGTGAGAAGATCCTTGAGAGTTTTCAGGTAGCAGTTTTATTGTTTCATTGATTTGTTATTGATATTGATTGAAAAACACCTTTTAGAGGAAGCATAAGGATTTGGAATCAAAGGTTAGTTTTCTCCTTCATAGGTACTTGATCTAGTAATAAGAGGATGTTTAGCAGGCTTCCTTTCTTCAAACTGTGTGTTCATCCTTCATTGCCAAAGAAGACCGTGCCATCAGAGAAATGAGGACATGACTTGCACTGGACTTTGTTTTGAGTGAGGGAGGGCTGCGCAAGTCACCAGCCCCACCTCTCCTCCAGAGCCATCTGAAACCAGTGACCAGATATTCATCAGGATGACTGGAGATGACCCAAGATGAGGCAACTGGGGTTAAGTGATTTGCCCAAGGCCACGTAGCTAGTGAGTGTCTGAGGTGAGATTTAAACTCAGGTCCTCCTGACTCCTGCACTAGTGCTCTATCCACTGCATTACCTAGCTGCCCTTTTCTTCAGACCACAGCCAAAAAAAGTATGATAATGAACCTTGATAAGGTAAATTAACTGAAACTAGTCACAGAGATTTCCACCAGAACTTCAACACATTGCCAGGAGTAAGAAGAAAAAGTGACTTGACTTCCCCTTTGCTTTGTGGAAGCTTCTGTTCATAGTTGCAGTTAAACTTGGGGATTATCATACTGAGGGACCATTAAAACCACCTGCTTCAAGGATAGCATTGGTGCCGCTGTAGTTTCATCTTTTAAATCTTGCTCCAATAGTATTTTCTTTCTGTATGGCAGTTTAATGTATGGTGAGTTTTAATATTGATATTCCAGCATATTTGATTTATAAAAAAGAATACATTGTTGTTTAATGTTAGTATCATTTTCCTGGTTGTTATGAAACACTCCATCACTGCCATCTGGTGGCAGCTAGTTTCATACATTCACAGGTTAGAGCTTGAAGGAAACAAGTCATCATTTAGATTAGTTTTCTCAAAACTTTGATCACATACTCATGTCAGTAAAAGTTTTTAACCATACACCCTCAATGGATATTTACTTATTCATAAATTATTTATATGTGATGTTCTACTAATAATTACATACATTAAAAAAACCTTAAAATAGAAACCAGAAAAATATTTTAAAATAAAATTAATGAGGTAGAAACTTCTTAGATTCCACTAAAATATCATAGTGAAAATAATATAATTTAATGTGCTTCAGAAGTTTTGAAAAAGTAAGCTTAATACCAGATCTGTTCAACTATAGATTATGGGTAGGGGAACATCCAAGGTTATCTAAAATTAAGCTATTAGGCATAGGACTTTATATCAACAGGTATAAGTTAGGGTCCTTTACTTCTTAGTAATGCTGTGAAGACAATTGGGTCAAGAGCTTGTGCAGTTAGCAACATAAATATTATCAGTGTCTCAGTTGGTTAATGTTTAAAAAAAAATTCTTTTGTGGTCCATTTTGTAAATGCTTTAAAAAGAAGTATCACCTGACCAAAAGTTGGAATTACTTTATCTGTTATAAACTGTGCTAAAAAATAAATTTTTAAAAAAGGAGTTTTGAAAAAGGTCTTGTTTAGTTTTTTAAAACTTAACATTTGGTTTTAATGGTCAACATAGCTGAAAAAGATAACCTTTCGAAGATATATACACCAAAATGGAAGAAGTACATCATTGCCTGTGATTGCTAAATTAGGATATTCATTTTTAAATTCTACCCATCCATGAAATATATATTAACAGGAAAATTTTATAATTGATGTAGAGTTTTCCCTGAGTCATCTGTCTATATTCTTTTAAGCCATTGATCCCTCAGAGCTGAGTTCAGAATATGGAAGAAAAAAAAGAATAATAGTGAGGAAAATATATAGAGTACAAATGATTGAACCCTAAATTATTTAAACAAATAATTAAACATAAAAAATGAGAAATGAACACTTGGACTGACATTTATACTAAACATAAAAATTTCATGCAGAAGTTTAACTAATGAAAACTAATTATCCCAACTGAGACACTGTAATAGTCCAGAAACCATTTAGTTAGCAAACACCTGATTTGTCAAACAGATACTGCTATCAGAGGTAATAGTGGCTTGGAATAAATATAAATTCTTCTGTAAAATCTTACATAGGACGTAAGGATGATACATAATAAAAAAGGAAGATACATCTCATAATACAGAAGGAATGGATGGTAACACCAGTTAAATGAAAAGGAGGCAAATCCATTCCAGCAGCATTCAGGGTTGAAAATGGAAGGAAAACTTCAAACAGGAGAATGGAAAAGATTTGCAAAAGCTACTAAGGATAGTGGAACATCATCCTCATACACCAGTTGTCACAGATGCTCATAAAGGAGATAGAGGTAAAGAAAAGTAAGATTGGAAAGTCAATTGGATTATGCTAGATATTTGGAGGAAATCCAAGCTGGAGTTGTTTTTGAGGGCAACATATACCCAGTATCTGAAGAAAGGGAAATCCAAAAGGTGTGGAAAATAATGTTAGACTTTGTTGACATCCACATGAAAGTTGACCGTATCCTGATTGCAGTAAATTTCATCTTTTATTCCTACTCTCCCATGTTATGGAAACATTATGGAAGTCATCTATACACAAATCAAGGATACCCTTGATGAGGGTGGTAGTAGGGAACACAGGCTTTCACAAGTAAAGTTTACATCTTCCAATCAACTAAACAGTGCAGAGAATATAAGATCCTTTTGTGTTTGTTGTTTTTAAAAAATTGTAAAGTAGAACAAAACTCAACATGTGTTCTCTTACAGCATACAGAGTTGATCACAGAATTAGAGCTAGAAGGGGCCATGTAACTCATGAAGTTCAATGACCTCATGTTACAAAGGAGGAACTTGAAGCACAAGGAAATCAAGCGACTTGCCCAAGGTCACCAGTCTTGCCTGGGGATAAGATTTGAACTCAGGTCTTCCTGACTCTGAGGTCCATGGCTTTCTGTCTACTAGGCTCCCTTTGTGCCTGAGCTTCCAGTACATATATCAGGATCGTTCAGGATTTCTTGGAAGATTTAACAGTAGAGATAATGTTGGCATTGGTATCAGTAATAAACAGTCAGTTAAGGTGTAGAAGCACACGTTCTCTAGGGAGGAGATTGAGAACAGATAAGAGTGAGATTCCCTGCAGACGCTGAAATCCTCTATCTGCTTGTGGTTTCAGATGGCATTGTGTTGAGTGTATCGTGCCCTGAAACATTATGGAGCCTAGTCATGCTCAACCATCCACACAGGAAAGACCAAGTGGATGAAGAATGGCCATTGTCTGGATGGCAAATAGAAACCACATGGTGTTTATTGAATAAAACGTACGTATTGGGAGACATAGTACAGATGGACAGTGAGCTAATACTCCCTCAGAGAGGGAAAGGAGGGCTAGAGGAGGCTGGATTGCTTTCAGGAATTGCATAGCTGCTTTACTGTCTCCAAGTTTTGCATGAAGGCAGAGAGCCATCCTTTCAATTCAGAGATTTTTACCATTGTAGCTATCCAGGCTCAGGATACAGAACCCCACTTTGTCTAAAGAAATGAAACTGGCCATCACACCAACTGTACAGGAGAAGCTCATGGTGTTTTTTTGTTGTTGTTGACTGCTTTCAGTCATGTATGGACAGGCTCCAGTATATAACCAGGAAGGACATTTAAGGAACAGGTCTCAAGGACAGCATTAAGGGATTGTATGACATTAACAGAAGAGGAGTAAGAGTGGAACTGGCAGGTGAAGGACCAGAGCTTTCCACTGGTACCCTACCCTAGGGTTCAGGGAAAACAAAGCAGATTTTAGCACTTTTTATGGATCTGCTGTGCTGAACTTTTGGGAGAATATGGACCAGAGTTACCTAGGATATACAGGTATGGATGATTTGAGATTAGCATTATTAGAGGAAACTCCTAAATTGAGATCACAGATCTACTTGAATATCTACCTTTTATGCAAAAGTTTTTGTTGATGTCTGGCTGATATTTATTTGCCTTGATATCAGCCAATTATTCTTGCAAAGTAATTGGAAGATGTCACATTTTGCTCTTTGAAACAAATGGTTCAAAAATCACTAAAACTCTTCAGTTGTAAGTTTTTAAAACGGTAGAAAACCATTTTCAGATTTTTACAGTGTGCAGGTACGTGTTTGCATATATATGTATATGTAGATACATATATATTTTTGTATATCTATGTTTTACATAATATAGTTTTCTGTAATTGAGAGGAAAAAAAGAAAATATCCAGGAAAAGGGCTTAATATCATCAATTATTGCTATATAGTACAAGTATTCTTTATACTTATGCAAATAGTAACAAAAGTTCATTTTCTTGTGCTGTTTCCTTTTTATTTCTATTTGCATTAATAAGTCTGCAGCATTCAGAGCTGTCCTGTTTGTATATTTCTTCCTGATCTTTACATTTTTAGTAAAAGTGATATTTCAGTGACCCTGTCTTCCTCCTCCTGTCCCTCATTTTCCTCACCTTCCTCCTCTTTCCTTTGGTTTTTGTTCCCCTATCTCTGTTCCTCTCCCCTCAACCTCCCACTCCTTGTACATAGTCAATGCTGACTATTAATGGGAAGTCTTAAAAAAATCCAGCTTCTCAAAATAAAATTTGTTGTCTTTTGGTTATCTTTGTTAATAATAAATTTCCATATTGGCCATATTGCAAAAAAAAGAAACCCAAAACTGCAAAAAACCAAACTAAAGAAAGTGAGAAAAATTACTTCCAACTCCTGAGCTTTCATTTCATCAGTTTTCCTTCTGGATGTGGATAGCATTTTTTTTTCCATCATGAGACTTTTGGAATTAATTGTCTTGGATTGTTGCATTGATCGGGGTAGTTGATCATCATTACAGCACTGCTGTCACTGTGCACAGTGATTTCCTAGTTCTCGCTTCACTTTGCATCTCTTCATATAGGTCTTGCTGTGAATTCCTGAAATCAAACCTCTCATTATTTCTTGTAGCATAATAATACTCCATCACAACAATCTAGTACGCCTTGTTCAGACATTCTCCAATTGTTGAGTAACTTCTCAATTTCCCATTCTTTGCCACCATAATAAAATGCTGAGTTTTGTACAAACAGGTCCGTGTCCTTTTTCTTTGATTTCTTTGGGATACAGACCTAGTGATGGTGTTGCTGGGTCTGAGGGGATACACAGTTTTATTGCCTTTTGGTCATAGTTCCAAATTGTTCTCCAGAATGGCCACAACAGTTCGCTGTCCCACCAACAGTTCATTCGTGTACCTGTTTTCCTTCATTCCCTTCAGCATTTGTCATTTCTGATGGGTGTGAGGTAGTACCTCAGAGTCATTTTAATTTGCATTTCTTTGCATTTCTCCTTCTGAAAACCACCTATTCATTCATATTCTTTGACCATTTATCAATTAGAGAATTGGTCTTATTTTTTATAAGTTTGTGTTCTCTAAATATTTGAGAAAATGAGACATTATCAGGGAAACTTGCTGTAAAAACCTTTTATATTACTTCATTGTTTTTGTGGCTTTTAGCAAAATGTAGTTTCCTTGCTTATCATTTTTGATCTATTTTTCCTTTTGCTTTGTCTGAGATCGTGATTACTAACCTTGCCTTTTTTACTTCAGCTGAAGTATAATAAATTTTGCTCTAGCCTTTTATTTTAACTCTGTGTTTCTTTCTATTTCAAGCATGTCTCTTATATATAACATATTCTTGGAATCTGTTTTCCAATCCATTCTGCTATCTGCCTCCATTTGTGTTTTGCATGAGCACATATGTATCAACTTTATGAAATTGCATGCCTTCTCAATGAGGGTGGGTGGGGAGGGAGGAAGGGAGAAAATCTGAAACTCAAAGCTTTAAAAATGAATGTTGGAGGTTGTTTTTACATGAAATTAGGAAATAAGTTATAGAAGCAATGGGATATAGAAATCTTTCTTACCTTGCAGGAAATTAGAAGGGAAGAGGAGAGGGTGGTAGTGATAGAAGGGAGGGCAGATTGGAAGAAAAGGAACCCCTGGGGTGGAAGTAGTGGGGAGATGGAGAGGAAATTTGAAATTCAAAATTTTGTGGAAATGAATATTGAAAACTGAAAATAAATAAATTTATATAAAAAAATCATAAAGGTGGAGTGGATAAAGACTTGGGTTTTCCTTTTTTTAAACTATTGTATGTTACAATAAGAGTCTGATATGGATAGACAGCTAGCTCGCAGTTTAAAAGAAATACTTAAATTTTTCTCAATTATCAAATGTGCTTCATGAGTTTTTTGGATAAATTTATCAGATGGTCTTCTTTTAGAGTAGCTCTTTTGTGGCTCCGGTATAGGGTTAAATTGGGAATTTAATTCTTCCATACTCTGAATATAAATACAGTAATTGAATTTTCTGGGCCAGTTTTGTGTGTGTGAATGTTTTTTTTTTAAATTTTGCAGATGTTAAATATATCCAGATGTTACCAGAGAAATGATGAATAATTTTGTCTTAGCAGTTATCTACAGAAACGCCTTGTAGCAGCTGCATGCCACGGTGTTTCCCTGTTGCTTTTTTAGGTGGTGATAGGAGATAGAAGCATCTCATTAAAGTCTTTAAATGCCCAGAAACCAAATTGCTCTAAAGATCCTCACATAACTTGGAGCTATGCTTTGTGGCTTTTTTTCTTGTATTTGAAATTTTTACCAGTGAAATTGGTCAGATTGGTTTATTGTTAGTGATAACAAATGAAAAATGTGAAATTCACAGGCTCTCCGACATGGAAAATGAAAGATAAATTTTGAATCTTGTATTTATTGTGGTTAAATAAATACAAAAGCATAGTGAAAGTTAATTAAATAGGAATGTACCACGAATGTTGGTTGGGAAGTAGGAATTATTCAGTAGAATTTCTAGTTAATAAAGGATCAAGCTGGAAAACTTTAAATAAAAATAAAATAATAAATAATAAATTTTAATAAATAATAATTTTTTAATTTTAATAAACTTTTGTTTATTTCAGCCATTTATTATTGAAAAATCTTTCCAAAATACATTACCATCTTTCTTATCTGCAGTTCTAAAGATGTAAGTATTAGGAAATAAAAAATTGTCCTGAATATGTACTGACTCCAGGACTGGTACTAGAAATTGCTGTCTTAAATTCCTTGTGCTTTAGTGGTTTAGAGCTGCACTAAGACTTTTGAGATGCAGCATTTTCCAAATCGTCATGATTGTAAAATGTGCAAGCTCGACCTAAGTGTATTAGAAAACTTTCCTGGAGAAATTTCAAGTGGGGACAATGAGCCAGAGGGGTCCAAAAGGGTTGGATGTGTCCATGAGGCCAGAGTTCTGGGTTGCAAGTGGGGAATTAGATGTATGGAAAGTTTCAGAAATTCCTAACTTTGATTTGAAAATGTTCTTATTATTCTGATATACTTTTCAAAGTTATTCTCTGTCTTTAATATTCATCATCAATAGACACAAAATATAAATAGACTTATTCATAAGTTAGATGTCATTCTCTCAGTAATAATGCCATACTTAACCATGCCCACCCTCAGGCCATTCGTTCTTCCTTTGTATCTCCCTCACATCATTCCCTTGTATCTCTGTCAATCAGGAAATAAGGATGCTGTGTTGATAGCTCTAAAAACCAACAATCTCAATTTCATTCTCTTTCGTGTCACTGTCATTCACATTCCAATACAAGTAAGGGATTGTTGGCACCTGGGAAAAAGACAAAAATGTAATTTTATTGAGGGCTAAAATATAGTTCCTTCCTTCCCATTCAACTCTGCTCTGTGTTTTTTTCCTCTCTCCTCCCATACAGAAAACAGTGATGGTAGATTTGTTTTTGCCAAAACCGAAAAGTGTTGTCAAGAGAATTTACCAAAATTCATTATCGCCATAAACTGTGTTCAGATGCGTGGCATGTTTTTTTTTCCATAAACACAAACAATCATAATAATTTCAAAAGCTGACATTTCTTTAGTTCTTTATGGTTTATAAGGCATGTTGTATACATTGCTCATTCTGTCCTTGTCGCAGTCCTAAATATGTATTATTTCATTATTATTGTTTGCATTTCACAGATGAAGGTGAAAATGACTTGTCCAAAATTACACAACAAGTGTATAGCAGAGATGAGATTCAAAATGAGATGCTTCTCATTCAAAAGCCAGAATTCTTTCTGCTATACTAGCATTTTTCACTTGCCAGAGTCTCCAAATTTAGTTATTTCCTAAGATCACGCAAAAGATGTTTTATTGTATCACTTTTTGTGGTCATTTGTATTTTCATGGTTGCCAAACAACAGCAAAGGTTCAACAGAGGAGCACAGTGAAGACTGTGAATTCACTTCTTTGAGGACTTAAGGCATTTCATTGCCTTAGAGAAAACCAGTATGGACTGAAATCTTCAAGTTGTGAAGCAGAGCTCTTTTACTTCAGTCCTCATGGGTCTTCTTACTTTTATCTCTATAACTCATGTGTTTATAGCTGTATGACCTTGGACAAGTTACTCAGTGTCCCTGGTACTCAGTTTCCTTATCTGTAAAATGAGGGTGTTTGACTAGGTGACCACAAGTATCTTCCAGTGCATGCTATCAATCTGCCATTGAACTTAGAGTTCATCTAGTTCAATCCTCCTTTCCTGTCCCTGTCTCTCCATCTCTCCTCCTCTCTTCTTCTCCCTCTCTCACCCCCCTCCACCCTCCCTTTTTTTTACCAATAAGGAAACAGACCCAGGGAGGTCTGGAGACTTTGCTAAAGGTTACGTAGATATTGACCAGGAGATTCAACATCTGCATTTTTGTGTCCTGCCTTAAAATCCAGTACTGTTTCTCCTATATCCATGCTGTCTATCAATTGAATCACTTAATGAACGAAAGACTAGATGAGGACTGGATTAGGTCAAATGTTCAGTGAATCAGAATCTCAGAGTTAGATGTTCTGCTATCCCCCAAAGTCAATTAACCTTTTTCCGTGTAACTCCTCATTTGGAAAATAGGACTACTAATAAACCATGTCCCAGGGTTGTTCTAAGAATAACAAATAGTGATTGCAAACCCTTTCACATCCAGTGTGCTTAGCAATACCGATGTAAAGTGGAAAGCTCTGCCATGTTCTCAGTGCTTGGTGTAGGCAGTTTGACATATGGCAAAATAAATAACTTTAATTTCAAGAACAATAGCCTTTTATTGAATTGTTTTTAAAGTTCATTACTTTAACTGTCATTAAAAATATTTATGGGTCTTTTCAAAAAGAGAGAGAGAGAGCAGGAGAGTGAGCACTTTCTAGTTTCACCTGGTCTTTTATCTCATACCCCAGGGTCAAGCCTGGAGCCTATTTTCTTTAACTGTCATCTGGTTTATAAATTGATCAAATTAGAGACGAAAGTGTGGTTTACGTTTATGTAAGTCTCACCCCACAAGCAGTCCAGTTTAGGGCTATCTCTGGTAGACAGTCACCCAAAAACTGTTTGCTTATGCACCTCTCAGAGTAGCACATGATTGCTGGAGAAAATCCTTAAAGTTCAGAGAAGGATTTAGAAATGTGGGTTTTTAGGATTTTTGTTTGGTAATTTGGATGAAATGACCTATTTCTTCTGCTTCTCACCATTTAAAAAAAAAAGACTTTCTGAACCTAAGTTTTAAGATTGGCATGATTATTGAGAATATATGAGAGATAACAGATGGAAAACTTGACTGTATTCTTTCCATGCTATACTGTTCCAGTGACAATACCTGCCTCTGTTACCCATTGAGAGGCTTCTGGCACCACCCAGTGAGGGTCCTCTGGCCCTGGCCAAAGAGTTATTTATTGCCTGGTCACTTCTTTTAGTGTTTCTAAGGTCTCTCTATAACTACCAGGTACAAAGTAGCTGCTGACCTTCCTTTGCCATACTAGTTACTTCACTGGAAGTCCCTGCCTTGCCCCAGTGAAACCCCAGGCCCAAAGAAATGAAAGTGTTAGAACCTTTCCTCTCTCTGCCTCCAGTAACGTACTTAGAGCATTTGGCTGACATATTTTGGGGACTTCTTCCTTACAGCTAATTTTCATCTTAATAATTGCTACATAAGCCCCCTTCTTTATATTCCTCAAATTTCATTTTGTAAAGACAGAGGGCAGCAGGTGTAGTGGAAAAAACATTGACTGGGGTTAGATTGTAGCTTGGATGCCCACTACCTGCCTGTATCATCTTGGGCAAATTATTTACAGCCCTTCCCTTGGCCAGGCTCTCTCCCTCAGTTTCTCTTATGCAGAAGGATGGGGTTGAGTTTGATATCCCCTGATCCCTTTTCTAGCTCTGGAGCTTTGATACTAAGATTAACCAGGGCCCTTTTTTGTTTTTCCCCGAAAGGGGAGGTGGACATGTTTAGTTTTTTTGTAGTCACATTTTTTTGTTTCTATTTCGAATTTCTGTATATTCCTTAGATGTGTTCTTCTGTTATTTAAATGGCATCGCTTTTAAAGAAGGATGGGACAGAGGTGAGTATATTATGTAGCCTTGCTAACAAGTGCAGAAAAAAAATGATCACTAATCAAACTTGTTCCGATCCTGTTCCCCAGACTCCTTTTGGTTGGGTGAGTAGACAGATACTATATTAGCAGTGATGGATTAAAGCAGTCTCAGGAGGATGTGAAGTTTCAGAATTGGCATGTTACAGCAATAGCTTTTCCTGCTAGGCAAGGGAGGGTGTTTACAGTTTTAAAATTGTGAAGTTTGACAACAATGCTAGATAAATTTTTTCCAGTGTCAGCAAGCAGAATATTGTTTTCATTTCTTTGCTTTTTAAATGTTGCTCAGGGAACTGTGTGAGTTCTAATTGATGCAGAGAAGAGATTTAGAATTTTCTAAGTCTATAAATTGATACCATTACATAGATTAGAAAGATGAGATTGAGGAAGTTGATTTTTTTCCCCATGAGAATGATACAAATTACTGTCAAACTGTTTATGCTAGCTTAAAAATATTTTCAACGTATAGGTATTTCCTTTCTTGGTGGGTAGTCTTGCTATTAAAGTAGAATAAGAGTCTGGGAAAAAGCAAAAGGTTTCTAATCTTTCTGCTGTGTAGAATTACATTTAGTTGCCCCATTGCATAAGTAGTGATGATGATGATGGTGGTAAATATGAGAATGATGAGGATTTTATTATTTAAAATTGAACTCCAACGTACTTGGAAGAAGCTATGCTAATTTTTTTTTATGTAAGAAAAGGTAAAAATATTTTTTTTAAAGAAACCTATCTCATGTTCATTTGGCATGTGACACTTAACACTTGAGGCTTTCTTAAATAAATTTAGTAAAATTGATTGTAAAACAGTAAAAATGCAAATCAAGCATGAAACATTCCTTCTTAGCTAATAACAGGTGAATAATTTCAACATTTTTCCTAAGAAACTGACATTCACTGACCTACACTTACTTTTTATAAATACTTTGCATTTTATTGGAATGCTATAGGTTTTTAAGTGTGTGTCTTCATATGGTTTTAGATTAATTGATAAACATGTTTTGCCATTTTGTAAATAACTCATAAAAATAATGTGGTATTCTCTCTCTCTCTCTCTCTCTCTCTCTCTCTCTCTCTGTCACATCTGAACTTGTTTTTTGCTTTTTTTTTTTTTTAAGTGATGTGACAGTATCTCCATTTAGGAGATAATCTGGTAATATCCTGGTTAGAGAATAGGAGTTAATGAATTGTAATAATGAAAAGGCAGTTAACTGTGGACATTTTGCAATAGGACCATATGCTAGATTAAAGCTGTAAGGGACCTTTGAGATCCCTCATTTTATAGTAAAATCACCCCTACAGAGGTAGAGTGCCTTGCCCAGGACTGGATATGCTATAAACAATGGAGCTGGTATTCAAGCTTCATTCGATGCCAGTGGAGGAAAGGAGATGGGAAGGAAGCCTTAGAGGGTTCTTTAAAGTACTGATGTTCTTGCAGTGATGTACAGAGAAGGTTCCCCCCATGCGTATATCCCCGGTTCTCTGATACAAGGCTAATACTTTTCTACTCTACAACACTGGCTACAATCAGCTTTGGCTTTTTTCTTAGATTTTTTTCCCTCTTATCTTTGAGAGGCTAAGGAAAACTACAGGCAATATGTTTTTCATTTTCCTATAAAATCAAACAAATCCACCAAGTAAAAATTATTTTGCTCTTTTCTTCTCCCCCTCCCCTCCTGCTTCCTTGTAGAGCAAAATAGATTCCTGTATCCGAGTGTGTAATTACTCTTTTTTAAGCCAGTTTCAACGAGAATAATGTTCCAGTATTACCCCTCCCCCGTAAAAGCTCTTTCTTTTAATTTACCTCATTTTTCTCTCTCTTCTCCCCCATCCAAGGGCATCCATCTTTTGCTGTCCCCTTTTATTTTTTTGAAGTGATCTCATCATAGTTCACACCCATGACCTCTGTCTGTGCATATTCCTAACTGTCCGTGTAATGATTAAGTTCTTGGGAATTATAAGCATCAATTTCCCCTGTCGAAATGTAAACAGTTTAACCTTATTGAATACCTTATGGTTTCTCTTTCATTTTACTTTTTTGTTCTTCTTTTCAGTCTTATATTTGAAAGTTAAATTTTCTATTCAGTTCTGTTCTTTTTATCAGAAATGCTTGAAAGTCCTCTATTTTATTGAATATCCATTTTCCCCCATTTTGCTGGATAGATTATTCTTGGTTAATCCTCTGTCCTTTGCCCTCTGGAATATTGCCCTCTGATCCTTTAATGTAGAAATTGCTAAATCTTGTGTTATCCTGACTGTGGTTCCATGATATTTAAATTGTTTCTTTCTGGCTCCTTGCAGTACTTTCTTCCTGACTTGGGAACCTTGGAATTTGACTCTAATATTCCTGGGAGTTTTCACTTTGGGATCTCTTTTTGGAGGTGATCAATTTATTCTTCCAAATGCTATTTAACCTCTTGGTTTTAGGATATCAGGACAGTTTTCTTTCATAATTTCTTGAAATGTGATGCCTGGACTCTTTCTTTTCATCATTGTTGTCAGGTAGTCCAGTAATTCTTAAATTCTCTCTCAGGTCAGTTGTTTTACTAACATTTCACATTTTCTTCTATTTTCTTCATTCTTTTAATTTTGTTTTATTATTTCTTGATGTTTTATGAAGTCCTTGGCTTCCACCTGCCCAATTAAAATTTTTAAGAAACCATTTTTTTCCAGTGAGCTTTTGTTCCTCCTTTTCCATATGGCCAGTCCTTTTAAAGTAATTTTTTCTCTTCGATAGATTTTTATGCCTCTTTTACCATTTGGGCAATTCTGGTGGTTGTTGTTGTTGTTTTTTTTTTCCAGATTTATTTGTGTCTCCTTTATAAAACTGTTGACTCTCTTTCCATAATTTTTTTTGCATTACTCATTTCTTTTCTTAATTTTTCTCTTATTTGATTTTTTAAATTCTTTTTGAGTGCTTCCAGGATTTTATTTTTTGTCCTGTGACCAATTCATATTTTTCTTTAAAGCTGTTTTTGAGTATCTTTTGGTTTTGTTCTTGATCTTCTCTGTCACCATACTAACTCTCCATGGTCAGGTTCATCTTTTGTTGTTTGCTCATCTTTCTAGTCTATTTCTTGACTTGCAATTTTATATTAAAGTTGGGTTCTGCTCCTGAGAGGGAGGAGGCACTGTCCCAAGTTTCAGGTCTTTCTGGCAACTGTTTCCAGAGCTAATGCTGGGGGCCTGTAGATTTTCAGTTCTTCTAAGGTTTTTTCAAATTGTTGGGAGGGGAATTTGGGAGAATTCTGTTGAGTTCCTGCCTTCATTCCACCATCTTGCTTCTGACTCAGGAAAATTCCATTAGCAGATAAATGGAGGATAGATTGAATTGGGAAGAGACTTGAATCAGGGAAACAAATAATGAGAGTATTTTGGTGGTCTGGGTGGCAGGTAATGGAGACCAGAAGGAGAGATGTGGTGGTGTGCTCACAGAAAAGGAAGTGAAAGTGGGAAGTATGGAGGAAAACCAATAACATTTGCTTGTTGCATGGACATATAGATATGGGAGGAGGGAATATAAGGAGTCAACTATAACAGTGAGGAAGTGAGGACCTTGGTGGCTGTAGATGGTTGTGCCTCAAAAGCAATAGGGAAGATACTAACTTTGGGTTTGGAGGGAGAGAGAAAGTAATGCTATCTGCCATTTGGATCATAGATCATCTCTATCTGCTCACTCTGCCCCACCTCATATTAAGAGGAGGGCAGGATTTTTACTTTAGTGTCATTGTTCCCAAGTTTGGGTCACTAGACATAGCTGCAAGGTAATCTGGAGGAGGAAGAGACTAGCACCTGAACCTCTGCTGTGGATAGCTGAGGGATCAGCATCTGACTCAGAGAGAGGGCGGGGGAGGTGGTTAAGAGCTTGTATGCCCCAGAAGGTTTGGGGTTGAGTAGGGACATATTAGAAAAATCAATAGGAGCGATCATGGATTTAAGCCCCATCATTGGCTTTCTTAGCAAGGATGGAATTGTCTTCTCTTGAGTGGTCAGGCCGTTACCCCCCAAAGGGGACAATTTTTGGAGATGATTGCTATGGTGGAGAAGAGTCAACCTCAGTGTCAGGAGGAGCAGAGTTCAAGTTTTGTCACTTTTCCTCTCGTTTGGTTCAGGCAGCTCTCTTCAACAGTACATTATAGATCTACACCATGATTTCTCTGCACCAAGAATTCGTAAGCTTTTTGGTTTCAGGACCCTTTGGCCTCTTAAAAATTATGAAAAGTTCCACAAAGAAGTTTTGTTGATGTGGACCATAATGATTGATATTGACCATATTGTAAATTAAAACATCTTAATACTATTATAAAAATAGTTTTGACCTCAGACAAAAGGTCTTGTTACCTGGACTATGCTGTGAGAATTCACGAGATCAAATAAATTGTGTGTGTGTGTGTGTGTGTGTGTGTGTGTGCATGTGTGTGAGATGTTTGCTAGGTATTGTTTTAATGTTATATACGATTGCTAGGCCTCTGATAGCCTCTCTCAATTATCTTGAGAGTTTCCATATGTTTCCTTTAAAAGAATTGCTTGTACTAAAAATGGAGCGGGGAGGAGAGAGTAAAGAATGCATAGGCTTGAGAGTCTGCCCTAGGACCTGCTAGATTGAAAAGGGAAATACCTGATAATTCTGCCCTTTCTGGGACATTGACGCCCAAACTGAATGGTGAAGGTCAAGACAAACAAAAATTTCTTACAGAAAACCCTGCTTGAACCCGAAAGGTCCATGATGTAGAAGAGAAATTGTCCTCAGCTGATTGTAGTGAAGGAGCAAAGGTGCAAAAGTGAAAGTAGAGGGCACGTAGCAGTGCATTAGGCAGGCGGGTAGCAGTGCCTTCACAGAGATCAGCAGCAGCTTTAGGCTGTGCATTGAGGATGGGGCACAGTCTGTCACAAGCAGGTGTAGCGGTAGCTTCAGCACATGGTAATGAGCTTATTATGACTCAGAAAAATCAGATATAACTGACCTGGGAATATTTTTCTTTCAATTGAATCTTTTTTAAAAGGTAGAAAACCTTTCAGTACTCCCAGGTTTACAGAATGTTTAACAGAATACAAATGGTTCTGTATTGCAAATATTCATTTGGAGGATGTTAATTGTATCTTATTTCAAGTTTTTCTTATTAAGGAGTCTCTTTTCAAGTTGTAGCTGAAGTTGATATAATGTTTATATATTCAATTAGTGGTATTTTCCTTCCCAGAGGTTATTTCTTTCCTATATAATACATGAAGTTCCCATTAGTGGTAATGTGGGTTGGGAGACTATACTCAGTTTATTAGAAGATACCTGAGTTGCTTACTTTCACCATTGCTAGTGCTATACTTAATTTATAGTTATGAAAGAAATTAAAATAATGTTTACTGAAAGGACAGTGGTATACCAATTGTGATTTATAAACTGCAGAATATAATTACACCATTTTCTAGAGATGTTAATAATATTTATTCATTCCATTGCACCCTCATCAAAAGTCACTTAAGTAATAAGCACGTGCTTTCCAAACATGCCTCTGATTCTCCACTTAAATAGATTGGAAATGAAGATATGAATATTGATTAAAATTTTTTTTAAATTTTCTGAAATTTGCTTGAAACAATTAAAGGTAACGTAAAGGAAATTTGTGTTAATTGTGGCCAGAAAATCTGTTATTTTATTGTATAAAAATCTTTTTTATTTATTGGGTTTCCTCTGTAGAAACATTCTATTTCTACAGTGGAAATAAAATGATGTATTGTGATTTTGAGTCATTCCTGCTTCCCTAAGCCAAAAAGGCCCTTCTTGGAACGTCCGTGTTGCGTTAGATGGAGTGTACTTTTTCTTCATAGGTACTCTGTGCAACTACACAGCATTTCCCTGTAAATGAAAACTCTAAGGGACATTTGAAGCGCACTGACTACCACATGGTAATGTGTCTTTATTCCTTTATGCTAGAAATGGTGCAGGAAAGATTCCAGCCAAGACACAATCATAATTACTGGAAGAGGCTTTAGAGCTTTTCTAGTTCAACCCCCGCATCTTATAGACGGGACTGAGGCCCATGGAAGTAGTGCCTTGTTCAGGGGCACACACTTTATAAATGTCAGTGCTCACCTTCACATTCAAGGAGTTTTCAGTTCATGACTTGCAAGGAGGAACAATAAGTGGTCTATCCAGTACCCACAATCACAGTTGAAAGTAAAGACCTAGGTTTCTCCAACCAAAATGAATGGTTGTTTTGGTAAATAATGTTATAATATAGTAAGGCATTGTTATCAGGAATCCCCCCCTCCCCCCCACACAGTGGAAAATTTAGAGGTCACACAAAACGTGTACTTCTTTAGCAGAGTAGAAGGAGATGAGGGAAGCAGGAGCTCAGATACTGGCTTTTCAGTGTAAAAGAAGTATTTGCAAACCAGGCGGCTGTGGGCGTGGCAGACTGCAGTAGGGCAGTCCTGGTCTTCTACCCCTCTGTCCCAGCCTGCACTTTCTCCTTACTTACCTCATTTTCAGCTAGACTAGCCTCTATTCTGCCTCCCTCCCCTAAAAAGAACTACTTTTCCTCCTCCTCTCCTAGGGCAAGTAGTCATCCTGATGCTAGGGCCCTTTTCCCTGTCAGTAGATAGAAAGGAATTTTTATTTTATTTATTTTTATTTTTATTTTTTTATTTTACACCTGCTAAGGAATGGGAGAGCTTCCAGGTTCCTTCCAGCTTGATATCCCATGCCTCAAGCCACAGTAATAAGTAACTGCACTCTGATGCAGTTGAATTTGTCTTAGTTGTTTGTATTATTTTTACATGATAAATTAAAAGTTGGCTTAAGGCAACACTTTGTGCTGTCAAGTACCAAACCCCACCTATTAGGAAAGATGGTGCACATGCTGACTCACTAGTTAATTACATTATATTAATATGTTAGTAGCATACCATTTTAATATAGATATATAACTAGAGGGAAACTTCGAAGTCATTTTGATTTTTAAAAAATTACTGTTTAAACATTTTTTTTTGTTTGTTTATCATTTAATGGTGAGAGGCAGTGTGATATATGGTGGCTAGAGAGCTGGCCTTTAAGTCAGGAGGACCTGATTTCAAGGTCCCACCTGGGACATACTGGCTTTGTGATCCTGAATAGGTCATGTAATCTCTTAGTGCTTTAGGTATGAGTTGTTTGGTTGTTTCAGTCGTGCCCCACTCTTTGTGACCCTGTTTGGGGTTTTCTTGACAGATACTGGAGTGGTTTGCCATTTCCTTCTCCAGTTCATTTTACAGATGAGGAAACTGAGGCAAATCAGTGACTTGCTTAGGGTCACACAACTAGGTTAGTAAGTGTCTGAGGCCAGGTTTGAACGCAGGAAGATGAGTCTTCCTAAATTTAGGCCAAGCGGTCTATCCACAGAGCCACCTAGTTGCCCTAAAACTATAAGTCTTTATTAAATACCAATTCCATCCAGACCCTGTGCTAAGCTCTGGGCTTGCAGAGAAAGGTAAAGGGTAGTCCCAGTTCTGAGAAGCTCCCATTCTAATGGGAGAGACAACGTTAAGCAACGATAGGCATGCCTCATATTATGGAGCCTCATTTTATTGTGCTTTGCAGATATTGCTTTTGGTTTTCGGGTTTTTTTTTTAAGGTTGAAGGCTTGTGGCAGCCATGCCTGAGCAGTCTGTTGGTGCCATTTTGCCAATAGCATGTCTCTGTCACATTTTAGTACTTCCTGCAGCAGTTCACATTTTTTCACTGTTACGATATCTGTTATATTGATCTGTAATCTGTGATCTCCAATGTCCTATTGTAATTGTTTGGGGGCACCACAAACTGGGCCCATAGATGATAGCCACTTAATGGATAAATGTTATGTGTATTTTGATTGCTCCACCAACCAGTCTTTCAGTCTCTCTCCTTTTACTTTTACTCCCTATTCCCTGAGACACAACAATATTGAAATAAAGATAATTAACAACCCTATAGTGGCCTCTAGATTAGAGTTCAAGTGAAAGTAAGTCAGTCGATGCCACAAACTTCATTATTGTGTTACTGTAAGAAATGGCCACAGCTCCCCCAGCCTTAAGCAGCCACCACACTGGATCCTGAGGCAGTCATGAGCATTGCATCAAGACCCTCCACCAGCAACGAGATTGTGGTTAAAAAAAAGACTGAGATTATGGCTTGTTAAAAAAAGGCTCAGATATTGGTTACCATTTTTTTAATCAATAAAATATTTGAAATTACAGTATGTACATTGTTTTAAGATAATATTATTACATGGCTAATAGACTACAGCATAGTGTAACCATGCACTAGGAAATCAAAAACTTCACATGACTTACTTTATTGTAATATTTGCTTTACTGTGGTGGTCTGGAACCGAACCGGTAATATCTCTGAGTTATGCCTATATGTGCCAACAAGCTACATACAAGATAAATTGGAAGTCATCAACTGAGGGAAGGCATGAAAATGAAGGTGGACTGGAATTTAAAGGAAGTCAAGGAAGCCAGGAGACAAAGATGAGGAGGGAGAGCATTCCAGGCCTGGGGGACAATTTGTGCTTAAAAGGACCCAAATGAGAAGATGAAGTGTCTTGTTTAAAAAACCATAAGGAACTAGAGTACTTGGTGGTGGGGAGGGGGGCGAGTTGAGAGGGTAGTGTGGGCAGAGTAGGTTCTAAAAGTCTTTTATTTCATCCTGTCTGGGATAGTGAGCCGGTGGAGTTTGGTGGAGGAGGGGCCAGAATGAGGCACCTATCCTGTTCACACCTTCACTTTAAGAAGACCACTTTCATAGCTGAGTGCCACAGAGGAGATGCCAACCTACAGTGGTAAAGGGAGCTCCTAAGTCTAGTCCCTTTCCTTTTTTCAGTAGTAATTTGGTGCAATGGAAAGAAGCTTGGACTTCGAATCAAAAGGACTCTAGGTTCGAGTGCTGGTACTAACAATTATTAGCTGTGTGATCCTGAGGAAATTCTTCTTTTGACTTTTAATTTCCTAATCTATAAAATGAAAATAATGACAATACTCACAGTATCTTCCTTACAGGGTTGTTTTGAAGAAAGAACATTTTAAACTTTAAAGCACAATACAAAAGAATTGTATTTTTATGGTGTTTAATCTCTTAGGTATCTGTTATTGTCAAGGATCAGACAAGGACAGTGTTGAAAAAGCTCTGAACAAGGAGTTAGGAAACCTGAGTTAAATCCCTTCTCATTACCTACCAGCTGTGGGACTTCCCCTCTCTGAACATGTTTCCTACATTTCAGAAGTTAGAATTGACCTTTGGAGATGAGGTGTTGCTGCCAGCCAAAGGTTTAATTCCATCTAGCACAACTTCCTATTCAAATTTTAGTTGTACATCACTTTCCAGCTTGATTTTTCTTTTTCAGTGATACTTGAGGTCTTCATTCTAATATTTTTTTCATTGACTTGCAGAAAATGCAAAAATGCTTTCTTTCCCTAAGGTCTAGAATCTTGTGTTTCACACTGTTAATAATAGGCCCTATTATGTTGCTTCCCACTGAGCCTGTCTAGGAAGGGCTCCACAGCTGGCCAGGCACCTGACATGCCCCAGGCAGGTACTCTGACCTGCCCAGATGCTGTTAGGGCCTCCTGGGGAGGAAAGCTCTTTCCCTCCCCTGAAGTATCTCATTTATTCCAATCTCTTTCCCTCCCCTGAAGTATCTCATTTATTCCAATCTCTTTCCCTCCCCTGAAGTATCCCATTTATTCCAATCTCTGAATAGAATGAGTTTGTTGATTTGGGATCCTTGGCATTTCCCTTTTCCTAACCTCAGGACATGATTGTCTCCTCCTAGGTCAAGTGAAGTCCTCCCCTCTGACCCTGCCCATTCTCACTCTGCAGTCAGCATGACTATAACATTGGGTTGTCACCTACTCCTGTGGTTATTCTATTTTTTAACCAGGCACCGAAGTCTTGCTTTGTTGTTATCTCAGGAATAATAAATCTGATTCCCTCATTTCTAACAGTAGGTCTGACAGCTAAAGGACGTTGAAGTAGGTGGAGTGTAGCCAAAGATACCGGTGTTTGTGGTCACTTTCATTTTCCTTCAGTGAACAACTTCCCCCCTTTTTTTTAAATAGTAAAGTTATTTCCCAATATGTAAGTACCCCTACTCCACCCAGCCCTCCCTTAGAGAAAGGAAGAATTTGAATAAAGCCAAACTAAACAACTATATCTGTCACAGTGTTCTCTCCCCTCCTATTCCTCTTCTCCTAACAGGAGGGAGATGTATTTCTTCATTTTTTTTCTCTGGGACTAAGATTAGACATTTTAAGTAATTTGAGTTCAATATTTTACTGTTTAGAGTTGTGTATATGGTTCTGCTTTCTACTGTTCATCTGTTCATCCTATTTATCTGTGATTCTCAGATTTTCATAAATTTGCCTTGTCTTATAGAACACTAATATTCCACTACATTCATGTGCCACAATCTGTTTAATCATTCTCCAGTCTATGGGCACCCATTTTGGGTCAAGGTTTTTGCTCCCCTATAGAGTTTTGCTATCAATATTTGTTATACAGGAAATTCTTCTTTTTGTCATTGACCTCTTAGGACTATATGCCAAGTGGTTGACCAGCTGCGTTAAAATATATGAACATTGTAGTGACTTTTTTTTTTTTTAGTTACCATAACTCCAAAATTGTTTACTTTGTGATCCCTATAAGACATTTCCAAATCATATTAAGAGATAATTTGCCAAAAAAAAAAAAATGATCTACTCTGTGAACAGCCCCATACTTGGTAGTAGTGGGAAATTCCAGGACAAATAGAAAACATGCTGCCATCAAATTGTTGGCAACCCTTTTGAAGAAGCCAAGTTTTTGTACACATAAAATAATTTGTTGGTAATTTAAAATAAGTTATAAATAATACTCATAATTGTAATTTACATAACTTTACTGTTTACAAAGCACTGCAAGTGGGTCTTCCAGTATTGTCTTACATGTATTTTCTTTGCTTATTAGCCTCCCTTTCCCCAATAAAATGCAAACTCCTTAGGACTGGAATTGTCATTGTTTTAGTCTTGTACCCCAGCATCTAGTGCATCTATTTTCTCCACTGGAGCCACTTTACTGACTGTTTACCCAAGTCTAGTAGGGTCACAAAAGGATTCAGTAGAGTAGATATTGGGTTCTTTATGAAATTTCGGTTTTGTGGGGACTTTTATAAAGCCTTTTAAAGTTCATAAAGTACTTAAAATTCAGCTCCTCTATAAAGCAGTTTAGAATAATGTTTGAAAACTAAACAAACTATGAATATACCTTTAACCCAGTGATACCACTGTTAGACTCATATACCAAAAAGATCAAAGGTAAAAGGACCTACATAAATAAAAATTTTATAACAGCTCTTCTTGTAGTATTAGAGAACTCTAAACAAATTGTGTTATATGAAAGTGATGGGATATTATTGTATGTTAAGAAATTATGAAAGGATGGTTTTAGAGAAAACTGACACAACTTATAGGAACAAAGTAGGAAGAATGAGGAAAACAATTCACATTATAAACTCAGCATTATAAAAAAAAACTTTTAAAGACTTAACCCTAAAAGATCCTTCACAATTTCAGAGGATCAGTGATAAAGCTTGCATCTCAGTTCCTGAAAGAGAAACGGTAGGAGCAGGATGAAGCCTATGTTTTTGGACTGGCCAGTTCCTTTTCTGTTTTCCTTTACTCTGTGTATTTGCTGCAAGGATTTGGTTTGGTTTTTGGTTTTTGGTTTTTTTTTTGTCAGCATGGGAGTATGAGGGGGAGGAGAAGGAAGACTGTTAGTGAGTTTGCAAAAAAAAAAAAAAGAAAAGACAAAGACAGGGGGGTCATTGAAGCAATTACAAAATCACACACACATATAATTTTTAAACGCTTTCATCAGCAAAAATTTGCCTTCTGTTCTCTACTTGCCCCCCGTTCTTCACTCTGAGTCCTTTATCTCTCTCTCTGGACGTAGGTACCAGATTTCATTTTTAGAAAATTCTTCTTTCTTGTTGAATCCCAGACTGCCTTCCTACAGCTTCTGTACGTAGCCCTAGATCTACCCCAGTGAGGCCAAACTGAACAAGTCTTAATCCCAGGAAGCTTCAGTCCAAGCTCCTTACGGTGACATGTCACTGTTTAGGGTTGTCATGTATGTATATCCCTGATAACTTTTTTTTTGTTTTCAGTTTTCTACAATCACTTCCATAAGTCTTAGATTTTCTCCCTCTTCCTCCCCGTCCCTCCCCAAGATGGCATGCATTCTTATATGGGTTCTGTACATACATTCTTATTAAACACATTTTCACATTAGTCATGTTCCATAGAAGAATTAAAATGAAATGGGAGAAACCATGAGAAAAACCCAAACAACAGGAAACATAGCGCAAGAGAAAATCTTCTGCTTCATTCTATGTCCCAATTCCATAGTTCTTTCTTTGGACGTGGATGCATTTTGCCTCCATAGTCCTTTGGGAAGGTTTTTGATCCTTGCATTGCTTTGAAGGGCTAAGTCTATCAGAAACAGTTCTCACACACTCCTGGATCTGCTCCTGTCACTCAGCATCACTTCATATATGTTCTTCCAGGCCTCTCAGAAGTCTTCCTGTTCATCATTTCTTATAGCACAGTAGTATTCCATTACATCGTATACCATAACTTGTTCAGTCATTCCCCAAATGATGGGCATCCCCTCAATTTCCAGTTCTTGGCCATCACAAAATGAATTGCTGTAAATATTTTTGTACATGTGGGACTCTTTCCCATTTTTATGATTTCTTTGGGATATAGTCCTAAAAATGATATTACTGAGTCAAAAGGTATGCACGTTTTTATAGCCCTTTGGGCACTATTCCAAATTGCTCTCCAGAATGACTGGATCAGCTCACAGCTCCACCAACGGTGTATTAGTGTTCCAGCTCTCCCACATCTTCTCCAGCATTTACCATCTTCCTTTTTTGTCATGATAGACAATCTGGTGGGTGTGATGTGGTACCTCAGAGTTGTTTTGATTTGCATCTCTCTAATCTATAGTGATTTAGAGTATCTTTTCATATGACTATAGATAGCTTTAATTTCTTCCTCTGAAAACTGCCTGTTCTTATCCTTTGACCATTTATCAATTGGAGAATGACTTGTCTTTTTATAAATTTGACTCAGTTCTCTCTATATTTTAGAAATGAGGCCTTTATCCCAGACACTCATTGCAAAAATTCTTTCCCAATTTTCTGCTTCCCTCCTAATCTTGGTTGCATTGGGTTTGTTTGTGCAAAACTTTTCAATGTAATGTAATCAAAATTATCCATTTTGTACTTCATAATATTCTCTATCTCTTGTTTGGTCATAAATTTCAGCATTCTCACACTATTATTTGCACCCCTTATTTGTTTGTAGTATCAGTCTTTATATCTAGATCATGTATTTGTGTATGGTGTCAGGCATTTATCCCTGATAACTTTTTCAAAGGGAAATAACTCAGAGTTTCTTACTCTTAATATATTCTTATTTTTTCTCCATTTTATAACTCCCAGAGTTTCTGGGCAATTAATAATCAATTTTTATTTATTTAATTTATTAATTAATCAATAAATTGATGGTCAGTGGTTTCTCTCAGTAATCAAAGATCCCAAGAGAGACCCTGAAATACATTCTGACCAGTGAAATCAACCCTGATTAGTGGATATTTAAGGAGGAGGTGGGCTCAAAGTCTTCAGCTCCTCCTGCTGAGAAGGGAACTTGATCTTTAGACTCGACAGCCTCCAGGCATTTGTGCAGGAAAAGCCATTTCCATCCACACCCCTCTGGCTAGTTTTCTCTATCTTGAGTTGTGTAGCCCTGAACTGTCATGGAGGAGGGGCTGTAGGACTGGGAGTTCTTCCCCAGATAAAGGCTGGCCCAGACTGAATTCTGTTTATACTCTGAACAGAAATTTGGTATCCCAGGGGGATGAGGCCCAGACCACCCAGTTAACTGGTATGTGCCTTGGAGGCTAGAAGGGAATCGCCTGACTCAGCCATGCCCTTCAAAGATTCAGGAATTAAGTTTTAATAGAAAAAAAGGAAGAGGGTAGATCAAAAATAATAATTGGTTATTAATACAATAGCATAATATTAATCTCTCACTATCATAATTCAGGAAGTAAAATCTAGGAAAAATGTTTTCTTTACAATTTTCCGCATATGTACACTCCGTGCCATCTTTTTCTCCCTTGACATTCTTTAGAAAGCAGACATTTTATGGTGAGCTAGGCAAAGGCCAACCTGGATCATTGGATCCACACTGCCAAAAAGCAGTGGTAGCTTCTTAGAGCTTGGAGGAATCTGCTTATGTGTATGACTGGCATCAATATTATATCTTAGAGTTTAGGGTAATTTATGTGAACAAAGGCCTGAAGGATCATTTCTGTTTCGCCTCTGACTCTGTCCTGGATTTTCTGTATCTGATCAGTTGTCAGCATCAGTTAATTCCATGTTAACTCAAATCTGTCCTGTCTTTGGCACTGCAATCACTTTATTTCTGCCGTTTGTTTCTTCCGTGTCCCACTCCAACCTTGGTTGGTCTTTGTGCTCGCTCCAGGACGAACACATTTCCTTTTATTTTGAACTTTTCCCTTTTGTAAATATTCCATTTTGGCCTGAACAACTGGTTTGTGCTCGATAGTGCTTTATGCCCAACGTCCCCTTTTGTATTGGTGGCACTGTGATGACATGCTCCATCATACCAGCTCTGGGGAGGAGTGAAAGATACTACTAAGTCCCCAAGCTTCCACTGCTGCTGCTCAGCCGCTGCTTCTGCTTTTTAGTTTACTTTATCAAAAGTTATTACCCAATCCAGATTGTGGTGGCCCTGAGGTCTTTCTCCTTACTTGTTAAAGGAGTTGTTACCTGACTTCCTGTTTTCTTCATGACCCCAGCTCCTGCCTTTATGTTGGGGGACTTTGGTTTAAGAAATGATGCCCCCCTACACCCTAACTTCTAAGTTTTTCCATCTTCTTTCACCCCATGACCTATTTCTTCATTCTGTCTCCACCACACACAGAAATGACCCTTACCACAGAGCTTGCCATCACTCACAAGTCTTCTGTTTCCATAATCAGTAAGGCTGAAATTCTTTGATCCAGCCATAATTCTCTGTCATGTCTTTTCCGTTATCGCTTCTAAACCTGTTCTTCATCCTAATTTAACCACCAGTTCAGTTCAACACATATTTGTTGTTTGGTCTCTCAGTGCCTTTGGCTGTAACATGAAGTAGTATGACTAAAGATTTTTGTGGTCCTTCCCAATTTTAAATGCCAATTATACCATTTATGTATGCTTAATTCTACTGAAAAGAAAACATAAATATTGCTATCATAGTATCCATGAGCCCTGTTTGTTAGTCATGTTAATTGAAATAGGAATTAGACCTATGATTTTATTAGTATAAGGAAACTTTATAGCAATGCAAGTTGGCACCTGCTCTGAAAATTATAAACCTGGAGAAGTGCATAGAGCCCTGAGAGTGTGCCTGACTTGGCCAGGGTCACATGGTCAGAGGCAGGGTGTGAACCCAGCAATTCTTAACTCCTAGGCTTGTTTGCTAGTCCCTATGCCACACTGCCTCTTCTAATGTCAATAAGCATTAAAATATGTAAACCGAACTGTCAGGGTTCTATTAATTTTGTTTTTAATTGTCACACCAAGCAGTTAAAAATAAATAGCTGTATTGAACCTCAACTTTTAACTTTCTGTTCCCTCTCACAGTTTTTTGTTGATTATTTCTGTTTATATTATGAAAACCAGTGCTAGAAGACAGTTATCTCTATGTATGAATTCACTGCCTTATTACAGTTCAAAATGGGTCATCCTGGAAGAGTAAGAAATGGGGTCACTGAATTTCAAGTGGGTTTTACTGCTCAGCTGGATCTGTTGAAAATGAAAAGGGGTCCGCTAATATTTGTTACCTAAATTTTGATAATTAAAAAGATATAATGTTAGATCACTGGTCTCTATAATTCACTTTTTTTTTCCTATTTCACAGTAATATTTTATTCCCCCATTACATGTAAAATTTCCAGATTCTGCCCTTCCTTCACTCCCCTCACCCCTTCCTCATATGGTAAACAATCTGACATAGGTTATACATGTTAAGTCATGCAAAATCATATAAGTCATTTTGTTTAAGGAGACTTGAATAAGAAAGAAAGAGAGAGGGAAGGAAGGTAGAATGCTTCAGTCTTCATTTAGATAAAATCAGTTTTTCCTTTGGAGGCAAATAGCATTTTCCATCATGAGTCTTTTCAATCCTTGTATTGCTAAAAAGAGCTAAGTCTTTCATGGTTGATCATTGCACAATGTTGCTGTTATTGTGTACAATGTTCTCCTGGTTCTGTTCACTTCACTTTGTATCAGTTCATTTATGTCTTTCCAGGTTTTTCTGAAATCATTCTGTTTGTCATTTCTTATAGCATAATAATATTTCATTTCTGTAATTCACTTACTTATAACTCTCTTACTGATATGAGAAAGATTAATATTCATTAGGTTGAAGCTATTAGGTTTATTCGGATAAGTCATCATTTCTAAGAAAGTACACATTGTCTGAATTGACATCACAGTGGATTGTGGGCATTCTGTGCCTCAAATTTGATATTCTGCAATTAAATAAAGAGCAGGACTAGTTCTTTTCCAGACGGTATATTTGAGACATATTTGCTATGCAAGTTCTGCCTTGCTTCGAAAATTGGAGACATCTGCCCCTGAAATTCCTTCCTGAGTTTATTTAAAACAGCACAGTGTAAGTAGTGGTGTCTTCTAGGCAATGAAGTTTGTTTACATATTTCTGATAGGATACATCAATTAAGATAAAATTTTATTAGTCAAGTAATAATTTCATTCATGAATACAACTGTTAATTTATTTGTTTGCTTTTCTCTTTCAACTGATAATAGGCATAATTTCTTATAATTGTTTTTATCAGTACTTGGCAAAGAAATTCATTTTTGGAAATTATTTTAGCCCATATACAGCACTACCTACAAGTAAGTAGTGTGTGTCAGAAGAGCATTTATTTTAAAATAATCTCTGAAGAAGAGATACATGTAATTTTAAGAAATTCAAAATAATTGGTTCCTTGAACTCTTATCAGATTTCTTAATATTTTCACATATATTCACTTTAAACAAATGACTATAAATAAGAGACCGTCATAGTATGCAGTGCCTTGAGTAGGCACACTAAGCTGAACTAAATAATCTTATTTTAACCTGGAGCTGTCAGTGAAAGTATTTTGAAATAATCACTTCTCCCCAGTTTTCTGTTCATTACACGTTGTGCTCCATTCTCCAGGCCTGTTCTCCTCATCTCTGCTTCTTGCTTTCCCAGACTTCCTTTTAAAACCTAGGTCAAATCCCACCTTCTTTAGGAGGGCTCTCCTGGTCATCTCTGTACTCATGCTTTCCCCCAGAAATTACCTTCTATCTACTCTGTTTTCTTCTTGTACATACCTAGTCATTTACAAGTTTTCATCTCCGTTAAAATGTGACATCCTGTAATGCTAATGAGAATTAAAGATCTCCCCCCTTCCCTCCCTTTGAAGGGCTTGCTCATTAAGGGAAGCTTCCTTAGGGGAGGTTTTTGTTGTTGTTGGAAAGCCCACTCCTTTTGTTTATTTCTAGTGAGGCCCTGGTTCTCAAGGGTTGGGATGCCCTCTGGTTCTGAAAAGTGTACATGTGCTCTGAGATAAAGTTTTACTCTGGGGCTTAGTCTTTGGAAGAAGGTTTGTGTGCCTAGTGAGACTCTGGGAAGCTGCCAAGGAGTCACCTGACTTTGAAAACCCAGATGTGGGTGCTTCCCTCTCTGGTCACTGTATATGTATTGCTTATGGTCAGACAGTTGCAAGCCCTGTCTGTTGATCTTTATTTCTCTGTTTGTATTTTACCTGAAGTTCAGGGTCTTGACTTTTCCCCCTGAACTAAGTGAATGATACAGGTGCTTGATTAAAGTGACTGTTGACCCCTCAAAAACTGTATTCCTTCTAGAAAAGCAGATCTAAGAACCTGTACAGCAGGCCCTCCTGTATATGTTGGGGTGCTTGCTGATATACCTCCTTAAGGGCAGGGACTGTTTTTTGCCTTTCTGTATATGCCCAGTACTTAGCACAGTGCCGTTCATATAGTACATGTTTAATAAATCTTTGTTACCTGGTGGAGAAATAGTTTCTTTGGCATTTTTAGAAAGAATTGATGAGGGTTGAGTCTGTAATATATGATAGACTTTGTCTATTGAAGATAAATGTTCTTCATTTAAAGAATGCTGACCAGTTTTTCTTTCTTGGTGGCTTTTGGTTTTAACCCATTTGGACATAAGTCTTCTGTCTCACTTATGGAATTAATAGCTCATACACATACATAAACCCATATATACAGTTAATTAATGAACAAGTAGTAGTCAGAGGTAGGATTTGAAGTCTGGTCTTCCTGACCAGACTGTTCAGTGTACATTAATTCTAGCAGCTTCTTGACATCCTTTATATCTGTCTTAAGTTACAGTCATGTCCATGCCAGATAAATGTAAAATTTGAGTAGCATTCTTTAAAAATATTTTGACTTTTTTCTTTGCCAACGATAGAGTTGAGAAAGACTATTGCCTTCTTTACTTCTTCAGGCTGCCACTCCTATTCATGGTCGTACAACTATTAAGTAACAGCATCAGATAGAACCATGGTCTTCATGTTCTCTAGTTGAGTGTGTTGATTATACAACAGGTCTAAAACCTAGTTAGTATATTCAATTGCACTTGGGCTAAATGAGATGTTATAAAGAAGGTTACTAAAAACTCTACTTTGTATTGTCACTAATATTACTATAATTGTTCCTGGACAAACTAACACAGTCTATCCAGTTTTATTGTTTGTGGGCAAAAAAGTAGGATTCCACAGCAATTTTGTGATTCTTCCCACCCCTCCCCCTCACTTTTTTTTTTGCAGCTGATATGAATCCTTCTTCATTCTGCTATTTAGGAGAGCAGAAAAATGACAGCCTTATGAATAATTTTAGAAAGAGGAAAAACTAGTGGCTAACAGAAAGCCAGACAAGAACAAATTGATTAAGGGGATAATGTTACTCACTTGAAAATCAACCTTCATTCTTCTGTCTTACATTTCCTATGTTATATGTTATATAATAGACATACACATGCAGTATTTACATATTAATTAGTTATTTGCCTCTGTAACACCAGCTGGTCTGTGCAGCTAATTAATCAATGGACAGAAAGATGTATGTGCATGTGTTTTTTTCTTTTACTTTTGATTTCATTGGTAGAGATGACTCCCCAAAAGGGAACATCCTGTGCTAATATAGATTGGCACTTCTTCTTTAACTTGTAATCTCCCAAGGTCACACAGCCCATGTGTGTCAGATACAGACTATATATAATTTTGGGAAGGAGGACAGGATGGATGAGAGAGTAGGGGGAGCCAAGAAAAACTGAACATCAGACATAGTACTTGAATGGAGTTTTGAAGAAAACCAAGGCTTCCCAAGATCCTCAGGTCTTAGTGGTGAAGGCAAGATGGAAGAGGATTCCAGGTATGGGGATACCATTCTAGGGCAGAGATGGGAGACGGAGCACAGCATTATTTTGTCTTTGGTGTATCGAGAGTCATGGCTATGAGCCACGATTGGGAGGTTAGACAGCATTTGCACAGACATCCCAACCTGGTCAGGTATAGGCTGGATAGTAGGATTGCCTTGCAATCTTGGCAGGTTCACCACTTTAGGTATTCCTACTATTTTTTTGTAACCGCAGACGGTAGGCTGCTATGTATTTTTCCTTTATTAGAGTAGATAAAATTGAGTATTCTGTCATGTACTGAACTGAAAAAGAAAAGAAAGATGTTATTAGAACATCTGTGGTGACGATTGTTCTACTGCTACACTATGAAGCCTCTTAGTTTCATACAGAAAATTTTAAAGGACTCTAAAATAGGGAGCTGCAGCATCTGAAAGTTTAGTTTCAATAAAAGCAGAATCAAAGTACGCCTTTTTTCTTTTCTTTTTTCTTTTTCTTTTTTTTTTTTGCAAATATCAATAAAAGATGAAGCTTAAGAGATGAAGAATGGACCAGTGAGGTGGAGGACTTGTGTATAAGTCAGATTCAGAGAAATCTGTACTTCATTGAGAGAGAGAGAGAGAGAGAGAGAGAGAGAGAGAGAGAGAGAGAGAGAGAGATGTCTATATTGATCAGCCCTTAAGAGAGCAAAGAGCAAGGCTGCTTTGGTAGCTACAAGATGACAGAACAACCAGTGAATACATCAAGATAATGGTCTGCACAATCATCTGGAAGCATTGTGTTGTCTGGAAGTATGTAGTTCCCATGAAGGAAGGAAGGAAAACTCCTCATAAAATAATTCTCTTTAAATTTTTTCTGTTCTTTATTTTTTCTAATGCAAGTATAACTTAGATGTGCTAGAATCCTGTTGTAAATCTTATTTTGTGAACAGATTAATAAGTCAGTTAATAGCTACTACTCTTTTTTGGAAACGGATAGCAATCACTGTTCAACTTCAACAATTAAGCAAGGGCATTCCTGCATAGTAGTCATAGAATGTGAATATTAAAAAGGCTCTTGGAGAGCATTTCTTCCAACCTCAACCCATTTAGGGTCCACCCAGCTTGACTCCAACACTTCCAGATGTAGAACACACTTTGTAAGGTAGTCCATTCCATTTTTAGACACTGAATAGTGTGCTTTAAAAGATAGTTCATCCTGTCATAGAGTTGATAAGTATTCACGTAACTTCCATTCTCTTGGTATAAGCTGCTCAGAATAAATCCTGTGAATCTTCTAGTTATACTTCAAATATCCCTACTGAATTTAGTCTGGTCACATTTTCCTTATTGTTCTAGTACATTTAAATCTTTTGATCCTGATTCATCTCGCATGTGAATCACCTCTTCCCAGTCAGTAGCATCTACACATTTATAAAGCATTTCTTGCATGTTTTTATCCAAGGCATTGACTGCGGTGCTGGAAACAATAGGATTGAGGTCAGAACGCAGGAGACCTCCCTCTTGGTTGTTAGGGATCCATTAGACATACGTTGTTTATGTATGTTTAACTACGTTTAACTGTGACTCTACCTGAACGTACAAAGCAATCTGCTGCCTAATTTAAAATTTGTAGGAGAAACTTGCTGTGTTCCAGGTGCAATCCCTCTACAGAGTTTTGCTTTCTTTTCAACCTATTGTGTAAATACATGAAGGCTTTTTGATTTTTGTCAGTGAGGGGAACTCTCCAGGATTGGAACTCCCTTTAAGGACATGGGTAAGTGTTCCAGAGGTGAGTGACCTACAGGGGTTATGTACCTAGTCAGTCATGGAATTTGGAGCCAAGTCTTCCTCTAGCTCCAAGTCAGACATTCTTTTTGATAGACCCAGTGTTTCTGCCAAAGGATAAGTATAATGATGTCAATAAGAATATTATTTTTCTGCTTACTATTCTTTATGAGGGCCGTAGTAGGAGGACAAGCAACTCAGTGTTCAATTCATTGTGTCATTGTGTCACTTTTTTGTCAGTGACTTCCTTGGGCTATATTCCTAGCAAAGGAACTCTGGTTAGAGGGTGGAGATTTGAACCACTTCATTTACACAGTTCCAAATTGCTGTATCTATTCACATAGCTTCACCAGCAGTAAAGTTAGCGCGCCTGCCTTTCTATCATTCCTTGAACATTAGCTTTTGGTGTCTTTGCCAGTTTACTGTGTGTGAGTAGAAACCTTGGGATTGTTTTGTTTTGTGTTTCTCATATTATTAGTGATTTTGAAGAATTATTTTGTATAGTCGTAAATAACATCATCTCTTTTTAAATTTATTTCTGTTAGTTGTCTAGACGTTTTGCCTATCAAACCCTTATCAGAGGTAGTTAATGCAAAGTTTTTTTTCTAAGTGTTATCCTAGATGGGTTAATTTTGCTTGTGCAAAAGCTTTTCAGTTTCACAGAATCAAAATTATTTAATTTGCAATTACCTCTATTAATCATGTGCTTAGGAATTTATCTCATTGCTATGTTACTTTTTGTTACAGTATGATCTTTAATGAAACCATTTAGAATATATTGTGGAATATGGTATAAGATGTTGCTCTAAGTCTAGATTCCGCTAGAATGTTTTCTAGTTTTCCCTGCAGTTCTTATCAAATAGGGAATTCTTTCCTAGGTAAGGATCTTGGGGGTTTTCATGCTCTTGGTTATTGAGTTCAGTTACTTCTGATTCTTATCTATTCCACTAGCCTACTTTTCTAGAAAATCATTAAAATAAAAAATGTTTTCCTGCATATATATGTCAGTGGTCAGAAAAACTAATAACTATTTTCAGAATTTTAAAAAAATCCATAGATACCTTGATTTGCAATTCACTCTCTTATGAATTTATTTTAATGCTATATTATCACCATATTAATGATACATTAATGGATGGTAATTATGGTATTGATAGTAACCATTTTTAGTGTGGGTAAAAAATAAGATGAAAAGTTGTTATGATGCTGTGTGTGTGTTTGTGTGTGTGTGTGTGTGTGTGACTTCCAATGTGAACATTTTCTTCACTAGTAAAACTAGACTATTGAGAAGTAAAGGGCTATCATCTAACTGCATAGCCAGTATATAAAGCTGGCAGAACTTGAACTCATGTTTTCCTAACTCCAGAGCTGCCTCTAGTGATATTTTATGTACTAAAAAAGTTAATTTAAATAGTTACTGTTAAGTAATTGTTTTATCGATTTGTAATAAACATTAAATTCTTAATCATTTAACTAAAAAGTTTGAAATCATTTCTAAGCAAGTAACTCTGCCGGATTTAGGATTTAATTTCCAACAGGCCTAATCTGGTTTTTCTGGAATGTGGGGTGTTTTTTGTTTACTTTTGAAATTAAGATAGAATTGAAGAAGTCAACTATTGTTCATAAAAATTTGCAGTAATACATGTATATGCTAAACTGCTATTTGTCTAGATCGAAATAATTGAAAAGCTCAAACTTATATACATACATACACACATATATATATATATATTTTTTTTTTCTCAGAAGAGCAGTCATTTGCAAAAGATACTTAAAAGTTGAAGTCAAAGTCAAACACTGTGTTTTGTTAGCTTGCTACTCAGGAAGCTATAAAAGCCAGATGATCCCTTCAAGTACCAGAGAAGCTGTGAAGTGGGCCAGGGACCAGTGAGACAGATGTTGTTGGAAAGGAGGAAGGGGAGGAAGGCAGGCAGAAAAGGAAATGAACTGGAGAGAGAGAAGGAAAATGTCTAACAACAGTTGGTGAAGTGACCGGGGGGAGAAAAGCAGGTGAGGTAAAGAAAGGCAAATGGAACTAAAGGAGAGAAAAAGAAAAGGAGAGAAGGAAGTAGTTGTGTGGTAGGTACCCAAGAAGCACAGAAACTGTAAGGTATGTCATCCATTCATTCATTTAAAACACCATTTAAGTACCTGCTCAGTGATAATATGCTATAATTAATATACTGTGATTTAAATTATAATCCACTGTCTTTTAAAGTGTAGTACAAACTGTACAACATGCAGCTTCTAAATTGCCTAATGGATAAAGCAAAAGAAGCAGAGAAATAGAAGGGGACCAGGCAGAAAGTTGTTTGCACTTGTCTTGAAATGTTTGAGAAGAGACGTTTTGGACACCAATAATGCAGTGTTGATTTAACTCCGGTGTTAAGAAAGAGCCATGGCTTAAATTCCTTCCTCTCATTCAAGTAAACAGCTGGGGAATGCCTTCTCTGAATATGCCTCAGTTAGAGCAGCCAGACAGGGTTTTGGCAAAAAGATCCAAGGGTCACCCACTCTAGGCCGGTTTTCATGTGAAGAAGAAGAAGGCCCTATGAGCAAAATAGAATTGGATTTCTTGTGGAGCGAAATTGACTGACATGCCCATTTTTAGAAGCAGAAGACAGTGTTAGTGTTTGAGTTCTCCAGCAGTTTATAAACTGGGTGTATTTGGTAGAAAGAAATCTGCTGACCATGAACGCTATAGAAGAGTTCCTGTGACGCTTTCAGGGATTTAATTGCCAAGCCTGGTCTATATCCCAGCCTGGTTTGGTTATCCTGATGAAACTCCCCTATGTTGGCCATGCCAAACTTTCTCCAAGTAAATAAAATGCTATTGGTTTTCAGCGGAGTGAGAAGAGGTTAACTCTTCTTATGTACATTAATTCCAGAGCTCAGGTCAGGTAAAACCTTTGGTGACTTTTCAATACCTTTATTATTTACTTACAAAGCACACAGTATTTCGTACAGCAGCGTTGTTCCCTGGGAGAGCCCATTGCTGGAGTGCTGCATCCCACCCAAGGGGCACCACGAGGATCGCTGCATGCTCTTATTTTATTTCAGATCTGCTTTGTCTCTCCGCGTCTGACGCCTCTCCAGATAATCACATAACCAAGGCTAAACAGGCTTTCAATATCAGAACCCGGTATGACAGCCACTGGTTTTCCGACTGTTGGCATTAGGAAGGGGACTTCCTCAGAGACCAGGGAGAGGCAGTTAATCAGGCCTTTCCCCCAGGGGGATGGGGAGGCATCTCTAAGTGGGCTGTCTGAAGCCGAGTGGCCACACACTTCTGCCTGGGAGTTGTGGTGATTTTTCTGTAGATAAGTGGGAGGAAGGAACAAGCTGGACTTGGCTGAGCTGCCCCACCTCTCTCCCGGTTACCGCAGTGTTGGCGGCTGTCTTCTCCCAGAATCCTCTGCAGACCGGTCCCACTCACCTCCACGTAGCTTCCCGGAGTTTCTCGGCAAAACATCTGGTGCCGTCATTTTGGAGTTGATGTGCCCATGAAGATGCATAAAAAGTTGGTCCCAGGCCTCGAAGACCACAAAAATCTAATAAAAACTGTATAATCGAATTTTTCTTCATTTTTTTCTAATTAAGACCAAAAAAATCCTTCTTAGGAAAAGCAGTACAATCTAGTGAGGGAGGTGTGGAGCATGTACACATTTTTTTTTTTAAATAAATTTATTTAACTTTTTACATTCATTTTCACAAGATTTTGGGTTCCAAAATTTTCTCCCCATTTG
>CM053772.1:137118283-137156314 GCA_028658325.1 Potorous gilbertii
GTTCCCTCAGGGGCTTTATACAGAGATCCTTTGTAGTGGAGCTGGGGTGGAGCTCCAGCCTACTCTGGGAGTCTCTGGCTGAGCTGCCTCTGCCTCTGCCGCAGCGGCCGCTTCCCAGGGAGTCCGAGTCCCGGAGATCCCCCGCTCCCCTCTCAGCCCGTCTCTCTCACTGACCTGTGCGTCTGTGGGTGGAGGGACCTTCGCGGCCGCTGGAGATTCAAGTCCCTGACACCTGCTGGGCTCTGCTCGCTCCTCTCAGTGCCGTGTGGCCGGAGCGGGGGAGGGGAGCGCTCAGCAGGACAGGACTCTGCTCCTGTCTGGGTACCTTTGTGGTCGGTTCTTCAGGGCTCTCTGCAACGGAAATCTCCTTCACTGTGTTGCTTCGCGGCCTCCACTGCTCCAGAATTTGTCAGGAGTTCTTTTTACAGGAAATCTATGGGCTGTGGGTTCGGACCTAGCATAGGTGAGTTTTTCTACTCCGCCATCTTGGCTCCGCCCCCCTGTACACATTTTTTTAATGACTTCATTGATATGAGGAACACAAGATGAGAATACTGAAGCTACTGCAGAGCTGCCGCTGTTCTGTCCCTTACTGTCTCATTAGGGGAGTCGCTGGGAAGGCTGATAGATTAAGACAGGATTCAAACTCGCCTGTCTCTGACTCAGAAACCAGCTTCTTGTGCAACTCTCCAAACTACCTTCGAGTTAAATCCCCTCCCTGGCTTTGTGCTCGACACAAGAAGAAGTTGGACGTAGATGTTCCATGTAACCCGGGACATCGTGCGGGAGCTTTAACTTTTTCAGCCTTTCTACACAGGTGAGGAAGGGGCACCTGTTTCAAAAACTCGAGTGACGGCAATAAAAGCCATAATTTCAGAGAGATTGTAGTTGGAGCAGAAGATTCAGAGCCAGAGGGGACGTCAAGGACTACTCCAGCCCTTTGTACGGACGAGGAGACGGAGGCCCTGAAGGAGCAGAGTGACTCAATGTAGTTAAGGCACATTAACACAGAGCCACAATTTGTAACCGCTGGAAAGACTCTATTTTAGAATTTATACATTGAATTGTTTTAAAATAGCTGCTTCACTGGAGAAAATCAAAACACATTTACTGGAGGCAGAAGTAGGACAGTGTATATATATATATAGCAGGAAACTCATGCCGTGAGATTTACTATTTTCATTTTAAAGACTTCTAAGTTTTAGTTTTCTAAGGTATTTTATCATTTAAAATTTCTATCAAGAAGTTCACCATGGCAGTTTGTGAGACTCTAGAAAAAGAAAGTGCCACCACGGGCATGGTGGCACATGTCCATAATTTCTGCTATAATTCCTGTGCAGGGAGGCTTAATGAGTTTTCAGTTTCCGGAAACTAATGCAATCAAGTGTCAGCTTAAGCTCAGTGCCTTTCGGTGAGGGGGTGGGTAGACAGTGCAAGGCCAGGCTGCTTAAGAGTAGTGTAGTATGCTCCAGTTGATAAATGGTCAAACGATATGAACAGGCGGTTTTCAGAGGAAGAAATTAAAGCGATCTATAGTCATAGGAAAAAATGCTCTAAATCACTATTGATTAGAGAGATGCAAATCAAAACACCTCTGAGGTACCACATCACACCTGTCATATTGGCAAACGTGACAGAACAGGAAGATGATGAATGTTGGAGAGGATGTAGGAGAGTTGGAACACTAATTCATTGTTGGTGGAGCTGTGAGCTGATCCAACCATTCTGGAGAACAATTTGGAACTGTGCCCAAAGGGCTACAAAAATGTGCATACCCTTTGACCCAGCAATATCGCTTCTAGGACTGTATCCCCAAGAGATCATAAAAATGGGAAAGAGTCTGACATGCCCAAAAATATTTATAGCAGCTCTCTTTGTGGGGGCCCAAAACTGGAAATCAAGGGGATGCCTATCAGTTGGGGAAAGACTGAATAAATTGTGGTATATGAATATAATGGAATACTATTGCGCCATAAGAAATGATGAACAGGAAGACTTCAGAAAGGCCTGGAAAGACTTATATGATCTTATGCTGAGTGAAAGGAGCAGAACCAGGAGAACTTTGTACATAGCAGCTACTACAGTGCGAGGAATATTTCTGGTAGACTTAATACTTCATTGCAATGCAGGAACTTAAAAAATTCCCAATGGTCTTTTAAGGCAAAATGCCTCCCACATCCAGAGAAAGAACTATGGAATTCAGTCGCAGAATGTAGTAGTTCATTTTCTTTTGGTTTGTTAATATGATTTCTCCCATTCATTTTAATTCTTCTATACATGACTATGGTGAAAATGTATTTAATAGGAATGTATGTGTAGAACCTATATAAAATTGGGTACTGTCTGGGGGACTAAGGGGGTAGGTATGGGGGAGGAAGGGGGAGGGAGGGAAAGAAAAAATCTAGGTTGTATGGTAGTGATTGCTGAACACTGAAAATAAATAAATAAAAATAAATTTAAAAAGTAGTGCAATGTGATCCAGCTCTAGTCAGACGTGGAGCAAACCAAATCTCCTGGGCCAAGTAGTAGTGGGATCAAACCTATGAGCTGCTGTTTCACTTCTAGCCTTAAGAGAGGAAGAAGACCCATCCAGGGGGAAAACATCAATACTTCAAATGGGCAGAAATGTTAAAAATTGTTAAAAAAACAAGAACACTCATTTTTGGAGCCCCTTTGTCAAGAAAGGCACACTGATAGACTTGTGTTGGAGTGGTCATTCTGGAAAGCATTTTGGAATTATCCAAGAGCAGTCATCAAACTGTTCATGACCTTTAAAGCCCTCTGTTTCCACTATTTTTTTTTTTTTTACCTAAGTCAAAGATAAAAATAAAGATCCAATATAAACAAATGTATTCATTACAGCATGCTATGCTAACAAAAACCTGGAAACTGTGATAAAAAATGTCATGGAATATTAGCCTATGTTAAAAAAAAATCACCAGTAGAATTCAGTGATCCATGGGGAAGATCTGAAAGGATTGATACAGAGCCAAATAAACAGAACCAAAATGAAAATACTGTGAATAAGTCACTGAAAGGAGGGGCAAACTGTGAACAACCAGTGATAACTCTCCAGAATATTCCTACCTCCTGACGTTACAGAGACAAGAGAAACACATGGACAGAATGTTGCTTATATGACCAGTGTAGTAAGTATAAGGTTTGCGGGATTTTTCTTGCTTAATTATTTTTATTTTTTTCAGTGGAGGATGTCTACTGGAAGTTGGGAGGGGTATCTTTTCTAGAAGTGATTGTCATACAAAGACAAAAAGCATCAGTAAGGCACATTTTAAAAAACTGTTGATTCTTCCCTCCTCTTAGTAGAGAGGTGTTGGATTGTAGATGGGAAATGAAACTCCCTTCCTATCCCACACCCAGCCAATGTGTGAATTTGTTGTACTTGATTCAACTTATCCGTTACAAGGGAGGGCTTTTATTTGATTGGAGGAAAATTATGAGAAGTAAAAGTACAATGATGAAGGAAAAAAAGTATATCAGTGAAACATTTAAAAATCCATCAGGGACAAAGGGAAACCAGTGTAGGATTGATACTGCTTTGTTAAATTTAAAACATACTTTCAAAAAGAAAGTCTGTAATCCTAGTTGATGTCTTGTCGATGTTTGTCAGATTCATAAATTTTTAAAAAAGTAATGCCTCCTCATCTTCACTTCCTTTCTGCTCTTTGGAATCTTACAACCCAAAAGTGATGCTGAAATTGGAAGGTTTCCTCTTTCCATTCCAAAATTTTAGAAATTAAGCCCTTTTTTAGAAACAGTTGTATGGCCAGCTTGTAAGTTGTCATCTTTGTTTCAAAGAAAAAAATGTATCTGGAAATTTAGTGTTTTAGAACTGATACATTTTGCATGGGGAAAAAAAAACCACCTTTTTTTTTTTTTTAACTTCAGTATTTCAGGGAAAGAAATGCATGTGATTCCTAACAGCATCATGTACACTAATTCAGAATTGAAGACATGATGGGTCACATGGGTCCTGCACACAGTTCTCCATTAAGTAATCCTCAAGAATCATTTGTTTTTTATTACTATTTATTTCTTCTCCAAATTTAAGTGATATGCTTTGGGCATTAACTCCTTATTTGAAGACAGCTGGGATAAAATATACTTTTTAACTAGTTAAAATAATTAAAAAGTTATCTAACAACAACTCATGCATCATTTTAAAGTAAAAGATTGACTTAGAAAATTATTTTTATAGAGCATATTTTAAAGTCACACATTTTCTAATCTTAATTAGTTCATATTAAAGTTCAGAAGGGAGGTAACTTAGGTTACTTCAAAAACTACTTTCTAAATGAAAGGTATTAACTGTGAACAGTGCTACATTAATATAGACCCTACCAGAAGCTAGATTCGGCATACAAAACACTTGTTCATGTTTTCCTTGAATTTGTTTGGTTGGACTCAGTATTGCATTTATAGTGAATGAGCTCTGTCTGATCCTTGGCAAGAATCAGGGAATGTTGATGTGTGTCGTCATGAATAGTAGAACATCGAAAGGCTTAAATGTGCTGCCACAAACCCTGTCTCAGTGTGGTGGGTTAAACACAGACATTGTTCAATGAGAAGGCCCTGTGTCCTTTTGGAAATTAAATCTTGGCCAGTAGATATTAGATCTGTGTACACACATTGAATTTCTTTGTCTTCCAGCTGTGGCATTCCATTTATAATCAAATATCTAAAGCAAAGTTCTAAAGAGATTCTTGAATAGCCCTTCCTTTCACCATGTCCTGAGACAAATGGTCAATGGAAGGGTGACATCGTTTTTTCCCTTTTATTTGGAAACATGCACATCAAAGGACCTATGAACAAATTTCTTCGGCTAGTTCTGACTTGGAAATGAATATAGAAGTTAACAAATTTCTTCGGCTAGTTCTGACTTGGAAATGAATATAGAAGTTAATAGCGTTCTTTCCTCTGAATATAATAGTAAAAAAAAAAAAATTACCAAAATGCTCATTTCGGAGTTGATATCCCCTCATGCATTTTTTTAGGACTATCTATATTTATCCCAGTATGAATAAATCTCAAGTCAAAGAATTCACTTGATGTTTCATGAGTGCTTAGTTGATGGAAGCAAAAAAGGAAAGCAGCATTCTTCAAGTTGTTATTGACCTCTAGGACACTATTGTTTTGCTTTAAACTTTCCTTGTTTTCTTCATTTATTCTATTTTCTTGATGATTTTTCACTTGTTAAACATGCCTTTGCGTTGTGATAAAAGAAACATCATATTTGAACTGTAGAAAGTTAGTTTTACAGAACACCAAATCAGAAATCTTCTCATGCCTAGATTATCATGTTTTCCAAGGTAACTACTCCTTCCAAGTCACCTAACTATTTCAGTAAGTCATCTTCCTAACATAATCTTTATTACATCATTCCTTTCTAAAAACTTTCAGTCACTACACATTGCTTTGTTGCTATAGTGCCAAGTAAGAAGGAATTTAATAGGAATGGAAACAATGTTTCTAAATGGTCAAAATGACTACCTAAAGGAATTTTAAAAACCTACACATGCTAATTAAATCTTTTGAACATCAGCTGTGCTTTCATTTGCCTCCTCTGGTGAACCTTTTTCATGATAACTTCTTCAGCTCTTTTGGAATTATTATGTGTTTTGGTGATGTTACTGGGCAATACAACGTCCCTGTGTATCCCCCCATACGTGACAGATAGGTGATGCAGTAGAGACAGAGAAGACCTGATTCAAATCTGGCCTTGGATACTTCCTGCCTTGTGACCCTGGGCAAGTCACTTACCTCTCTGTTCCCCAGTTCCGTCATCTAATAAAACAAGTGTCATAGTAGTACCTTCCTCCTGGGGTTGTTGAGAGGATAGAATGAGATGTTCATAAAGTGCTTTGCAAGCCTTAAAATGCAGTATCCATGCCACGGATTGTTACAGTTCTTTATCCATACAAGTCGAGCTCCAGCGAAGCGGCACATTCACTTTTCAGAGGACGTGTAGAAGTTCTAAGTGAAGTACAAGTTGAGGGCTCCCAAACAGCAGGCTCAGATCTCTGCTTCCCTCCACACAGCGTTACAACTGTGTAATTGTTAATGAAGGAGAATGTGTCACCTGCTTTTACTCCTTTGGTGTGAAAATGTTGTGAGACATTCATTTTTTTTAGAGACTTTAGAAAGTTCTGTTTAAGATATACATTTTTAACGTTTGTGGCTAGTTGATCCGTAATGAAAGTTAGCAGAAGTTAAGTACTCAGTTTTGAAAACTTTATATTGATACTTTCCATCTGTGATTTTCTTTCGTAGTTTAAGAAGCAAACTATATATATTTTTTTGTCCTTGTGTGGTACTATGGGTTCAAGTGAAGGTCACTATGATGTACCATCAGCCAGTTAAAAAATATTGTGTCACATTTGTGCTTGGCCTTGTATACATCACATATTTGACTAATTTGGACCCAATAGTTGTCTCAAGTTGGGCTGTTTGTCCACATTATAGTTCTTCACTTTTCCTCGGAGATTTGCCGGTAGACTCTATGACCTCTCCATACTTATGGTCCACAGAATTGAAGTGCCACATGAGAAAAGAGTAATTGATGACAGAACAGATAGAAGTTTTCAGTTTTATACATGGTGAATAATTGGTAACTTATATCTTAATGTCCTGTGCACAGTTTTAAAGGAAGTAAATAAAAAGTTTTGAAGGAAGGGAGGAAAAAGTCTTTGTTACTCTTCTCTCTTTTGGGAGAGCCTTTTTGTCCTCTGTGCATCCCCATTGTCCAGCATCTACCTTCTGTAAATCAGTCCATTTCTCATGTTTCCTTGATGGCTAGGCTCCTCTCTGCCCTCCTTGATTCATGCACCTGGTTCCAGCTGGTCGTCTTGGGTATGTTGCTGCTGCATGACCACCCCCTAAGCCTCCATCAGAATTTTCTCCAAAGTGATGATATTTTTCAGCACACTGCTAAATACCTTGTGGTACCCCTCCAATCACCATGTGTAGGCCATTAGGGATGGCTCTGCTCAGAACATTAGCCTATTTCATAAGAATTGTGTATAAGCTAATTATTTAATGTTTTCTTTTAAAAAAATCAGTCCACTACTACTTCAGATATGGACTTTTCATGCCAGTGTAAGTTGCCACTTCCATGGTTGCCTAACCATAGGTTGCTATTTTCAAGAAAACAGAATATTTTTGTATTATAGTGATCCTTTATATTTTTAATCTCCTTAACCTTCCAAAATTGCAAATATCCTATCTTTTTAAAACTCTGAATTTGTGCTACTTAAGAATTCATGCCACTTAAAGAGATTTAAAACTTTTTGCTTCTTTAGAATTGGAAAGCTTTGGAAAACAATTTTATCTTTACATTTTATATAGCTCTATTTTTGGTATAATGATAGTCTCTATGTTAAGTACTGATTTTTACCTTTAAAGAAACTAACTTTATTTTATTTATTTCTAGAAAAACAGATTTCTTTATCAAATTCTTTAGTTCCTTATTCATAAGATTAAACCTCTTATCAGAATCCTGGCACATAAATATAAAGGTGGACATGCATGAATGATGACAGTTTATCAGGACCATATGTTGGAAATTTGTACTAATAGAGCCCTGGGCACAAAGAAGTTTATGTAACCAAGGTGGAAAGATTTGCAGTTAGGTCCCAGCTTTTCCCAAAATGTACCAGTGTAGTTAGGATCTTGTCATCAATTCTCAGATCAGCCCTAATATTCTGAACAAAATATGACTATATTTGTCATTCAATTCCTTTGGCTTAATATTAATAAATGTTGAAGTGTGCATAGATGGAGCCTCCTACCATGGCTTGAATGTAGTAGATATTTCACTATAACAATTGGTAGTATATTATGAAAACTGTTCTAGATTCCATAAATAACTACTTAGTATCATTCTGAATTGTTATATTATCTACTCATTCCATGTGATCTTGAGTAAATAGGAATGCCTGTTATCTACTATTGCTTATAAAGTTACTTGAGATTGTCCAAAAAAGGATCATATTGCATGTTACATCAATAATTTCTCAGCAGTAAGAAAACACATTTTATAGAGAAATATAAAAATTACAAGTGAATATGATATTTTAAAAGCTTCATTTCATTTAAATGATTTGCATGACAGATTTTGAAGGTTATTACTTCATACTTACTAACCATAAGACTAGAAAACCATTTCAGAAGAGAGTAAGAACATATTAGTTGAGAAAAGATAATTTTTGTGAATATACTGTTGTAATAATGGATAATGTTGAATAATGCATAAATAATGGGTACATGTCACATAGTATTGCTTGGTGGAGAGCTCTTCTTTGCATCAGTTTCCTCATCAGTTCAGATAAAATGCCCCGGAATATTTCAGAATTGAAACTAGTTTTCAGTTTTTATCCACTCTCAGATACTTAATTATAATTCTGTATGTAATAATTAAGCCCACTGGGAAGTTAAAATATGACAATTTTGGAGACAGACTGAGAGTCCTTTTTAGAATTTGGAAGTAATGCATATATGCATGTATATACACATATATGTATTAATTACATAAAAGCGTTGATGACAGTGCTTTTATCCTGGCTTCCTCTGAAAAACAAGCTAGCACATTGTCAATTTTGTGATAGTGATTCAGATTTTATTGAACCATTAAAATTTTCTAATAATATGAAAGAGACCTCAGATATTTTAGGATGAATGTAAATGATGTATTTATATGATTAGAATTTAAAGTGACCTTCAACATATTCTGCATTCTTTAAATACAATATTTTTTAAAGGCTCAGTGCATGAAGATATGAGAGATTTTCTTATTGGTTTTTCCCCAAATGGTGCATTGCTGCTTGGTTTGGAAAAACTGTGTTATTCCAATTGTTAGGAGTTCTTTTTTTTGCCATATAGTTCCTTAAGTTTAAGGGTAAATTTTTCAGTATATATGATACATATAAACTATGATATGTAACTAATTTTGTACTTTTAATAACAAAGGTAAGGTTTTAACTTGTTTGTGCAAGAGAAAATTGCCCTAGTGATTTGCCGGAGTAGTTCTTCATTAACTAATTAGTCTCAAGGTACTCAATTTATACAAAACAAGGACTGAAAAAAATGCCCCTTAGTTAGTTACCACCAAATGTCACAAGAGAACAAGGGAATAAGAGTTTTATTAAGCACCTACTGTGTGCAAAATTCTTTACAAATAGCATTGTATTTTATCTTTCACAACAGTACTTTACCTAGTGTCTGGCACTTAGTAGGTGCTTGGTAAATGATCATTGTGTTGAACAACCCCAAGAGGTAGGTGCTATCATTACCTCCATTTTACAGATGAGGAAACTGCAGCAATCAGAGGTTATGTGACTTTCCCTGGATTGGACTGATAAGTGTCCAAGCCTCATTTCATCTTAGGTCTTCCTAACGCCACCTAGCTGACTTGGCAGATTCTGTTTTGTGACTGTCATTGTGAGAAGACAGACTTACATATTTACTTGTCTAAGTTCTGGTAGTTATACTGAGATCTACTGTAGCTTAGGCTCCTTATGTTTGACTTTGTGGTGTTTCACTATTACTCTTGCAAGTTACTTTATGTAAAACTGTGATACTTATTAGAATTAAGGACACTTCTTCAGATGTTAATATCAAACTAAAGTACTCCATATCAGGCCCAATTTTAAATTTAAACCATGTCTACTGTTTAGAGCTGTGTGGTTGTGGGTTATGCCAACTATGCAGTGCAAAAGTTGAATTTGTACACCATACATGAAGGAATAGGTAATACACACATTAATATTTCTGACATTATAATTTGTTCTATCTCTAAAATTTTGTCAGTCATTTAATAGTTTTCCTTTTAAATGATCATACTCTTATGTCTGACCTTAAAGTTAAGCCTTAAGATAAAACATAAACATGCAGCTGTGTTTGAGAATTTCAGTCATATTTATTTTGTTGCCTTCAAACAGATCCACTCGCCTGACTTTGAGATTTGCATATAATCATTGCATATCAAAATACATTAAAAATCCCTAAATCATAAGATGTTAAGAGCCAGCAGTGTAGGACTGTGAATTTGAATGAAGAGTAAAAAAAAAAAGTCTTTCAAGAAACTAAAAACTGTTCAATAAATCTTTCCCCTTTTCTGACCTTTAGTGAATACGTAGCCATGTAAATTGCCTTTTCAGCTTTTGGAAACATTTCAAGTTGAATTTCTTTTTAGAAATTCAAAGGAAATCTCCTTTAGTAATCATTTTAATACTCTGCATCAGTGAGTTTGGCTTTTACAAAGTTTTGCTTTTCCTTAGTAAATTCTTGAGAAAATGTCGTTGAAGAAAGGATGAGTGATCAAGCACAGAATTTTCTTACAATAATTCAAAGGGGCAGCAGCAGCACTGAATTTTATTTTTTAGGATTGAAGATGCTATTTGGAGATAGAGTGATCTTGATTTTGTTAATGAGGCCAACATTTAAAATCTTAGCTGACAGTTTTGATGAGAAGGGGGTTTAGAGAGGTAAGTTGGTATATCCATTTTAAAAAGACACCATTATGTATTTTCCTCAGATAAGAAATTTCCTGGTTTATCTATTCTCATTAATGGCTTACTTAATTATCGTAAGTCATTGAATTTCTGATCTGTCTGCGAATGCTCCCCTCAGTCCTCTTCAGACCTTGCACTTTTGGGAGAACTTTATGCCTGTGTTTGCCCTTCCATGAATCCTCCACCAAAAGGTCCAAGCCACTTGTATAGTTAACCTATAGAAGTTCTCCTCACTCCCGTGCACTCACACGCAGGATAAAGGGATTTTCAAAGACCCCTAAAGGCAGACCTACTCCGTGTGGGAATGGCCCTTACCTTATGCAATACCATGGCTCCTCACTTGCTTTTCGTTTCAGTTGTTATGCTGAATGAATTAATACAGAAATCAATGAAAAAATGTTTGCTAAACCCTTTTATGGGCAAATCACTGTGCTAAGCTGTAGTAGGGGAAAGAGAGAGGAAGAGAGGTCCTGGAAAGGCTCCTGGCAGCAGGGACAGCTTGGGCAGAGTCTGGATGGACCTAGGACTCTGAGGGGAGGAGGGCTGAGTCTAATGAAAGTGGAATCGTAGTTAAGTGGGATAGAGCATATGGAGGGGCTTTCAGTGCTGAACAGAGTGTGGATATTTGATCCTAAATGTATTCGGGAACCCCTGGAATCTGGGGACTTGGGAGATAGGAAGGATGATATAGTAAGAGCTGAGCTTTAAGGAAATTGAGTGTGCAATGAATTGGAGGAGTGGGAGACTTGAGTCAGGGATGCTAACCAGAAGGCTATTGAAGTGTAAGAAGATAAGGACTTATACCAGGGTGGCAGCCATGTGAATGAAGAGAAGGGTGCATGGATGATAGATGTTGTAGCAGTAGAAACAATATTTGGTGAAAGATTGCCTATGTGGGGTTAGTGTGAGTGAGGACTTGAAGATAACACTGAAGTGGTGGTCTTGGGTGACTGAGAAGATACTGATACTTCTGTAGTAATAGGAAAGTTGGGAATTCAGAAGAATTTGGAGAGTATGATAATGAATGAGTTCTGCTCTGGGCATGTTGAGTTTGAGATGCCTTGAGATCATCCAGTTTGAAGTGTCTCATAGGCATTTGGTAATGTGAAACTGACGATCAAAAGAGATAAGGGTTGACTGTATAGATCTGAAAATAATGTAAATGTTATTGTGTTAGTTTCAGTTATGACTAACTCTCTATGATCCATTTGGGGTTTTCTTAGCAATGGTTTGCCGTTTCCTTCTCCAGTTTATTTTACAGATACAGAACTGAGGCAGACAGGGGTAAATGACCTTCACAGTCACAAAGCCATTAAGTGTCTGAGGCTGGATTTGAACTCCTGAAGATGAGTGTTCCGATTTCCAAATCCAGTGCTCTATCCAGTGCACCACCTAGTGTCCAGTCCTCCAAACAGAGGGGACAATTGAATTTGTAAGAGATAATAAGATCACCAAGATAGGTGGTAAAGAGAGAGAATTAAAAAGGGGCCTGGTGAGAGCCTGGGGGACACTCATTGTTAGCCAGTGTAGCATAAATGACAATCCAGCAGAGTCGATGGTCAAGAAAAGGACAGACAGGTAGGAAGAGAACCAGCAACGTCATGTAAACCTAGAAAGGAGAGAGCATCCAGGAGAGATGATCAACAGTATTCAGTGCTGCGGAGCGGTCAATGGAGATGAAGACTGAGGGGAAAACTAATTCATTAGATTGGATAATTAAGAGATTATTGATGACGATGGAGAGAGCAGTTTCCATTGAATAACAAGGTTAGCTAAATGGCAAAGTGGGTAGTGCCTAGCCTGGAGTCAGGAAGACCTGAGGATCTGATCTCAGATTTTTACTAGTTGTATCACCCTGAGCTAGTCACTGAACCCTGTTTGCCTCAGTTTCCTATCTCTAAATTAAGCTGGAGAAGGAAATGGCAAACCCTTCTAGTATCTTTGCCAAGAAAACACCAAGTGGGTCAATTAGAGTTGAAGAGTTGGGCAGGATTGAAACGCTTGAACCACAACGACAGTAGAATCCAGTGAGAGGAGAGAAGTGAAGGCCACAATTACAGGCAGCTTTTCTAGGAGTTTGGGGGCAAGAGATAACTGGGCAGGAGTGAGTGGTGATGTTGGATCATCTGAGAGGTGATTCTTTGGTTTGTTGTTATTTTTTTAAGAGTGGGAGAAATGCATGATTGCGTATGGTGAGCAAGATGGACAGAGATTGGAGGTTAGTTTGATGAGGGGGATCACAGCAGGACATTGGAAGCAGTTATCCATTCCCCCAGCCCCAGAGGGAGGTGGAGAAGGTGTCTAAATATTGTGAAATTAGAGGAGTAGAAGAGGGGAGGAGTTTTAAAAAAATCTATTTTTAACATTCATTTAAAAATATGATCTCGATATTTTATCTCTCCCTCCAACCCTTCACCCAGATGTTAAAACAAGCAATATATTACTTATATTGCAATGTATTACTTATATATTACAACTATTACTTACAAATATGCAAAACATATTTCTATGTTAGCCATATTGTTGTCTTCATACTCCGCAAAAGAAGAAAACAGATAAATCAAGAAAGTGAAAAATTATTTGTCTTCACTCCGAGTTCATCAGATATCTTTTGAGGTACACAGCATTTTTCTTCATGGGTCCTTTGGAATTGTCATAGTAGCTAAGTCTTTCACAGTTGATCATTTTTACATTATTTCTGTTACTGCAAATATTTCTCCAGTTGTTGATATTTGTGTTTATTTGTGTGAAAAGTGTTTTGTAATTGTATTTGTTAAAAAAAACAACAAGACATCATTAGGACCTTTCCCTAGTAATCGGGCAAGCTCAGGAAAATGATGTGATGAGGAGTTTATTTGAAGCAAAGGTTCATTAAATGTGACCAGGCCCTAATCTTAAATTGCACTCAGCCTTTGAGATGACTTTTCAAAAACAAGAAGATGATCTCCTTATTTCAGAAAGTCTATGGCCTAGTGTCACATTATTCACAGCCACTTTAAATCCAGTAAGGATATAGATTTCTAAAGTGTGTCAAAGAACCTGTAGCTGCTCTTTCCTATACTCAGCTTGACAAATATTGAAGGTCCTCCTGGGGGATCTGTCACATGCATATGTGCTACCGGAGGCTGTCACAGAGTCTGGGTGTGTCTTGGTGAATGGATTCCCAGCAAAATAGAATTTATCTTTATATCTCTTTCTGCTGGATTTTGTTGGTAATATATCTTGAAACTTTCTTAAAATTCTTGTTTCTACTAGTTTTTAGCTGATTCTTGAAGATTCTCTAAGTATAGCACTGTATCATCTGCAAAGAATGATAGTTTTGTTTCCTCACTGCCTGTCCTTATTCCCTCACTTTCTTTCTCTTGATTTCTTATTATATCTAGCATTTTTAATTCAGTATTGAATAATAATGGTGGTAATGGATATCCTTCTGTCACCCCAAACTAATTGGGAAGGTTCCTAGTTTTTCCCTGTTACAGGTAATGCTTGCTTTTGCTTTTCAATAGATACTACTTATTTTAAGAAAGGCTCTATTTATTCCTATGCTTTCCACTCTTTTTAATAGGAATAGGTGTTGTATTTTTTCCATATCTGTTCGTGCGATTGTGTGATTTTTGTTGTTCTTGATACTGATGTGTCCAATTAGTTATACTTAAAATTTCCCTAATATTTCCTAAAAGATTTAGAAAAGTTAGATATGACAGACCTGGAGAAAATTGAATGAGAATAGAAGGAAATACACCTTTTTCTTAGTTGTACGTGGCACCATCACAAAAACTAATCCTATATTAGGACATAATTAGGACACAGATGCAGAAAAGCAGAAGTATTCGCTGTACCTCTTTTGGACCATAATGCAATAAAAATTACATTCAATAAAGAACTATACATGTAACAAAAAGTTTTAGTGATTCCAGTTAGCATGGTCAGGAGGATGTGATAGGAGTTCAAGAGGAAAGGTCATGAGTGTCATCCAGGTTTGGAGTTTGGCAAGCGTCAGTGATCAGTGATGGGAGAAGAGAGCAAGAAATCCAAGGACAGAAGATACTGGGGACTTGAATCCCCAACCAACTAGTTGAGTTTGGGAAGGGAGGAGAGTTGCTAGAACAGTATTGATGGCCCAGAAAAGCACTTGAGGTGATAGTGAGGATAAAGAAGAGGTTAGGTGTCTTAAAGCATAGGGAACTACTAAATGGCCATGACCAAAAAAATGGATTTTTGAGTTCACAAACATAGAAGTGAAATATTTGTTGGTGATAGCAAGATCAAGAATCATCTTGCTCTATGTAACTGAGGTACAGTGGAGTTGTAGGTCATGAGAATTGAGTCGTCCGAGGAACTGGGAAGCCCAACTGCCTTGTTTTATAGATAAGGAAACTGAGACCCAGCCAAGTAAAGGAAATTCTCTAAGGTCATACACTAGTAAATGCAAGAACAAGGACTTAAACCCAAATTCTTATTATGGCGTATCTCAGACCAGTGCTTTGGTAGCCTAATATCCAGGCAAAGCACTGGCCACTGAAGAGCTTTCTGTTTTTGTCCTGGGCTACCATTCCCTTCCTATGTGCTTTGACACAAATCTGGGACTCTGCTTTCCTCATTTGTAAAATGAGGGAATTAAATGAGCAGAGACAGAAGAAATTATGGTATGTAAACAGAATATTATTTTGTTTTCAGACAGCATTTGAAGAATACAGAGAAATATGAGAAATAATACAGTGAAGAAATCAGAATCAGAACAATATACACTGATTATAATTATGTAAAACAGTAATTATAGAACACAGTTTAAAAATACACACAAGAAAAAGAAATCATCTGAGGATATGAAAGCAAACAAAGGTCTTTTATTGTTAATGTTTAAAATCTTGTTTTAAACATTGTGAATAATGTAGTTTTCCACAATATCTTTCATTTATTTGAATGTGTGATTTCTTGGTAGTTAATGAATTTATAATTACTTATAATTACTAAAAAATAAAATGAGAAGTTTGGACTAAATAAATGATCTCTAAAGTTCCTTGTAGCTCTAATTGTCTGTGAGTCTATGGATTTTGTAATTTTTGGTAACACTTTGGATGTGAAAATATATTTAATTTCTGTTGGTACACACAAATAAAATGTAGTAGCCTCCAAAATCAAATATAAACTTTTCTAGTTGGCATTCAAAACCCTTTATAACTTATTCCCTCCCCTTACCTTTCCAGTCATCCTACACTTTTTCCCCTCCATGACACATCAGCTTCCTTGATGTTCCAGGAACAAACTCCTTGCATTTTCACTAGCAGCCCCTATGCCTGAAATTCTCACTTCTTTTTGCTGTTTCCCAGCTGCCCTGGCTTCTTTCAGGTCCTGGCTAAAACCCTACCTTCCTCAGGAAGCATTTCCCCCATCTACCTCTCCGCTTAATTGAAAAAACTTTCCTCTGTTGATTATTTTGTTTACCCCATACATACCTTATCTGTACATAGTTGTTTGCATGTTGTCTCCTCTATTATTACATCATGACCTCCTTGAGAGTAGGGACTGTTTTTTGCCTTTCTTTTTATCCCCATCTCTTAGTACAGTGCCTAGCACATAATACGAGCTTAATAAATGCTTGATTGACTAATAAGTTAAGTGATGTTAAATAGAAATCCTGTATTTCTGGTGTCATGCAGATGCGATCAGATTGATTATAGGGTTATACCAAAATGAATATCAAGATTAAAAATGAGAGAGTATCATGGTACTGGAACTAAAATATGATTCAGTAGATGTTAAAAGCAATCAATGTGAAAATTCATAAATTAGGGATGGAGGCCAGATAATAAACATTTATATAGTGCATACTCTATGCCAGGTTCTGTGCCCTTACAAATATTAGTTAATTTGATTTTCATAACAATATTTCAAGATAAATGGTGTTTTATCCCAATTTATAGTTGAGGAAATTGAGGCAAACAGAGGTTAAGTGATTGGTTCATTGAATTGCTAATTTATGGAATTATGAAATGGGGCAGGCTTCCCTAGCCACAGTGGCAGAGGGAAGTAATGCTTTCATTTCACTTTAATAAGTCACAGAGGTTGCAGGGGGTTAATAGCACAGAAAGCTCAGAGACAAACAATGTAAAAGAGGTGGAGGATGGAGGCAGACTGACCATGTAGGCAGGGATGAGGTAGTGGAGGAAGCCGGGACATCACAGGGTGTCATTCATATCACTGTGGGTTAGAGTTGGGAGCACTTGGTGTCATGGACCCAACTGAGGATGGAGGACAAAGGAGTTTAAGGTTTAGGCCCAGTGCTTATTCTAGTATTTGCTGCCCTGCTTGATACTCTAATGTGAAATACAGAAAAAAAGATCTATTTAATGTCTAGAAAGCAAACTCTTTTAGACTGTAGAATTTGTGGATAAAAAGGATGGTAGAAGTCATCTAATCTACTGCCTCCTTTTACAAATTCAGTAACTGAGGGTCCAGGGGAGTGAAGTGACTTATCTAAAGTCACACAGATTTTAATTAGAAGAGATGGGACTTGAACTCAGGTCCTCTGACTCAAGTGTAGCACTTTTAGCTGTACCACGGTGCCACCTCATTTTGTCTTTGTGCCAGAGCCTATCAGAGTCTCTGGCAGATATTCCCCTTGATGACTTAAAACTTGAAACTGATTTATTTGAGTTTCCACCAGTTTTCCTGTTCTCCTTCTGGTGGAAATGCTTAATTACATTTCATCCAAGGATGCCTGCAGAAAAAGAATCAAGTACAGTAGAAGCATTTTTAGTGTTCTTTTTTATTTGCATTTTTTTTTTCAATTTTAGACCTTAACCCTTAACCTGACAAAAGGTAACTAGATGTAATGCATTTTCTGTAACCACATTAAACAACTGAGCTTTAACTGTGTGGAAGCCCTGAAGAAAAAGAATATATCTTATGGATTGGGAGTTTTAGTATTAGAAAAGATGACATCCTCTAGTGATGGGCAGACGGGAATGTAAATGGAATTGCTTATGTATTTGTGGTTTAGATATTGTATTAGTTTCCTTACAGTATGTCAGCATTTAATTTTCTTGTCTTAAAACTTCTTTACCTTTACTAAGTGGCTGAGATTGTGAGTTTTCTGACATTTATTAATTATACTGGATTTTTCGTTTTAATTAGAGAGACTCTTCTGAGACTAAACCTTTTTACCATTAGGCTGTTTGAAACCTATGATGTAAAAAGGGAGAATTCTTTCAGAACACTATTTACATGATTTTAATTAATGATTTTAATCTCCACGGCCATTTTTGCAAAAGATCATTTAATCCCCTTAACCAATTTTCATGATTTGCATTTTGTTAAAACATGTAGGCCCTGTAGACTTATTATTTTCATGTTCAGTTTTTGTTTTTTCCCAAATAAAACTTATTTTCAGAGAATTCTATTTGTTACTGCTCCAGAACCCATTTCATACCTTTGCACCTGTTTCTCCTGCAGAGCAAGCCCATTGGTAGGAAAGTAAAGTCTGCATCCCTTTGCCAAGATAGAACATAGCCCTTGGCAAGGTTACCTTTGAAAACAGCTTTTCATGCGGAGACCTTATACCAGAAGCTTGGCTGTTTCCCAGATCCTCTGACTGCCTAATGAAGGGTCGAGCTCTCTACCCTGTATTCTTCATTGCTTGAGGCACGTCCATGGAGGCTTTCTTCTGAGAAAAGGCTCTCTACCCAGCATTTTAAACTGCAGTACAAGTTTAACCTTTCTAGAAGAAGGTCAGTGTGAGTTTTTATTAATAACACAGAAGAAAGCTGATCGTCCTGGCTAAGTACAAACTGTTAAAAACAGAGTGTTATCAGCCTGTTATGAAGATTGGTTTGGAAACTTTTGCATTACAAAATTATGGATTTTCTTTTGTTTTGCTTTTAAATTAGCTCATAGCTTAAATTCATATGCATGACTTTAAAGATTGTTCCTAACTTGGGTTGTATTAGCAGATAGGATGAAATCCCAGATCTGTTTTGAATATAAGAAGTTTATCTATCTCTACGTACATTTATGTATGTATTAATTCTATTATGCACTTTAGAACACTTGCCAATCTGCTCTTTTAAACTATCTGCAGTTTTATGGCTTCATAACCAAAATGGATTCTTTGATTTTAAGCTTGAAATTGATTTTCTTCCTAGATGGAAGGCTGTGAAAAAAATGAGACCCTTCCACATCCCCCAAAAGAAAACCCTTCATTTACACAATGATACCTCAAAATTTAGTCTACTTTAGTGTAAGGACTTTTACAAATTCCCTTTACCTTTATAGATGGAGAACCTGAAGCCCCCACAGTCACACCAGGGTTACAGATGGCAACGTCTTTGGTGCCTTCTCAAGTGATCTCTAGGCCAACTGTCTTATTTGACTTCTTAGTAAGCTGTGACAGTTGGGAATGCCAGAATTCACACTCATGACTCCAGAACTAGAGGACAGAGCTGGAGTCAGAAGGTAGGAGCTGGAATCTGACCTGCTGTGTGAACCTGTGTGGGGCTCACTTTCTCACCTGTAAAATGGAGGAAGTAATAAGAGTTACAGGGTGCTTCAAGGCAGGAAATGAAGGTAAAGGGGTTTGCAGACCTTACGAATATGTTGTTACTTCTCTTGAACTGTGTCACCACATTACACTGCTTTTACACCATCCCCCTGGACTGCTACCTGCAAATGTTACCCAGCACTTTAACTTCCATGGTGGTGTCAAGGCTCTTAGAGTAAATATAGAGCTGTCTTTAAAGCACGAAGACTTGTATTAAAGCCCTGCCTCTGAAATAGACTTGCTATGGGACTGTGGGCCAGTCACTTAGACTCTTAAGACTGTATGTGACTTTTCTAAAACTTTTAGAGAGTAACTTTTAGGGAAAGTACTTTAGAGTTTTTAAGGTGTTAATATTCTCATTTTACAGATGAGAAAATTAAGACTGCGTCCACTTGAGTTAAAGAGGAATACCTAGCAGCAACAACAGAGTCTTTTCATTGAGGCGAGGGGCTGGCAGTGGTGTGTGACTGTGCCCCGGAAAGATAGGGGTGGGAGGGGGAGGTTCATGGGTGGAACAGCCCAGCTGCACGTCCTTCTTTTCCATTGGTTTCCGGTGCTCTCAGGCGCTTCATAGCTCTGGGATCAGGCAGGGTCAGTGTGTGGTCAGCTGAATTCAACATTTAGACCGGAGACTTTGGGGGCTTGATGTGCTGCTGGACCATGACGGTGCTGGTCATTGTAGTCTTGAGTTTTGCTGATAGTGATAATAAAGAGGGTGGTCAGGGGGCCTGAAATACCGGTCTAAGACGGGAACCCAGGCCCACAGAGAACTAGGTGAGAAGGTCACCGGTCCACCAGAGATGGAAGGGGTCAAGCTCAAACTTGATGTGGAAAGAGACCTCTGAGCCAGCAATGCCAGAAACCCAATCCTTCCACCAAGCGGTTCTGGTTTGGAAGTGATCTGCTCCAGTGTCTGAGGAGAGATGTCATCTTAGAGCTCAGATATATGATTTCTGGAAACATCTTCCCTTGAGGTGGCTCTGAAGTGTATATTGTATTTGTCTATATTGTATTTGTTTCTTGTAGAAATTCTTAGATATTCCTGCTGCAGTCTTTTACAGAACAAATCTCAGTATGCTGAGATTTCTTAAACATTGCTTCTCCAGTAACTAGACCCAGGTCAAACTTCTACTGTTAGGACGTTATTATATTAAATTAGGAACCCATAGTTCACTTGACACTTCAGCAAATTTCATTTTCTTAATTTAAACCCCTTGTTGCTTTTCTCTTTTTTAGACTCTGTGTTTAATACAAGCACTGCTAACAATAGGCTGAAGAATGTTAAAAAGAAACATTTTCTCCCGTTATTTAACCCCCTTAGGAGGATGAGATGCTGCTAAGGATCATATATACATGAACCTAGAGTTATCAGATGAGTTGTTTAGCCATGCCCAGATAAGCTGGACGTTACACCCAGATAGACTACTGCCCTTTTGCTTGCATTTCAAAGCATGCTATGTACACAAGTGTCAGTTCCACATTAAATAATGAGCCTGTGTAAAATTGGAATTCCCTTAGAAGTAGCACAGGATATTCCATAAGTTATTCTCCTTTAAAGTTAATCCTTTTCTTTAAAATACTACTAAAGATGTTTCAGATTTAACTGTGAGCTAATTAATAGAGCTCCACATGCTCTTACATCATTGTCTAATTATTCCCATAACATTTTGAAAAATTTAAGGACCTTACCTTATACATGGACACATATATAGCTATAAACAGGCTGACATACTCATTTATTCATTTTTTTGGTGTATGGAATCTCAGATTGAAAACACTGGGAGGTGCTAATGCATTGCAACATGCATGAAGGACTTGCCCTGGGATTTTGCTATGAGAGGAAGAAGCAGATTGGCACCACGATAGCAATTCTAGGCCAAAGTTCGTGGGCACAGAACCACCAAAGCATTCTTAGTTCAGGATTTCAGGTGAGCACAGGATAAGCAGCCAAGTCTGTGACAGGATATCACATCCAGGCTCAGAATAAACCAGGTGGGAAGCTGAGTCAAGAGGGTCCTACCTTGGCTTTCCCAAGGTTGCTCTCTTAACCTTTCTTCCTAGGGCTGCTGGCATTTTCTCAGAAGTGGTGAAACACTGGCTCAAGGAAACAAAAGATCTGAAAATGAAGCTCAGAAATAAAATCTGGGATCTCAAAAGGTTTCACCCCATTACCAATCAAGTGACCTCAGTTCATTTGAATGTATTTCCAAATTATTTTATGTAAATCATATGTGGCTTTAATACAACTGAACAAATTTCAGTGGGATGTACTTCCTTGATGAAAGGTGGTTTGTAATGTGAGCTGATTTATAAACCCTGGCATTCTAGCTTGGTGGGAAGGTAGCTCTTCCACCTCTGGATCTAGAACCTCTCAGTTTTAACCATTGCATGGACCATATTACCAGCCCAATTGAAACAAATTTCTAACCATTTCAAATAGCAAGTCTCACACACCTTACCAGATAAAACAATGAAGAATTATTACAATCTTAATAAAATAAAATGCATTCAACAAAGATAAAATTTTACCAATTTAGTTTCATAACTATTATTATTAGGTCAGGTCAAAGTATGTTGGGCTGTTATGTCATTGCTGTTAGAATTATTGTAGGTAGAAGATGGCAGGTTTTTTAATCCAGACAAAAACTACTGAGTTTGGTGTGATACTGAGAGGGCATTATCTGTCTCAGATCCGTGAGAGTTTTCACAAGGAGTCAGTACAGTGACTGGAGCACTGAAAATCACAACAGCCAACCTTTATAGATTATTTGGTATGAAATACTTGGCAAGGTCCGATGTTAAGTACTTCCTAACCTCCTCTTGCAAACCCTCCTGAAAGGTGGGTGGGCAGAACGAACCTTATTTGGCACAGACTAAGAAGTCAAAATTTGGAATCTTTTCCTTTTTTGATTTTTAGTTGTCAACTAAAATTAAAATCACTACAGTTATCTTTTATACTTATAAACAGTTTTAAATATTTAATATCATTTTTAAAAAACTGAACCTATAATAATTTCTAATGAATATAGCAATTTAATCTATAATTCAAAAGAAAACTGTTGTAAAAATAGTTTACCATTTTACCAATACTCCTAACTCAGTGAATTATCAGATCAATGTGAGGTATCAGCTTTATCCTCATCACAGATGGGTAAATTGAGGTCACTTGTTTTAAGATCACACAATTGCCAAATCTTCAGAACCATACATTTTTCCCCAACACTGTCTTAGTGCCAAGTAATATAATAAAATCTGATTTATCAAAAGCATCTTATTAGGAGAGACATATTTCACTCAAAATGAGACCAAAATAAATTCAGTTGCACCTGGATCTGTTCTCCACATAGTATTACACAATCTTAAGTTATAATTTTAACTGCTTGATATTGTATGCTTCATGAAGTGTTTCCATATTATGGGCCCACCTAAAAGTACATTTTAATTGATTTCAAGCCTGAGTTTATAGTTACCAATAGCAAAGTTTAAAAGTCTCAGAAGGAGCCCATTGCATTCGCTCTCTATAACTTTTCTCCATTTACTTTCAAATCAAGTTGCAGTTTATTATTACTGAAATTTCCGTACAATAACGACACAAAAACTTTATCTACTTACAAAAGCTTGGGCTAATTAAATAACGCTTAAATTCTAGTTTATTATTTAGTGAAGTACCTTAAAGTAATTATCCTAATAAATTTTATGTAAATTTCAATTTGCTTTCTTAAATAAACTTCTCTTTTTCTGGGCAAGAGGCAAACCAGTTCTCAAAAATCCAAATATGTAATTTAGTATAAAAATGGTTAGGAGTTTTATATAATTTACAACAAAATTTCTAAATTCAAAATACATGTCAATTTTAAAGTTATTTCTAAATTAATTTCTGCTTCACTTGAATTTATAAAACTCCCTAGTATCCAATTAGTTTTTCCAATCAGATTTTGTTTACTGTTCGGTTGGTTGCTGATTCATACAAACTTTTCTGGTTAGTTAACTTTTAAAACTCTGTTTGATGGCCAAGAAGCCAGCCAGTTCCCCAGATTCAAATTAAACATAATCTATGAACCTTAATTTTGGTATTCAATTAAACCTAGATTTGCAATTTCTAATATTCAAGATCAATTTCCAATTAAAATTTTAGTTAGAAACAAATTACTTAAAAGTAGGTAACAGAATTAAGTTGTTCTCACCCTGACGCCCTCCACTACCTTTCTGTGTAAATTGCCCTTCTGAAAATTCTGCCTTTTGCTGGAGAGATTTCATAGCTCAGTGAGCAACATTATCAAAGAAAAGGGGCTTATTCAAAATTAATTGGCTGGAAAGGGAGCCTAAAGAAAAGCCATCTCAAACTGTTCCTTTCTCATATTGTTTTTGCTACTTTTGGCCCCCATTACATGTAAAAATGATTTAAAGTGACCTAGTGTAAGACAGATAACACTAGCACACAATAGGGCTGCCTGCACACTTGGTCAGGTTCACTCTTGATCTGGTGAGACAGGTCAGGAAGAGAGCTTCGGAGAAAGACAGCTTTATTCGAGTTTAGTCTTCTCACAAGAGGGTTTGCTGGTAGTGGGAGTGCCACCTCCTACAGCATTGCCCTTCCTACCACCCTTCTCACATGGGGCCAATGAGAAGAGCGGGGGCAACTATCCCTGTGTCTTGATGGAGTCAATCAAGACAGGCACAACTTATGCTTCCCCTAAATACCCTCAAGCCTCAGTGGGGTCCAATTGAGGCAAACTCAGATTCCCCTAAAGCCTTGTTGAGGGCCCATCAAGGCACACACAGCATTCCAGCTTGTGCACTCCACCCTAAGGTTCCCTGCTCACCTGCCAGTGCCCACTTGCTTTATAGAGTAACAGACAAAGAAGGCATATTGCCAGCAATGACCTCACAAGTTTACACTATTTCATTGTTATATCTCACTACACAATTGCCATGGATATTTACAATTTAAGCACAAATGTTTATGTTATTTATCATTATATAATGCTGCACAAGCATGGGGGAGATGTTTACAAGTCATGAGCCTGGGAAATAGAGATTGTTATGGCCATGAATTTAGGGAAACTAAACTCTAAGAAAGAATACCAAAGATCCACCTTACGCACACTAAAATCCACCTTACACCTAGGTTTAAACCTTTCATTTTCCATTACAGTTGGAACCAAAGTCAAGGGTATAGCTGTTACCAATCCCTCCCTTTCCCCTATTTCTCAGACCAGAAGGGGAAGAAATAAAAAGGCTTACACACACACACACAAACACACACACACACACACATCCACATCCGCACACATAGGACACAACACAAATACAAAAGACTGTATGTCTTTCTTAAAAATAATTTTGTGTGCAGAAATGAAAGTCCCTGTTTTTAGGTCAAATTCTGGGATATAGACACACGTTATACACACACATATACATACATATATGTATGTTATACACACATATATTTTACACACACACACACACACACACACACATAGAATTTTCTAGATCCCAAAAGACCCTACCTTGTCTAGACATGATTTGTTTTTGTTGCTATTAAAAAAAGCTGTACTGTGGCCACCTGTGCCAAGCTGTACTGTGGCAGATTCAGACTTGGTTAAATTCTGCCAGTTATCCCAGTGTTTGCAAGTACATGTTTCATAATTTGAAAACAGAACCTGGGGAAGTGTTGGAACAGATCCAGCATTGCCCATAAGTCTTTTAACAAACCCTTTATCAAAGAGTGGGGAACTCAATTGAAAAATGAGCAGTAGTTAAGAAACTCCAGACATCACTTGCCCACTTGGAACCACCGTGCAGATAGCAGATGTCAGAGGTTGAACACAACAGCCAGCTGGAATCCTACTCCTGACAGCAGATGTATCAACTTCATTAGCAAGGACTATGAAAGTAGCCACTTTTATAAAGGGTCTTTTAACTGATGCAAGGGAATTACAGTCCCGGGCACCGGGGTGCAAGAGTTCTCATGAGGGGCAGCAGGGGCGAGGATGGGATTTATTTCAACAGGGAGGAAATCCCATGTGCAACAGTCTCGAGAAGCTGTTACATAAGTTGTTTTACTTAAGAACCTTTCAGAGAGCAGGCTGGGGAGGCTGAGGAGTGGTGGCATCTGGACGGGTGCTAGAACCAGGCAAGGTGGCCTCGTAGCTCATCTGCATTCAGCAGCTGAGAGTTTTAATGACTTCATCCAGGGCCTCAGTGAGTGTGTGAGGCAGGCTTCTGATTCAGGATCTCCAGAAACATACTCTATCTATTCTGCCATGTAGTTCCTGCCTCAGAGAAGGCACTAGTAGAGAGAATTCCCTCACCTCAGAGTTTATTATACCAATAAAAGCACGAGACTGATTGCTGTTATAATTCTCAGTTCCTTTGTCGCAGTGAGGTGCTCCCTGCCCCATAAACTAATAGATTCTTTCATCCTTTCCCTTAGAATTTTTTTTTTTAAGTATCTTCCTTCAGCAATTTCATTTCATCATTTGATTCTGGTCAGTGCAATTTATATTTAAGTACTTAGAGAAAATGATACAAAAGTAGCTAAGAGAACACTGCCCAAATAAGTTTTTTTCTCTAAGAAGAACATATAATAATTAACTATAAGAAATTATAACAAAATCTCAGGACAAACTAAATCCAAGCATATGTCATTCAGTTCAATAAGCATTTATTGAACTATGTTTGACAGACCAAATACAACATTTTCTTTAAAACCCAAATAAGCCTCCCAGATCACTACTTTAAGAGGCTTATTTTCCCCAGGAAAATACTCAATATGAACTGCTTTGTGGGAGACAAGTTTCTCTTTTGCAGAAGATGTGTTGAGGAAATCACCTGATAAAAATTTTCTATAATAAGCCAAAGACAACAAAATTTCCAGGGCACTTTACCATTTTATTTATTTATTTATTTATAAAGGAATAGATTAGGACTTCACTTGTTATCTAGCATATATCTATCAACAAGAAATATAAGTACAGGATCTCTTAGTTAGAAAAATCCCTTATTAGAAGCTAGAGGATGTATCTCTTTAAATAATAGATCTTTTGCTCCTATGAGTCTTTGGTTAATGATTTTGATGTTAACTAATGTTGCCTGTTATTAAAAAAAAGATTTATTTCTTCTCAGTGCTGTAGTGAAAAAGACTATTTGATATGAAGACAGAAGACCGGGTTTCAAATCTTGGTTCTCCTATGTCAACCTTCAAAGTTTAGTCTTAGAAAGTCTCAGAGAGACAAACAGAGTTAGATTTTAGCCATGTTTATTTTTCTCAAAGTGGGTGGCACCCATGAATCTGTGCATAGGACCTGCATTTTGGAACTTAGCTCCCTTTGGAGTTAGGGTATACAGTTTATATCCCCTTTCCCTAGGAGCTGATATCACTCCATCATCTTTTCACTCCTGGAGAGGGCAAATATCTCTTATCAGACCACACCCTCATTTGTGCTATCTAGACAAAAGAATGTCTCTTCCCAAACTTGAGCAGAACGCAATGGGTTTCCCTACTTTAGATTAAATGACTTGAGTTGAGCTTGAGTTGGGGGGCTGACCAGGATAAGGAGAATTACTTCAATCTCATTTTCAGTAATGTCCTTCTGAAGAAAACCTGAACTTGGAACTTTGGAAGAAGGGGACTGGGGTGGGGGAAACTCTGAAACTCTAAGATATTGATTATTAATAATCATTTTTCATATCTGCTCACTCCTTTTATGACCTGGGCTCCTCTACACCTTGGTTTCTTCATCTATAAGATGAAGTTTCACTAAACAATTTAAGGACTCTTTCACTTCATGAGCTCACTATGATAATATTTTCTCTGACTTAATTAAACATTTTTTTTAAGGAGTTATTTTCTTCAGTGAGCTTTTGGATCTCCTTTTCCCTTTGGCCAGTTCTGCTTTATAAGGCATTCTTCTCCTCATTGGCTTTTTGGATCTCTTTTGCCATTTGGGGTTAGTCTATTTTTTTTAAAGTGTTTTCTTCAGCACTTTTTGGGTCCCCTTTAGCAAGCTGTTGACCCATTTTTCATGATTTTCTTGCATCACTCTCATTTCTCTTACCAGTTTTTCCTCTACTTCTTCTACTTGATTTTCACAGTCCTTTTTGAGCTCTTCCATGGCCTGTGACCAGTTCATATTTTTCTTAGAGGCTTTGGATGCAGGAGCTTTGACTTTGTGTCTTCTGGTTGTATATTTTGATCTTTCTTGTCACCAAAGTAAGATTCTACACCCTTTTTTCCCTCAGAGTTTGCTCATTTTCCCAGCCAGATACTTGATTTGAGTTCTTTACCAAGGTAGTTCTCTGCTGGGGGAGTGGGGTGGGGGGATGTACTGTTAGCCACTCTATCCTCCCACAACCTGTGGGCCTAAAGCTCTAGAAAGAGCTGCTGCTGCCACTCCAGTGAACTACTACACCCCCTCTGCGGCCCTGGGGCTAGACCTCCCTATTCTCTCAAGCAGATCCCACAGGTTTTTTCCACTGACTTTCCAAGTTGTCCTTTGTGTTTTGGGGCTGAGAATTTGGAAACTTGCACAACCGTCAGTCATTCAGTCCACCCTTCCCCCCAACCCGCCCCCCTCCCCCCCCCAAACTCACACACACAAACATGCACACACACTTCCCCCCAGGCCTGCAAAGGCCCCATCTGTGCTGGCGTGGCCCATGCTGGACTGTACTGTGTTCCCAGCCTGGTACGATAGACACTTCTTGTCAACCTTCAGGCTGTCTTGGGCTGGAGATTTGCTTCACACTGCCATTCTGTGGGTTCTGCAGCTCTAGAGTTTAGAGTCATTTTTTACAGGTATTCGTAGGATTTGGGAGGAGAGCTCAAGCAAGTCCCAGCTTTTACAATGCCATCTTCACTTGAACTGTTCATACCAATTAGAACATAAGGATTCCCCCCCTCTGCCAGTTTGGTTGAAAAACATATTTACTGTACATCATCTGACAATAATTCATGGAACCAGACTACTATTGTTCTTTGCAATTAATTCAGTGAAGAAAACTTCAATTTTTAATGGTTTTCCAAATGAATTCACTGAAGTTTGCCTTAGCCAGATTGATTTTAATGGTTTAAAATACTTTTCATTACATATTAATATCTAGTTCCTATATGTAAGTACCCATAACATAAGGCAACTTTGTAAAAATGAGTGCTAGTTGTCTTTAGGTGGGAGTGTTCACTTCTCTACCAGAAGTGCTGAGTAATTTAGAAATTCCATGCTAAATATTTTCCTCCCCTCTTTGTTTCTTAATTGGATCTTTGCTCCTGGGGGCCTTAGGTTGGAATGAACGACACTGTAGAAACCACATTGCATTCCTGGAGCAAAGTCAATTATTCACCCAGTGCTTTTCAAAATAGTTGCTTCTGAGTAATTGTGGTGTAAATTAGGACCATTGCAAGGCTTGGGCAGTAAGGCAGAGACTGCAAACCCTTATGTGATTGAAGATACTTCAGGGAGATAATCCTCTGAACTGCTTTGCTGGCCCCTACAATATAGGCTTAAAATTCTTTCTAGCCACTGAGGTCAAATTATCTCAGAGAGATTCTAATTACAAATTTAACTTTAGGAAGCAGATGTTAGTCATAACCAGCTAGGGGTTTCCCCCCCATCATTTAATAATGAGGGTCTCTTGGTTTTTTTCAGTAGAGGAAAATGGAGCAGATAGAAATGATTTAGTCTTTGATTAAAACAAATTAATCCAGTGACTCCTGCCATCCGTTAAGAAAGAAAGCATTTATTAAGATCTGCATTAAGATCTTCCAGGCATTGGGCTAAGTATAGTAGATACAGACAAAGCAAAAAGTCCCTGCCTTTTATTCTAATGGGAGACAACATGCACATATCAATTGCACATATATATGTACATATACACGTACACACATACATATATATGTATATACATATACATACATACATACATATATAAAAGTTATTTCTTTCCTATCAGGAGTTAGCTGAAAATGCTACTTGGGGATCATATACTTCACATATTTTTCCTCTCTTTTCAAATCTTTCTCAGAACTTGGCTTAAAAGCAAGAGGGTTCTTTAATTCCTAAATTGATGCCCTAGCTCCCTGAGCCTTTCATCTCCAGCTGGCTGTAGCATGTCCCCTAAGGAAAGGCTGCAAGGGGCCAGGCTGGGCATCTTCCATCTGTCCCAAAATAACCACTTCCATCTGTGCCAGCAGAAGGCCACTTCTGTTTCCTGCTGACAGCCCAACCTCCCAACTTGGATGTGGAACACCTCCAGTGCAAAGAAAAGTGACCCTCCCTTTGACTTCAGGATTCATCTGCGGTGTTTGTCCTCTGAGGGTAGAGGAGTGTTGCCCTCTACTCACTTGATGAACATTCTTATATATGGACAAAAACCTCTAAACTCACATAAATCATCATCTAAACCCCATACCTCACTGCCTTCCACCCAGTTCCTTACCCCCTACCTCCTCCACCTTCCCATTAAAAAGTTTCAGTATAACTCCTCCCAGTTTCTTCCACAGTGCCTTCTAGAAAGGCTGTTCCATAGGCAATCAACTTTCTTTTATCCTAAATCATTTTTTCTACCTCTCTGTACACTAGCTCTTACTGAAACCTGTTTCCTTGATGACACAGCCTCCCTGCCCTGCTGTCCCTTTCCAATTCTGACTGCACCTCCACTCATTCTTTTGGGCTTACTGATTGAGGCAAGGGAGTTAAATATTCCTTGCTCCCTCCCTTGCCTCTTCCAAGTTCTCCCCCTTCTTCCATCACTCAATAACCTCGCTTCCTTTGAGGTTTATGCTATGTATATCTACCACCCAGAGTCTTAGTAGTAGTTGTGCTCCTGTATCCCTAATTCCCTGCCTCCATCACCCCCCTTCCTTCCTCAATGAGTTTGATGCTTGGCTTACAGTTTTTCTGTCTTCTACAACTCCTGTTTTCCTAATAAGGGACTTCAGCATACATTATCATTCTCCCTCAAATAATCTAACCAGTCAGTTCCTCAATCTACTCACTTTTCACAAAGATGGTCATTCTTTAGATTTTGCCGTGACCCACAAACATAACCACCTCCGTGGTTGAGAATTCTGAAATTCCCTTGTTTGATCATAATCTACTGGCTTTTCACCTCTCCTTCTGCCTTCCCTTACATAACCCTGTTCTGCATCTATACCTTATTCTCCAATGCCTTGGGCCCTCAGCTCTTTCCCAGATCATCTCCTCCGTCCTGGTTATTCTTGTCTACTCATCTTGACTCTTCACCATCATCCTCTCCTTGATCTCTGTCTTCCCTATCATATCCTGATTATGCCCAGCTAAGCCTCTGCCTTAAATCACCCCCACCATTCCTTATGCTGAGTGAAAGTGGAGAAAATCATGCAGTCAGTTATCACTGGGCCCTCACTGCTGCTAGGCAATCCTGCTATCCCTGCCTTACTAGACTTACTATCCCATCCTCCGTGGAGGCTTTTGCAAACATTTTCATCTCTTCACAAGCCTCCCAGTGCTCTTGCTGCCTCCACTTCTCAACTCAGAACCTTGCTTCCTATTTTAAAAGAAAAAATGAAAGCCATTCCCTGGGAATGCCTATTTTCTTCTCTCTTCCTCATCACTTGTCACTCAAGGGCCTTTTTCCACTCTTTGGTCCTTCAGAACACGGTCCTTCTGCTTACATGATGAAGTGACCTAATCCCCTGCTAAAGCTCACTTGTTCAAGCAATCCCATTTTACTTTTCCAGACTGATTACACCTTTCTCCCCTCATACATTATGTGTTCATGTCAGACTGACCTCTTTGCCGCTCCTGTTACCTAATATGACTTTCCACATTCTGTGGTCCATCCTTAGAATCCTCTCCCTCTTCATCTCTGCTACTTGGAAGCCCTGGTTCCATCCAAGGCCCAGGTCAAGTGCTATCTCTTTCAGGAAGCCTTTCCTTATCTCCCCAGGTAGTTCATCTGGTCTTTTCCTTCCCACTTTCACTGCCTTGTGTTTGTGTGTGGGGGTGTATGTATATCCCAGATTTATCTGTGAACATGATTACCTTACTCCTGTATGTATGTGTATATCTCATCCCTAGCACAGTACCAGACACATAAGTACTTAATAAATATTTGCTGATTGATAGATTAAATGAAAAAAGAAATGGCAAACTTACCTCTCCTTTGCTCTGGTGTTCTCTTTTAGAGCTTGCCCTTTTTTATTTAACATGAAATACTTATTTGGGGTTTTGGAAAAACAGAAGCATGAGTTTTGTTCTCTTTAGAAGTTTGGGTGTTTCCACCCAATAAGGACACAGTCCTTTAAGAGACATGGAGTAAGTTCCCAGTTGTCCAGCTCATGGACAGGTAATCTAAAACTATTCTTCAGAAATTTTATAGAAAACAGTTTCGAGCTTCATCTGTTCAGTCAGAAGGAGAATGTTGGTTGAAGTTCAGTCATGTATCTACTTGTAGCCAAAGAAACTCTTCTAATTAGAAAAAATAGTTCTAGAAATTTCTTGTGAAAACAAGTATAAGAGTCAAAGATTCTTCCTTTAATTTCTTTTAGCCAGAAGAGATAATGAAGGATCTAGGAACAGAAAGAAACTATGGAAAAGGAAAGCTGTTCTCATAAAAAAGTATAGGTCTTTCAGGTCCATTGGGTTGGCAAAATGCAACCAAATGACAAGAGTTCTTTTGCTCAAGGATTTAGAAAAAGCCAAAAGTTAGTTAGTACCATCAGTTGGAGAAAACACCAACAATTATTTTAATGACACAACTACAGTTTAGAAAAGACATAGCTGGGGAATTTTAGACTTCCAAATAATACCAAACAGTTCATGGTCCTAGACAGCTATTTTCCATGTAAGGAAACAATGTAAATTAAGCAGTTTGCAAAACACTGAGTTTTAGAGGGGGGAACAGAAAGTTTGCTGTTGGGGTATCTGCGTTTCTTTAAGGTTCTCTCCTAATTGGGTGTCATGATACGTAACTTGTAATAAGCAGAGTGATATATTTTGCCAAGTAGTGTCTATTGAGTATAAATCGGAAAGTGACGTTATTACTTTGAGAAAGTTATCTTTGAGCAGAGTTAGGACACTCTCGTGGAGTAGTGGACATTGTGTCGCACAGCGTGGCATCGTCACCCATCGTCAGTATGTTGGTGACAACAGTCATGGAGGATTGTTGCGGTCCAGGGCTGCTGGGAACACCAAAATGCAAGGATAACAGAAGCAGGTCATGTCTCCAAAGAATTTGACCCAAACCTTCTTTCAGTGAGAGAAAGGGTTTATAAAAACACAGGTTGAGGTGAGACTAACCCTTTTTATAGGATAAAGATTTGTGGGAAGATTTAGATGGCAGTGGAGAGGCCAAGTATGACCAGGAAGTAACTGAGAATTGAAAGTTTGGGCGTGGGATCACAATGCAAGGCAGCTGGAAGGATTCCTGGGATGCGTCAAGGCCTCAGGAGAACACCAGAGACTTGACCATGGGAGAATTCTGAGACTAGATTGAAAGGTCAGAGGATCCAGAGGGGTCCAGAACTCATACCCCATCAGAATGGCTCAGGCAGCACATGGGGCATTGGCTGTAGGCCACTGCTTGGCTTCTTTCTCCTTGGTGTTTGTCCTTTATAAGGCAGAAATGCCTTATACTGTATATATTTTTATATGTATTTATTGCCCCTTTGTTGAAATTTAAACTCATTACAAATGTATATTATTATTTTTTTAACTTATTTCTCCAGAACTCAGCTCAGTACCTGCCGCTGATACTTAATAAATACTTGTTGGTTCCTTGGAAAGAGACAAGAAAGCAGAAGTGGCTAGGGTCACATTTGTCTAAGCTAGGCCTTTGGCTGCCATGCGCAAGCAGGGTGAGGGAGAGCCTGTGGGTCTCCCTCCATAAGGATCCTTTATCCAGTCTTCCCTGGAAGTCTCAGAGGAGAGAGGAAAGGACCTGATGATGATTATGTTTGTTGGTGGTTGTCAAAATCATAAGAAAATAAGAAAAGTTTTAAATAATTGTACCAGATGGATTTTTTGAGGGAAACTCTTTACTAGGAGGCAGTAGAGGAGGCACTTGAAAGGACATGGTTTGCACCTCTCCAGGATCCTTTTGAGAATTAGGAACATAAAAAAATGTGCCAGGTATACCACATTTGCTTTGCTGAAGATAAAGGAGGTTGTATTCAACACAATCTTAGCAATACCTTCCATTCTCAGTCCTGCATAGCTGCTGGTGTCTTTCCTACAAAGGCTGTGCTGTTGCATCTGCTTACTATGTATCTTGTACTTTATGTCCCTATTTATATTCATCTATCTATCTATCAATCTCAAATACTTGATAAATTTTTATTGGTTAGTTTAAAGTGTCTTCTAGATAAAATCCCACAGTGGATGATCCAGTTTGGGTGAGTTTCACCAGATATGCGTTATCTGTGTCTGCCTGGGGTGTTCAGAAAAATGGTTTGGAAAACACAGGGAGAAACTGGCAATGTTTTGAATATATAAAGAGAAACTATAATACATGAGGGAAATAAGTGATTGTTATTAAGAGGATCAATAGCAGAACAGTCAGTTATTTAAGTTTTAGGGAATAAGTGAAATCTTCAGTGTGCCTACTTTCCAGGTGTAAGAACTGGAGAAAAGCATTTAAGAACACCAAAAAACTCAGCTGTTCTCTCTGATTGTACTTGATCCCATCGTGTGGTCATGCAGTGACTTATTAGAAGGAATAATTTCTATTTTTTTATGAGATTAATCTTACGTTTCCTCCATTCCCAGAGAAGATTACAGCGAGGCCCTTGTAAGTGAAGTACAAGCTCATTCCTTAAATGTGACGCTGAGCCTGTGCTATTTCAGCGCCTTCTACGCTGGCAGAGTCTTTTCTGCTCCTGAAAGCACTGATTTTTTTCCTTGAATAAATCATTATCATTAGCTGAGTACCTGCTTTTAAGTTAAAGCAGGTTAATTACAAAGTCATCGTATAGTTTGGTGTCCTCCATGTCCTTAAATGGACCGTTGCTTAAGGCAGAGTTTGCCTTCAACCTAACTTTCTACAGGTAGTGCCTTCTACGTGGGCTGGGTACATTTATCATAGAGCTTTTCTTCTCCTTTTTCACATAGATCCAGATATATTTCTCACGTAGCCAACTCTTCTCCTAGTTTTGACTATGAAATTAAAAGACCTTGCTCTCAGACCTTTATCCATAGTCTGTTTTTCTATTACATTAGTTTTATTTCTGATCTTAACTCACTTCTAGCCAAAGACTCTCCATTTCTTTATTTTACCATTTTTATTCTACCATTTAACTAGTTGCTATGGTGAAATATTACAAGTATATAATCTTTAAGGCATTTTAAATTTGTAACATAAAGGATAATTTTCTTCCTGAAGCAAAAAAATTATATATACTCCAGTTGTATGAATGAAAAAACTTCTCCTTGGATCTCAGCTTTTCACTTGACTTAATACTTTGCATTTCTTGGGCTATTTCATATTATTCTTTTTTCTTTTTGAGGGGTTAACAATCACTTTAAGCACATATATCAATTCTTTAACCAAGCACATATATCAGTTACCTATTTCAGGGGAGTAATCATCCTGAACTTCATAGAAAATATGAAGAAATTAAAACTCAACAGACATGCTTCCAGAATGTCTGATCATTAATACACATACATCTTTACCAGAGAGGGATTATCTGGGTTTCTCAAAGCCAGGGAGGATTCCTTAGTGGCTTCCTAGAGCCCTCTTCTGGCCAAACACTTCTAGTCAGTAAGCTCCCATCTCATATTATTCTTTTAAAAATCTTTTTCATTAGAATGTATGTAACGTTAAAGAGATTATTTTTTCCTCCCCTCAAGGAGTTTATTTATTTTGTATTTTAAAAAGGGATTTATTTGTTTTCATTTTTTGCAGTCATTTCCATAAGTTTTAAATTTTCTCCCCCTTCCTACCTCCTTCCTCCCCAAGATGGTATGCAATCTTATATGGGTTCTACACATATATTCTTATTAACCACATTTTCACATTAGTCATGTTGCATAGAATAATTAAAATGAATGGGACAAACCATGAGAGAAACCAAACCAAATCAAAACATAACACAAGAGAAAATAGTCTGCTTCATTCTGCATCCCAATTCCATAGTTCTTTCTCTGGACTTGGATGGCATTTTGCCTCAAGAATGGGAATTGGGAATGTTTTAGATCCTTGCATAGCTGTGAAGAGCTAAATCTATCAGAAACAATCCTCACACACTGTGGTTGTTACTGTGTATAATGAGCTCCTGGTTCTGCTCCAGTCCATATAAGTCTTTCCAGGCCTCTCTGAAGTCTTCCTGTTCATCGTTTCTCATGGCACAGTAGTATTCCATTTCATTCGTACACCACAACCCCCAAGTGATGGGCAACCCCACCGTTTTTTGGCCACCACAAAGAGAGCTGCTATAAATATTTTTGCACATGTGGATCCTTTTCCCATTTTTATGATCTCTTGGGGGGATATAGTCCTAGAAGCGGGTTTGTAGCCCTTTGGGCGTAGTTCCAAATTACTCTCCAGAATGGTTGGATCAGCGTTCAGCTCAACCATCAATGAATTAGTATTTGAACTCTCCCACATCTTCTCCAACATTTATCATTTTCCTGTTTTGTCATGTTAGCCAATCTGACAGGTGTGATGTGGTACCTCAAAGTTGTTTTGATGTGCATTTTTTAGTCAATAGTGATTTAGAGCATTTTTTTCATATGACTATAGATAGCTTTAATTTCTTCCTCTGACAAGTGCCTGTTCATATCCTTTGACCATTTATCAATTGGGGAATGACTTGTATTCTTGTACATTTGACTCAGTTCTCTATATATTTTAGAAATGAATCACAGATACTCATTGCAAATGTTTTTTTCCCCAATTTTCTTCTTCCCTCCTAATCTTGGTTGCATTGGGTTTGTTTGTGCAAAAACTTTCCAATTTAATGTAATCAAAATTATCCATTTTGTACTTCATAATGTTCTCTATCTTATGTTTGGTCATAAATTTCTCCATTCTCCATAAATCTGACAAATACACTATTCCTTGCTCCCCTAATTTGTTTGTAGTGTCAACTTTTATTCCTCGATCATGTATCCATTTGGACTTTATTCTTGTGGATGGTGTCAGAAATTTGTGTTAGAGAGATTACTGACTATGTTGACCTACCTGCCTCTAGCCACTTTAAAATGTTTGTAGCTCATAAGACATGATGAGGAATATATTTATAAGTATTCTTGTTGTTTAGTTGATTGGTCATGTCCAACTCTTGTGACCCCATTGGGGGTTTTCTTGACAAAGATACTAGACTACCTTGCTATTTTCTACTTTCTGCAATGAGGAAATTGAGGCCGGCATAGTCAAGAGACTTGCCTAGGGTTACGTAGGCAGTAAGTGTCTATGGCCTGATTTGAATTCATGTAGATGAGTCTTCCTAACTCCAGGACCAATGCTGTATCCACTGTGCCACCTCGCTGCCCTGTAAAGGTTCCCAGTCCAGGTAGAAACTGAAGTGTCTCTACAGGACTTGGAAGTTAAGGGTCAATCTCAGCAGTGCTTTAGATTGTGAATACCCAGGGTTTATTACCATGCACTTGTTCACCTTCATTGAAGTTTAGTGGATATGACTCAGTTTTGACAGTCTCAGTGTTTTAAAACAAGATTGCCAATTTAGTGTTGCATAGCTGATTTACATTTATGTCGTTTTTTACATGTAGTTCTTCTAAAACTTTAGAATACTTCAATTGCTTCAAATTTATCAAGACCTCGAAGAGATTTACAGAATTTTAAAGCTGAAATGAACTTTAAGAGATCATCTAGTTTAGAGCTTCTTAAACTATAGGTCCAGGTCACATAACTGAATGGCAGACCATGAAAAATTTGGTAGCAGTGAAAGGTTTCTGAACTCTCAGTGATGAAAAGTTATTTCAAAATCACATATGTATATAATGAATTTGAGGTGTTTCTGATAACACTTGTCTGTGCTGCATCACACAGCTTTGCTGTAGGCTTGAGTCTGAACACACAGCATGTGCCTTTTGCACTGAGAATGCCATCACACCACGCAACACCAAACAATGAGTGCTGCCAGAAACACCACAGGTCAGGTTGGAGACTGTTGTATGTTATGAATTGCAGTTTTTATTGTGTGTGTCTGTGTATAAAATTGCTAAATTAATTTTGCCTTGGGATTAGGACAGCATTTCCAACAATTTCTGAAATTATCCTAAACATATTTATGCCATTTTATACTTGTATTTATACGAAGCAGTATTCTCAGCATTGACATGAAATTGAAAGAGGAACCAATTCTGAAAAATGTTGAAGATGTTCTACATCCTGCAGTGTCAAATATTCCACCAAGATGTAATTCTTTATGTGAAAATAAACAAACATATCCATCTCATTACCTACAAATTTGCTTTTGTCTTTAATAAATGGTAAAGTTGGGGGCGGAGCCAAGATGGCGGAGTAGAAAGACTCACATTTGCTAGCTCCGAATCCACAGCCCATAGATTTCCTGTAAAAAGAACTCCTGACAAATTCTGGAACAGTGGAAGCCGCGCAGCAACACAGTGAAGGAGATTTCCGTTGCAGAGAGCCCTGAAAAACCGACCGCAAAGGTACCCTGGACACGGGAGCGGAGTCCTGCCCTGCGGAGGGCTCCCCACCCCCGGCCCCGGCCGCGGAGCTCTGCCTGGCCACGCGGCCCTGAGAGGAGCGAGCAGACCCAAGCAGGCTTCAGAGACCTGAATCTCCGGGCAGCCGCGAAGGTCCCTCCACCCTCAGACGCACAGGTCAGTGAGAGAGACGAGCTGAGAGGGGAGCGGGGTATCTCCGGGACTCGGACCCCCTCGAGAGGTGGTGGCCGGGGCAGAGGCAGAGGCCGCTTGGCCAGAGGCCCGCAGAGCAGGCAGGAGCTCTACCCCAGCTCCATTACAAAAGATCTCTGCATAAACCCCCTGAGGGAAC